>CM040238.1:197034822-197596849 GCA_022545495.1 Chrysanthemum lavandulifolium
GGATCCGTGGTCCGCTCCTCTTGCCCATGGGTATTTTTGGTTATGGGTCATGGGTTATGGGTTGATCCATGGTTTTCTTTCTAGATACAATGTATCTTAAGGATACAATGAACTTGGTTAAGTGGTATATATAAAACCATGGGTCAAAACCATTTGCTAGTATTTACCCATTTAGTATATACTTGTATTTACCCAATTTAACATACACTTAGTTTTTACCCATTTTAGTATACTTAGTTTAAGTATATGTTTAACCCAATATGTAAACACTAGTTGTTTGTACATGTGTATCTAAATCAAAAATCACTTATACTTGTTTTAGTGTTTTATGTGAAAGCGTAAGTGTGTTAGAAAACTATTTGTAACGCCAGACCACGCCAAGGGTAAAGGAATCACAAGTAATGGTGTCATATCAAAGCAAAACATAAATAAACAAAAGAAGTCTTAACATAAATGCGAAATAATCCAAGTCAAATGACTTCAATACATAGGTCCCAATGAAGCATAATAAACTTCAAACATAATATCCAAATAAATAAGTCTTAAATGGCATCATAAGAAATCAAAGCTAAATCTCTAAGGTAAGTCCACTCAAGCACTCATCCCAAAGCAACCCGACTTCAATGCTTAGATACCGCAGCGGAAGAAAAGAAAAGTGCATTTGAGCTTCAAAAGCCAGTGAATGATATGAAAGCAAAGCGAATACTAAACGATAACGGATACGAAATAAAGTGAATGAGCAATAGCAAAATCATAATCATTTTCAAAGCATAAATCATAATTTCAAATGAAGTTCATAGTCAACTACCACGAGCCTAGAGACATATATCGATCTTATTCATTTTCACATAAGGCAACATTTTGTGGGAGACCTACCAGAGTTATGAAGGGCATGCACGCATGACATCAATCATCGATAACGAGATAACATATAACATATAACGATAACGGATCTAGGATGCATCCATACGCCCTTCCTACATATTCACAAATATGCTTCACCATCCGTAGAGCGTGGCGAACATCACTCTTCTTCCCTAGAGTCATATCAAGTGCATCATCGATACGGACATGGAACCCCATGACTAGTGAAATATTTGGCTCGGGTGTCAAACTATCTTAGGTCAAATCGTAATGTCATAACCGATACGGATCATATTTATCGAGAAAATCATTCATATTTCCAAAATCATAGTTTTCATATTAGATAGTTCAAAATCGAGGTTTCATAATTCGTAAATCGAGTTCGGATAAGCAATAGCTCAAACAAATCGATTTGGGATTCATAGCAAAGGCTTAGGAAAACCTAATCGAAAGAAAACGTAAAGAAACCTTTACCGAAAAGGTCGGAATATCTGCACCTTATTCCAACGCAAAAGATCGAAAAGCGTAAAGGCGAAAGGCAAAGGATTACTCCTCTTCACGTAACTTATAGACATTAACGGTCGTCCAAGTTATTTATGATTCCATAATCGTCAAAATGATCTTTCAATATTTGGTATTCATACTTAATGATCTTCATACTTTAGGGTTTTATTAATGAGTCTTAAGTATTTTATAATTAATGTTGTAGATTAGGGTTCGTTATATCATTTATTAAAGTCTATGTTTACATGTGAAAATAGTTTATTAGTTATAACTCACACATGAAATAACGTATTACTATTATATTTAGCTCAAACCCTAATCGATTCTCATTTATGTTCTAGGTTTTCTTATTCTTTAATATCTCATTAATATGCATTTACTTTACATGTTACGCCTTAATGACTCATTTAACCTAATACGTAATTGATAACCTTTTTACTTTTACGCTTTATCATGTACGCTTATGATTTCATGTGACCATAAGTTATTAGGGTTTAGTATACTTTATCGCTTTACATATTAAACTAGGGTTTACGCTACGTAACCCTTACTTATTTATTACACGCCTAAAACTCATGTATATATGTATTCGGTTCATCTAGGGTTTCGCTAGCAAGTCATACGAAAGTTCTAGCTCATCTAAACATGTTACATATTCAAGTTAAAGGTTTTTACCCATTAGCCGAACACTAATATGGTTCGGTCCTAACTCATGCATGCTTGGCTTAGGTTAACTCAACATATACATGACCCGATTCAATATTACTTATCACGTTACATGTTCCTTATTAGTTACAAGTTAAATTGATTAGGGTTTCCTTTTCGGTTTACACCTCTCGCCACAAACAAAAAAGAACAAAACGCCATTTAAACAAAATATATCTTGACATGTACATGCAAGGTGCGTTAAAGGAAGATGAATAAACGTTATACCTTAACTTGTCAAGCAAAAATCTCAACACCAAGGTGTTATGGGTCTCGGCGAACAAGAAGAAAGAAAAAGGAGAGGCAAAGCAAACTAGGGTTTCAATTTAATGATTATGTGATGTATTTATAGTAGTAGCAATTAGTTTAGGTTTAGGAGATAAGTTGGGTTTGGCTTGGGTCCAACCGAATACACAAGCTCACCCACATGGGCTTCGCCCTTGGCTCACGAACACAAAACAAACGCCTCTTGGCTCCTCTTGGTCCTCGGTTAGCGCAAAACAAAACAAAGGAAACGAGCCCATACCAAACAAACGAACGGCCCAACATATTAGCGAAACTTTTAAATCCTTCGTCTTACCAAAGTCGTTCACGAAATTATATTCGTTAAGTTTTATTTTTTAGGTCTTTAATTTCGTAAATTTTATTATAAACGTATTTTACGTATTTTATTATTCTTGGTTCCAAGGGTATTTTAGTCTTTATATAGGTTTTAGATTTTCGGGTTTTACAACTCTTCCCCTCTAAAAGTAAATTTTCGTCCTCAAAAATTGAAATGAAACGGAAACGAAAACGAAAAGAGAACATACCGAACTATTCAAAGAAATGAGGATAACTAGCTCGCATCGACTCTTCGGTCTCCCAAGTAGCCTCACGCTCCGGGTGATTTTTCCAAAGAATCTTGACGAACGGAATAACTTTACTTCTCATAACTCTTTCTTGTCTTTCTAAAATAGCTTCCGGTTCTTCAGATAAAGACATATCGGATCGAATTTGATCAAACGGATACGAAACAACGTGTAATGGATGATAATTGTATCCTCTTAGGAGAGATACATGGAACACATCATGAACATGCGATAACCGAGGCGGAAGTGCTAATCGACACGAAACTTCTCCTATACGTTCCAGAATTTCAAACGGACCAATGAATCGAGGACTGAGCTTGCCCTTGATTCCAAAACGTTTCACACCTCTAAAAGGCGAGACTTTCAAAACACACGATCACCAACTCGAAACTCTAAATCACGACGATGCTTGTCGGCATAACTTTTCTGACGAGACCTAGCCTCCTTCAACTTTTCTCTAGCAACAACTACTTTCTCATTAGTGATCTCAATCATTTCCGGACCTTCGATTAGACGTTCACCCACTTCATCCCAACAAGTAGGTGACCTACATTTCCTTCCATAAAGAAGTTCAAACGGTGCTGCCTTAATGCTAGCGTGCCAACTGTTGTTGTATGCAAACTCTACCAAACACAAATATTCATCCCACCTGCCGGTCCATTCCAAAGCACAAGCCTTAGCATGTCCTCTAAGGTGCGAATAGTCCTCTCGACCGACCATCCGTTTGAGGATGAAATGCCGTACTAAAATTAAGTCGAGTACCCCAAGCTTTTGCAAACCCTTCCAAAACGAGAAGTAAAACGCGGATCCCTATCCGACACAATAGTAGTGGAGTACCATGAAGTCTAACTATCTCTTGCTAAAAATCTCGCCTTAATCGCCAATACCATAATCCTTTCTAATTGGTAAGAAATGAGCGATTTGGTTAGCCGATCAACAACCACCCAAATCGCATCATGCTTCTTCTTAGTAAGAGGTAGTCGGTCACAAAGTCCATAGATATCTTATCCCACTTCCATGTCGGAATATCCAATGGTTGTAACGATCCACTAGCTCTTTGATGTTCGATCTTCACTTGTCGACAAATCATACACTTCGACACAAACGTCGCCACATCTTGCTTCATGCCGCTCCACCGAAATCTTGTTTCAAATCCCTATACATCTTGGTAGAACCGGGATGGATAGTGAAAAGAGAACTATGAGCTTGGTCATAACTTTCTCAATGGTACACGATCATTGGGAACGCAAAGCCTATCTTCATACCATACAATTCCGTCGTTATCAACCTTAAACTCCGTCTGCTTACCTTCTTCAACATTTTGCGCCACGCCCACAACTCGCCGTCATCTTTACGAGCTTCCTTAATCTGCGGTATAAGGTTCGACTCCACCTTCATACTAGCCCGGTATCCACCAAAACCTCGACGCACAACTCAACATCCAAACGCTCTAAGTCACGAATGATCCTAGGCTCAATCTCAATACTTGCAAGATACGATTTACGGCTAAGTCGTCAAGACCTTCATTAGCCTTACCGGTGGTCTTGAATGTTAGTGTCATAATCCTTAAGAAGTTCTAACCATCTTCTTTGTCTCATGTTGAGTTCCTTTGAGTGAAAATATACTTGAGGCTCTTATGATCGGTGAAAATATCACACGTCTCTCCATACAAGTAATGTCTCCGGATCTTCAACGCGAACACCACGCAGCCTAACTCAAGGTCATGAGTTGGGTAATTCTCCTCATAAGGTTTCGATTGCCTTGAGCGTAAGCTATCACCTTACCATGTTGCATCAAGACACACCCAATCCTTTCTTAGATGCATCGCTATAGATTTGATATCCTCCGGATCCAGATGGAAGAGTCAAAATAGGAGCGGAAACCAATCTCCGCTTTCAACTCTTCAAAACTCTTTTCTCTTTCATCCGTCCACACGAACTTTTCACCTTTCCTCATCAATTGGGTTAATGGCAAAGCTAAGCGAGAGAAACCTTCAACAAAACGTCGATAGTATCCGGCAAGTCCTAGAAAACTCGACCTCGATCAACACCGTCGTAGGTCTTGGCCACTTAGTGATAGCCTCAACCTTAGACGGATCCATGGTGATACCATCACCGACACGATATGACCAAGGAAAGCGACTTGTCCTAACCAAAATTCACACTTCGAGAATTTGGCGTACAACTTCTTCTTCCTCGAATCTCCAAAACTATCCGAAGATGTTGCTCATGCTCCTCTTCGACTTAGAGTAAACTAAGATGTCGTCGATGAAAAAATAACGAACTTGTCGAGGAACTCATGGAAAACACGATTCATCGTGTCCATAAACACAAGAAAGATTCGTCAAACCAAAAGGCATAACGAGAAACTCATAATGACCATATTTGATGCGAAACGCGGTCTTAGGAACATCTTGCTCCGTCGCGTAGTTGATGATAACCGGACCTCGATCAATCTTAGAAAAGAACTTAGCTCCTTGCGGTTGATCAAACAAATCGTCTATGGCGGAAGAGGATAGCGGTTACGAATAATAATACGGTTGAGTTCACGATAGTCGATACATAAACGCATACTTCCATCCTTCTTCTTCACAAACAAGACAGTGCACCCCATGGAGAAACACTAGGTCGAATGAATCCATTATCTATCATCTCTTGCATTTGCTCCTTCAACTCCTTCATTCTACAGTGCCATACGACACGGAGCCTTGAAATCGGTTTAGCACCAGTAATCAACTCAATGCTAAACTCAACTTCTCTAGGCGGAGGAAGACCGGGAAGTTCATCGGGAAAGCGTCGGTGAATTCACAAACAACGAAAGGTTTTCAATGTTAGGACTCTCCAAAGATGTGTCTCAATGTGATGCTAGAAAACCTTGACACCCATGAGCAATCATGGTTCGTGCCTTCATAGCGTAAATGAACTTAATGATTTGAGTGGTTTAGAACCATAATAAAGCGAATTCGGGATGTTTTACGCTCCAAAGATCACAGTTCTAGCATAGCAATCGATGGAAGCTCTATGATAAGCCAACCAATCCATGCCTATAATGATATCAAAGTCGACCATATCGAGAGGATACGAGATGTGCGGTAATACGATCATCAAAGCGAAGAGGACACTTAACGATTTATGATCAATAATCATGTGGTTTTCATAGGCGAGATATCGATAAGTGATTAGTTAGTGGTTGTGGCTTCATATTAAGTTTCTTAGCACATGTGATGGATATAATGGAGTGTGTGGCACCGGTGTCAAATAAAGCGAAGACGAATAATCATCAATGAAAAGAGTGCCCGTAATGGTACTCAAGTATGCTCTACCGATTCGAGTAGTAGCATAAACACGTCCGAAGAGTAGGTGGCGGCTTGGTGTAGTTTCCGTGAATCACGTTCTCTTGGGAAATCCTTGATCTTGTGAGTAGTAGAACCACAAGAGAAACATCTACCAGTGGCCTTGAAACACGGTCCGGATGAGCCTTTCCACAAGTAGTACGAGATAGGTGGGGAGGCAAAACTTGGTGTCGTTCTTGTCGACTGAAGATCTGAAACACGACCGATTCGATCCTCGAGCCGATCGATCTTTGTTGTAACGCCGGTTATTGTTACCTTGATTCGACGATCATTTCCATTCTTACCAGCTACTCGCTATCGACCCCTCGCCTCGGGCGCCTAGAGTCCACATTCCTTCCCGTGCCCCCACCGATCATAACCCTTATCCACTTGTCCTCGAATCATAACTCCCGCCAAGATTTCCTTTATACTCATTACTTTGAGTCCTACCTTGAACCGATCACCATCGCGATTATGCTTGTTGTAACCCGAACCTCATGAAAGATCTCAATGTTACTGTTGCATCATTGCAGCCGACACATCCTCATACTCGATGTTAAGCGGTCGGTCCAACACCCACTTCTTGATCCCATTTGAAATGCTTAGCTTGGCGCCTACCATCTCCGAAGAATCGCCCAACAAAGCTTACCAACCTCATAAACCTACTCATGTACTCATTGGAGTTCTCATGATCAAACCGGTAGATTGCACGATAATCTCTCTCATACCTTTCTTTGCTCAAAGATCGTGGAAGTAACGGTTATAGAAAATAGTCCAAACTCCGCCCAAGTACAAGTAACAATGAAAGCATCTCCTCCTCGTGCTTGTTTCAATGCTTTCCACCAATTTAAAGCATCACCTTCCAACTTAACGCAGCCAAACGAGTCTTAAACTCGTCTCCACAACCCAATACTTCAAACGACTTCTCAACATGAGTGATCCGGTCCTCGACGGTGGGAGTAAAGCGGTGCTAAAGAAAGAGGCGAGCTTACCGAAATGCTCGAGCCAAGTGTGAATGCACGTGGGTTGATTTCCTCCACCACTACCCAAGCACCATTCGATTACGGATGTTGTTGATCACTGCTCCATCATCTCGTGTAGTCAAACCGGGAAAAGAGAGTTGAGAGCATTCGCAATCGCAGATCCATGTTAGGAGCATCATCGTCTCCATCCAAATTCGGCGAGTTCGAACCATCCGAATGATATTCAAACGATTAGCAAAAGAACAAAGGTGAGATGATGAGTGTCTAAATACTCATCATTTTGTACAAAATAAACGCAAAATCATCTCGAAAACACTCGTAAACACATCAAAATGATCAAAATATCACAAATCGTTGTTTTATGTGTTTTAAATGCAAAATATCAAAATCGATGAAAACATATCAAATTTGCAAAATTGCGCTTTAGTCCCCAAGTTTCAAAAGTTGTCAAAATAGTCCCCGAGCACATAATTTCAAAAGTAAAGTCACCAAAGGTCCTTTTAAAATCAAAAGTTGTCAAATTTAGTCCTTTGGTGAAAAATATAAAAGTTTGAGAAAATTACAAAATGGTCCTTCAAGTTTGAAAATTGGCGTAAATGGCCCTCGAAAATTGCAAAATGGCAATTTTGGTCCTTATACTTTTGAACTTGTCACTTTCAGTCCTTGGAACAACTTTTGATGAATTGGCGCCTTAGGTCCCTCAATTTTCGTAAATTACACCTTTAGTCCTTGATTATTAAGTTTTAAACCTTTTAACCATTTTGGACCTTTCCAACCTTTTGACCCCCGTCAAATACATTTTGAACCCCTTTATTATTAATAACCCTTGGTCAAATCTTGGTCAAAACCACCAACCCGCCAAAGTCTTCTCTCATCTCAATCGCTTCTCCAACAGCCACACCCATCCCCCTCCTCTCCAATCACTCACCATGTCCCCCACCTCCAACTAACATCCAAACTTCATTTAATGCACCCCTCCCCCTCACTCAACCCCCAATTGGCAAAAAAGAATTTTGGCGCCAAAATCATGTTTAAATGGTTGAGATCAATTTCAAAGCCATCCAATGGCTAGGATTGATGGGAAAGATTCGTAAGAGAGAGAGAAAGAGATTGGGTATATAAAAAAGAGCAAAGGAAGCAAAGAGTAGTAGATTATTAGTTTTTTTTTTTTCTTATGTCGCTTTTTATGTTTAATGTTTTAGTTTAATTTAAAACTTGTAATTTTTTGTTAAAATGTTAAACTCAAGTTAAATTTGTTAAATTATCAAGTTTTAATCATTAATTCCAATTTTTTATGTTTACATTTCATCTTATTTGTCATCGTTGAAATTTTCAATTTCAAAATCTCATTTAAAAGCTTCATAAAGCTTGTTTCAAGCTCAATAAGCTTATATAAGCTTGTTATAGCTTTTACAAGCTCAAATTCAAGTTTCCATTCATTTTGATCCTTGGTCAACAAAAGTCAAACATGTGAGCAAAATGGAAATGGAAATGGGAATGGGTTGATGCAGTGATGTTGAAATGGGTTGATTTTAGATTCATTGGGTTGGATTAATTTAGGTTAGTGGTTCTTGGTTCATGGTTGCAAGCCATAGTGGCTTTGGACATTTGTAAGTAAATTTTCAAGTTTTTTATGCATATCTGAGATTTGTAGTTTAAACTAGTTTAAATCTGTTCTAATAGTTGTATTTTAGTTATATTAACTTAGTTTGATCATTAATATAAGTTGGTTAAGTGTTTAGATAGTTTTTAATCTTCAAAATCAGTTTATAAAGGGTGTTTGGATTTGCCGCTTTATACCTGCCCTTAAAGGCTTGTTCAGTGGTTCATTTTTGTTGGTTCATGTTTGTTTAGTCATATTATGCTCATTTGAGTCATAGTTTTGTGTCGCAACACCACAAAAGTCAAAATTTCCTCTAAATCCATCTCAACCGCTCAACGTTGAGATTTTTGGAATTGCAAATCATTGTTTTGTGTTTAGAAATCATAAACAAAGCTTGCATTAGGTTCATTACATCATATAACATCAAGATCAGTCTTAAAATTGGATCCAAAGTTCACCAAAGTCAAACTTCTTCATTTGTTTCAAAAGTCAAAATATGAAAATCTGTTTTGAGCCCAAATGGAAGGATTTTTCTTGGATTCATTTTTAAGTCAAAATCAAGTGAAATTTGTTGTTTTAAAACTTCAACTGGTCTCTTACTTATTAGCATTTTTGTTGAATTTTGTCAATTTTTTCATAAGCTTCAAACAAGCTTGTGAACTTAGGCCCAAGTCCCCCCGCCACCGCTCACTCAAATGAACACCGAGTTTTTCTCGCTTTTGTGCAGTGCATGTGAGCTCAAAAGAGCTTACCATGGTCTCGATTTTTGGGTTTTAATCTCACCAGGTCTCTTTAAGTTCCAATTGGTAGTTTTCATTTTGAGCTTATTTGGTAAGCTTGTGCTTGTGCTCAAAAGTTGGTACCTAACTGCTTTTTAGCTCAAAAGCTCAAACATCAAACTGATCTAGCTTGTGATTCAGAGGTTTTAGCTTGTTGATTTTTGTTGCATTTTAGTTCTTTTAGCATATTATAGCTTCTGTTAATCGTTTGGTAGCTTTTGGTGAGCTCATTTGCTTATCAAAGTGCTTATTTCAATAAGCACTTCCACATCGCCCATAATTCTCCACACAAGCACCTGTTTTTCCAATTTTCCTATATTCCTAATATTATTTTAGACTTTTCCTGAAATTTTCAGATTTTTCCAAGTTGTTTTGCTATTTTTCTTAATTTAAATTAGTTTTTTAAGCCTTTTTAAATAGCATTTAATACAAATAATTAAGAAAAGGTTCAAAAAAATAATTTTTCATTTTTCTTAAGTTTAGATAAATATAAAAAGCCAAAAAAGTAATTTTCCATATTTTTCGTCGTTTATTTTGTAATTTTTAATAATTTAATTAGTTTTAAACAGTTTAAAATTCATAAAAATAGAAAAATAATCGTAAAAATACAAAAATAGTTTTGAAAATTCTAGTTTGATATTTTAGACTTTTCCATTTCATAATTTTATTTTTCTAGCTTTATTTCCTATTTTCTTGTATTTTAGGTAATTATTAAATAGTTAAAAATAGTTTTTAATTAATAATAATTAATTAATTAGTTATAAAATAATTTTCTTTTTCTAAAATTTTCTTTTATCATTAGGTTTGTAAAATGTATTTTCATATTTTTAGGGTTAATATTCTTTAGTTTCACTTTTTATTTCAGACGTTACGTAGATTTTAATTTAAACGCTTTTTTAGGTTTTAAACGCTCATCACTTTAAATATAGTGATAGCGTTTATTTAATAGATTTTATCTTTTAATTTTCTTTAATTTGCATTTAAGCCGTTGTAATTTGTTGGCTTTTTCCGTAGTTATAATCATATTCAAATCCTTTTTCCGCTCAAATCTCCTCGATCACTAAACGCTTGATAATCCATTGCACAACTCACGGGACATAACGACCGGGAAACACTATACTCCTCGATCTTCATTGCATTCGTGTTAAGCTTTTAAGTCGTTTTTCCGCCATTCACAAGTGGCGCTCATGTGATTTAACTTGACTGTTTCGCAAGATCAAATTTTTACGCCACGCCGGGAGTCAGGCCGATTATCTTACGCCTTAGCGATTAGTTGTTTGAATCCTCACTCATTTGTTTATATCATCCATATATATATATATATATCCATATTTTCTTATAAAAATCCAAAACCCAAAACATCCAAAACGATAAAACACAAAAATATTTTTCTTTTGTTTCTATATATGTATCAAATAATAAAATACAAAAGATTCGCTGCTTTCTTTAATAATAACAACTTAAAAGATTACCACCCAAACCAAGGCAAAGGCACTACCTAACTGGGGTGCGACCATAATAAGTTCCCGAACTAAAGATTTAAAACTTGCCTTTGTGTCCTTGTGATTGGTGTACCTTTTTCAAAGAAGCCATTCATCTTGGATTATTGGTTAAGTTCATCGTTGTTTTGCCTCGATTTTGTGTTAATTGATTTTGTTGTGATATCGACGCTTCGTAACCGTAAAACCCATAAAGATTCTTCTCACCCCATTTTTATAAAACGCCTTCATAATTCTCATTCTCATCCGAAATATCTTCATAATTCCATTTCTCCTTAACTCGAGAGTCCTTAGAGTTAACTCTAGTGCATGCGCACTGCTCTTCTAGATCATCGAGTCCTTTGCGTGATCTAGCGAAATTCCAAGAAGACGCTCAGAGACGTGTCGCCCAAATAGTCGAACCCGAGATTCGCACTATTTCAAACAACACCATGGCGCATTTAACGCATTATGGCGGAAATGCTCAAGCACCCACCGAGGGTTATGGAGATGCCATCGCTTTACCCGTAATCAATTTCGATCACTTTGAATGAAGACACATTTGATCCAACTTGTGTCAAATCAATTCCGCTGGTCCGATCGAGAAGACCAGATGCACACATCCGCTGGTTTAACAAGTTGACTTCAACTATCAATTTCAAGGATGTGCCACAAAAGTGATCAAGTTGATGCTATTTCCATTCTCTCTGAGGGACACCCGGATTTGGTCGGAAAAGAACCCCTCGATCCATCGAAACTGGGAGGATCTTGTTCAAAAGTTTGTCAACTATTTCTTTCCTCCATCAAAGACGACTAATCTTAAAAATGAAATTTTGGATTTCGCCAAAATTTCGATGAAAATTTTGGAGAGGCATGGAGAGATTCAAAGATCTCCTCGTGAAATGCCCCATCATGAATTCACGGAGCTTCAACAAGTCAATATCTTTACAATGGGTTGAACGGTAATGATCAAGATTCCTTGAATGCATCCGCAGCGGCAATATCTTGAATCGTAAACCTAAAGATGTGATTGAGATTTGCGAGCAAAATCAAAGTTCCTATTTCTCGCAACAAAGTCAATGTTCAACACTCGCTTCTTCATCCGTAACTCTTCCGAGTTAGCCATCCGATAGTCGCTTCTAACGGACATCATCCATTGTATGATAAAAGAGGTAAAGGAAATCAAAAGCGAAATTCATAAGCCCGAACCAATCAAAGCCGTAAACAAGGTGTGTGAAACTTGTAGTGGTCCACATGCGATTATGATTGTCAAGCAACCGATGCTTCCTTTTACCAAGCTCCCGTAGCTTCGTAAACCACAATCAATACCGACCACAGTCGATCCTCACTACTGCACCTAGCGGTATGACACCACCGGTTTTCCTCCTGCAAAACCATGCAAAACCATGGCAATCAAAATCGCTTTGTTCAATCAAGGACAAAATTTCAATAACTCTCAAAATTTCAATCAAAACCGAACAATTTCAACCAACCTCAACCATATCAAGCTCCAAATCATCAAAGTTATCAACCACCTCCTCAAGCTCCCATGCCAAATGACTTCATGAAAATGACCGAGTCAAACATGCTCAATGCAAACTCGGATCAATAACATGAGAGGTGAGCTAAAAGGAAATTGATACCACAATGTCTCGGCAGACAAATGAGTTAAAGAATATGATGAGCGCTTCATGAACATGAATATGAACAAAGCTTCGCCATCTTCCGGAGGACTCCTGTGCAATACTATTCCCAATCCCAATGCCGAGTTGAAAGCCGCCACCACTGTAGTGGTAAGACGACAATGGACCTACGACTCCTATGCCCCTCCTCCCGTGGCATTTAGTCAAGTTACCAAGGAGACAACGGACAAGGTGCATTATTCAAGCCCACGGCATCAAGACACGTCCCACCTTCGTAGTCCAAGCTTTAAGTCCGAACCCGATGTTCGAAGAAAATCTTGAGCCGTAAAACACTTCCATCCCGGCTCAAAAGTCTAGTCGCCTTCCTTACCCATCAAGAATGAATGATGAGAAGCTCAAAGACAAAAACAAAGAGCAAATGGAAAATTTTTCCAAATCTTCAATGAGCTTCACTTTGATATAAGCTTCGTTGATGCTCTCGCTCTAATGCCTAAATTTGCATCCACGCTTAAAGGCTTACTCACCAACAAAGATAAGCTATCGAGATGGCTAAACTCCTCTCAATGAGCAATGCTCACAGCCATTCTTAATAAGCTTCCCAAAAGCTTGAAGACCCCGGCCGGTTTTAATCCCGTGTGATTTGGGATGTTTCAATGTTCGCCTTGGCCGATCTTGGCGCTAGCATTAACCTCATGCCACTCTCAAGATGGAAGAAACCGCTCTTCCCGAACTTTCATCCACTCGTATGACACTCGAGCTAGCGGATCGCACTGTAACTCGTCCACTGGGATAGCCGAGGATGTCGTGATGAAAGTGGGAAAGTTTCACTTTCATGCCGACTTTGTTGTAGTAGACTTCGATGCGCATCCTAGAGTTCCCTCATCTTGGGAGAGCTTTTTAAGAACGAGTCGTGCTCGATTGATGTGTTTGTCAAGAGTTGACCATACGGGTTGACAACGAAGAGCTCACGTTAAATATCAACCGAACTCCAAACCTCTATACAAAAGAGTGTTGCCACAATTGATCAAAAATCGAAGAATCAATGCAACACTCTCAAATTTCACGGTTAAGAGTGTTCACCAAAACGCGCCGAGCTCAAAGCTTTGAAAATTACCCCGGTTCAAGCAAATGGTTTGAAAGTCGTACTGTGGAAGTCAAGAGTGTTCTTGATGATGATGACGATGATCTAGAATCGAGACTTCATCGGAAGTGGTGGAAACCGCTAGCTCTAAGAGCACACCACTTGTCCCACCTCCGCATCGCTTGTCGATCGAGATTGTTAAGTCTCGTGGATGAAACCAAACTCTTCGCTTCATCCGAGTTGGATGATGATGTTTGTGATCCAATGGGAGACATTCTTCCCATTGATGAATTGCTCAAAATGATCCATCATCTTCTAGTCTTATTCCCGACTCTTCCATCCCTTCTCTCACCCCGATGAGGAAGATGACAACTTTGGAATGAAGTCGATGCATTTCTTAGTGATGAGTCAATTCCAACGGAATTGATAACACTTACCTTGATCCGAGGAGACATCCTTTTCCGAAAGTTTGTTGATTGAAGAACCATTTCCCACCCTCCTCCCGGACATCTTCTTGACAATCACCATCTAAGCTTCAAGTTTAAGCTTAAAGATGTCAAACCGGTGATTTGCTTTCTCTCACGAGGAATGGACATGCATTCTCATGTACGCCTTTATTCCATTCTTCACAGATGGTGTGGTTGCTCTTTCCTTTTCTTTCGGAATGAGGACACCATCTTTGACCCCGTATCATCCCTTATAGTTTCTACTATTAAACAATACCGAGGTTATATCTCGTCGGTGTGGAACTTTCGATGTTCATATGTTCATTAACATTGTGAACGAAAGTCCGATCGAGATTGGTTTTCCACGCTACTTTCCCCATGAACAAATGAATGCGGGTCGAGTCAAGCTAGCGACTGGGAATCAAAAACAAGAGCATGCCATATGGGTTTTCACCCATATTTCGCCTTCTCACCTCTTTCTACCACCCTAGTGTGGGGGTTGCCACACATTCAAAAAAAAAAAAAAAAAAAAAAATCTTCTTTCTAAATAATGGCCGTAGTATTTCCTTTTACGTTTTTTGTTTCGCATAACCGCGGTGACTTTGAATATTGAGGGCAATATTCATTTCTAGTGTGGGGAATTCTCACGAATTTTATCATATAATTATACCAATTCCCGCTTTTGGCCAAAATTTTTTTTTGGAGTAAGTGTTTTACACTTTCTCATTTGGTTATCATCCGCCATGTCTCAGAAGACAAAAGGATTGGCTAATCCAGAGCAAACGGCTCTTGGTAAAGATATCTCAAACCGCTTATATGGCTTGCAATTTGCCCAAAATTGTATGGTATTCAACTCACCATATCCTAAAAAGTGAAGAGTTGGCTAGCCCGCAAGATTATGGCTTGTGGTAAAGGCAAGGAAAAACCATAATTGGTAATCACCACCAAAGATAATATTGATAATTTATCTAAGAGTTGGCTAGTCCGTAGGGTACGGCTCGTAAAGACAAAATCAAACCGTTGAAAGTCGGTGGTTTGCTCAAAATCACATGGTTATCTGTACCATGGTTCTTACTTGAACTCGAAACATTTGGCTACTCCGTAAGTAATGGCTTTTGGTAAAGAGATTAAAATCCATTATGTTTTTCAAATCATTGCTAGGGACTAGCAATATCTCAATGGGGGATTGATGAGTGTCTAAATACTCATCATTTTGTACAAAATAAACCGCAAAATCATCCGAAAACACTCGTAAACACATCAAAATGATCAAAATATCACAAATCGTTGTTTTATGTGTTTTAAATGCAAAATATCAAAATCGATGAAAACATATCAAATTTGCAAAATTGCGCTTTAGTCCCCAAGTTTCAAAAGTTGTCAAAAATAGTCCCCGAGCACATAATTTCAAAAGTAAAGTCACCAAAGGTCCTTTTAAAATCAAAAGTTGTCAAATTTAGTCCTTTGGTGAAAAATATCAAAAGTTTGAGAAAATTACAAAATGGTCCTTCAAGTTTGAAAATTGGCGAAATGGCCTCGAAAATTGCAAAATGGCAATTTTGGTCCTTATACTTTTGAAGACTTGTCACTTTCAGTCCTTGAAACAACTTTGATGAATTGGCGCTTAGGTCCCTCAATTTTCGTAATTTACACCTTTAGTCCCTATATTATTAAACCCTTTAAACCATTTTGGACCCTTCATAATTTTGACCCCTCATACAAATTGAATTGTGACCCCCCATTATTATTAACCCTTGGTCAAATCCTTTGGTCAAAAATCTCAAACCCGCCAAAGTCTCTTCCTCCACCGCTTCTCGCTCGCAACTCGCAACACCCCATCCCCTCCTCTCAATCATCATCACCATGTTCCCTCCTCCACAACAAACATCCAAGGATCATTTAATGCACCTCCTAACCCCTCACTCAACCCCAATTGGCAAAAAGAATTTTGGCGCCAAAATCGATTTAAATGGTTGAGATTAATTTCAAAGCCATCCAATGGCTAGATTGATTGTGGGAAAGATTCAAGAGAGAGAGAAAGAGATTTGGATATATAAAAGAAGCAAAAGGAAGCAAGAAAGAGAGTAGATTTTAGTTTTATTTTTTTTCTTATGTCGCTTTTTATGTTTAATGTTTTAAGTTTAGTTTTAAAACTTGTAATTTTTTGTTTCTTTGTATTAAACTCAAGTTTAATTTGTATTGAAACAAGTTTTAATCATCAATTTCAAGTTTATGTTTACATTTCATCTTTATTTGCTCATCGTTGAAATTTTCAAATTTCAATTTCATGTTGTAAAAGCTTCATAAAGCTCATTTATAAGCTTTAATAAGCTTATATAAGCTTTTTATAGCTTTTTACAAGCTTAAATTCAAGTTTCAATTCATTTTGAATCTTGGTCAACAAAAGTCAAACATGGGTAAAAAATGGAAATGGAAATGGGAATGGGTTGATGCAGAGATGGAAATGGGTTGATTTAGATTCATTTGGGTTGATATTGATAGGTTAGTGGTTCTTGGTTCATGGTTTCAAGCCATAGTGGCTTTGGACTTTTGTAAGTAAATTTTCAAGTTTTTTTGCATAATCTGAATTTGTAGTTAAAACTAGTTCAAATCTGTTCTAATAGTTGTATTTAGGTTATTAAGTTAGTTTGATCATTATTACAAGTTTGTTAAGTGTTTAGATTCTCTTTAATCTTCATAATCAGCAGTTATAAAGGGTGTTTGATTTATTGTTAAAACTGCCTTAAAGGCTTGTTCAAGGTTCACTTCTTGTTGGTTCATGTTTGTTAAGTCTATATATGAGCTCATTTGAGTCAACAGTTTGGGTCTCGCTACACCACAAAAGTCAAAATTTCATCTAAATGCATCTCAACCGCTCATCGTTGAGATTTTGGAATTGCAAATCATTGTTTTGTGTTTAGAAATCATTAAACAAAGCTTGCATTAGGTTCATTACATCATATAACATCAAGATCGCCTTAAAATTGGATCCAAAGTTCACCAAAGTCAAAGTTCATCATTTCTTCAAAAGTCAAAAAGTGAAAATCTGTTTTGAGCCAAATAGAAGGATTTTTCATGGATTCATTTTTAAGTCTAAATCAAGTGAAACTTGTTGGCATTTAAAACTTCAACTGGTCTTCTTACTTATTAGCATTTTTGTTGAATTTTACAATTTTTTTATAAGCTTCAAACAAGCTTGTCTTTTTGGGCCCAAAGTGCCCGCGCCATCGCTCTCAAGAACACCGAGTTTTTCTCGATTTGTGCAGCTTGTGCACAGAGCTCATAAGAGCTTATCATGGTCTCGATTTTTGGTACAATTGGTCTCACCCAGGTCTCTTTAAGTTCCAATTGGTAGTTTTCATTTTGAGCTTATTTTTAAGCTTGTGCTTAAGCTTAAAGTTGGCACTCAAACTGCTTTTAACTTTAAAAGCTCAAACATCAAACTGATCTAGCTTGTGATTCAGAGGTTTTAGCTTGTTGATTCTTGTTGCATTTTAGTTCTTTTAGCATATTATAGCTTCTTTATCAGTTTGGTAGCTTTTGGTGAGCTCCATTTGCTTATCAAGTGCTTATTTCAATAAGCACTTTCCACATCGCTTCCATATTTCTCCACACAAGCACCTGTTTTTCCAATTTTCCTATATTCCTAATATTATTTTAGACTTTTCCTGAAATTTTCAGATTTTTCCAAGTTGTTTTGCTATTTTTCTTAATTTAAATTAGTTTTAAGCATTTTTAAATAGCATTTAATACAAAAATTAAGAAAAGGTTCAAAAAATAATTTTTCAATTTTCTTAAGTTTAGATAAATATAAAAAGCCAAAAAGTAATTTTCCATATTTTTCATAGTTTATTTTGTAATTTTTAGTAATTTAATTAGTTTTAAATAGTTTAAAATTCATAAAAATAGAAAATAATCATAAAAATACAAAAATAGTTTTGAAAATTCTAGTTTGATATTTTAGACTTTTCCATTTCATAATTTTATTTTTCTAGCTTTATTTCCTATTTTCTTGTATTTTAGGTAATTATTAAATAGTTAAAATAGTTTTAATTAATAATAATTAATTAATTAGTTATAAAAATAATTTTCTTTTTCTAAAATTTTCTTTTATCATTAGGTTTGTAAAATGTCATTTTCATATTTTTAGGTTAATATTTCTTAGAGTTTCACTTTTTATTTTGTACGTTACGTAGTTTTTAATTTAAACGCTTTATAAAACGTTTTAGGTTTTAAACGCTCATCACTTTAAATATAGTGATAGCGTTTATTTAATAGATTTTATCTTTTAATTTTCTTTAATTTGCATTTAAGCCGTTGTAATTTGTTGGCTTTTTCCGTAGTTATAATCATAATCAAATCCTTTTCCGCTCAAATTCCTCGATCACTAAACGCTTGATAATCCATTGCACAACTCACCGGGACATAACGACCGGGAAACACTATACTCCTCGATCTTCATTGCATTCGTGTTAAGCGCTTTTAAGTTTTCTTACACAAGTGTCATGTGAGAACTTGACGGTTTCATGCAGATCAAATTTTTGGCGCCACGGGAGTCAGTCGTGGTAATTATCTTACGCCCAGCGATTAGTTGTTTGAATCCTCACTCATTTGTTTATATCATCCATCTATATCTATATATATATCCATATTTTCTTATAAAAATCCAAAACCCAAAACATCCAAAACGATAAAACACAAAAATATTTTTCTTTTGTTTATATATATGTATCAAATAATAAAATACAAAAGATTCGCTGCTTTCTTTAATAATAACAACTTAAAAGATTACCACCGCAAACCAAGGCAAAGGCACTACCTAACTGGGGTGCGACCATAATAAGTTCCCGAACTAAAGATTTAAAACTTGCCTTTGTGTCCTTGTGATTGGTGTACCTTTTTCAAAGAAGCCATTCATCTTGGATTATTGGTTAAGTTCATCGTTGTTTTGCCTCGATTTTGTGTTAATTGATTTTGTTGTGATATCGACGCTTCGCAACCGTAAAACCCATAAAGATTCTTCTCACCCCATTTTTATAAAACGCCTTCATAATTCTCATTCTCATCCGAAATATCTTCATAATTCCATTTTTCTCCTTAACTCGAGAGTCCTTAGAGTTAACTCTAGTGCATGCGCACTGCTCTTCTAGATCATCGAGTCCTTTGCGTGATCTAGCGAAATTCCAAGAAGACGCTCGAGACGTGTCGCCCAAATAGTCGAACCCGAGATTCGTACTATTTCAAACAACACCATGGCGCATTTAACGCATTATGGCGGAAATGCTCCGTGCACCCACCGAGGGTTATGGAGATGCCATCGCTTTACCCGTTATCAATTTCGATCACTTTGAATGAAGACACATTTGATCCAACTTGTGTCTACAATCAATTCCGCGGTCCGATCGAGAAGACCGATGCACACATCCGTTGGTTTAACAAGTTGACTTCAACTATCAATTTCAAGGATGTGCCACAAAAGTCATCAAGTTGATGCTATTTCCATTCTCTCTCGAGGGACAACCGGATTTGGCCGAAAAGAACCCCTCGATCCATCGAAACTGGGAGGATCTTGTTCAAAAGTTTGTCAACTATTTCTTTCCTCCATCAAAGACGACTAATCTTAAAATGAAATTTCGGATTTCGTCAAAATTTCGATGAAAATTTTGGAGAGGCATGGGAGAGATTCAAAGATCTCCTCAGAAATGCCCCATCATGAATTCACTGAGCTTCAACAAGTCAATATCTTTTACAATGGGTTGAACGGTAATGATCAAGATTCCTTGAATGCAGCCGCAGCGGCAATATCTTGAATCGTAAACCTAAAGATGTGATTGAGATTTGCGAGCAAAATCAAAGTTCCTATTTTCGCAACAAAGTCAATGTTCAACACTCGCTTCTTCATCCGTAACTCTTCCGAGTTAGCCGCTCCGTTAGTCGCTCTAACGGACATCATCCATTGTATGATAAAAGAGGTAAAGGAAATCAAAAGCGAAATTCATAAGCCCGAACCAATCAAAGCCGTAAACAAGGTGTGTGAAACTTGTAGTGGTCCACACGCGATTATGATTGTCAAGCAACCGATGCTTCCTTTTACCAAGCTCCCGTAGCTTCGTAAACCACAATCAATACCGACCACAGTCGATCCTCACTACTGCACCTAGCGGTATGACACCACCGGTTTCCTCTCCTGCAAAACCATGGCAATCAAAATCGCTTTGTTCAATCAAGGACAAAATTTCAATAACTCTCAAAATTTCAATCAAAACCGAACAATTTCAACCAACCTCAACCATATCAAGCTCCTAATCATCAAAGTTATCAACCACCTCCTCAAGCTCCCATGCCAAATGACTTCATGAAAATGACCGAGTCAAACATGCTCAATGCAAACTCGGATCAATAACATGAGAGGTGAGCTTAAAAGGAAATTGATACCACAATGTCTCGGCAGACAAATGAGTTAAAGAATATGATGAGCGCTTCATGAACATGAATATGAACAAAGCTTCGCCATCTTCCGGAGGACTCCTGTGCAATACTATTCCCAATCCCAATGCCGAGTTGAAAGCCGCCACCACTGTAGTGGTAAGACGACAATGGACCCACGACTCCTATGCCCCTCCTCCCGTGGCATTTAGTCAAGTTACCAAGGAGACAACGGACAAGGTGCATTATTCAAGCCCACGGCATCAAGACACGTCCCACCTTCGGTAGTCCAAGTTTTAAGTCCGAACCCGATGTTCAAGAAAATCTTGAGCCGTAAAACACTTCCATCCCGGCTCAAAAGTCTAGTCACTTCCTTACCCATCAAGAATGAATGATGAGAAGCTCAAAGACAAAAACAAAGAGCAAATGGAAAAATTTTTCCAAATCTTCAATGAGCTTCACTTTGATATAAGCTTCGTTGATGCTCTCGCTCTAATGCCTAAATTTGCATCCACGCTAAAGGCTTACTCACCAACAAAGATAAGCTATCGAGATGGCTAAACTCCTCTCAATGAGCAATGCTCGCAGCCATTCTTAATAAGCTTCCCAAAAGCTTGAAGACCCCGGCCGGTTCTTAATCCCGTGTGATTTTGGGATGTTTCAATGTTCGCCTTGGCCGATCTTGGCGCTAGCATTAACCTCATGCCACTCTCAAGATGGAAGAAACTGTCTCTTCCCGAACTTTCATCCACTGTATGACACTCGAGCTAGCGGATCGCACTGTAACTCGTCCACTGGGATAGCCGAGGATGTCGTGATGAAAGTGGGAAAGTTTCACTTTCATGCCGACTTTGTTGTAGTAGACTTCGATGCGCATCCTAGAGTTCCCTCATCTTGGGAGAGCTTTTTAAGAACGAGTCGTGCTCGATTGATGTGTTTGTCAAGAGTTGACCATACGGGTTGACAACGAAGAGCTCACGTTAAATATCAACCGTAACTCCAAACCTCTAGACAAAAAGAGTGTTGCCACAATTGATCAAAAATCCGAAGAATCAATGCAACACTCTCAAATTTCACGGTTAAGAGTGTTCACCAAAACGCCGAGCTCAAAGCTTTGAAAATTACCCCGGTTCAAACAAATGGTTTGAAAGTCGTACTGTGGAAGTCAAGAGTGTTCTTGATGATGATGACGATGATCTAGAATCGAGACTTCATCGAAGTGGTGGAAACCGCTAGCTCTAAGAGCACACCACTTGTCCCACCTCCGCATCGCTTGTCGATCGAGATTGTTAAGTCTCGTGGATGAAACCAAAACTCTTCGCTTCATCCGAGTTGGATGATGATGTTTGTGATCCAATGGGAGACATTCTTCCCATTGATGAATTGCTCAAAATGATCCATCATCTTCTAGTCTTATTCCCGACTCTTCCATCCCTTCTCTCACCCCGATGAGGAAGATGACAACTTTGGAATGAAGTCGATGCATTTCTTAGTGATGAGTCAATTCCAACGGAATTGATAACACTTACCTTGATCCGAGGGAGACATCCTTTTCCGAAAGTTTGTTGATTGAAGAACCATTTCCCACCCTCCTCCGGACATCTTCTTGACAATCACCATCTAAGCTTCAAGTTTAAGCTTAAAGATGTCAAACCGGTGATTTGCTTTCTCTCACGAGGAATGGACATGCATTCTCATGTACGCCTTTATTCCATTCTTCACAGATGGTGTGGTTGCTCTTTCCTTTTCTTTCGGAATGAGGACACCATCTTTGACCCCGTATCATCCCTTATAGTTTCTACTATTAAACAATACCGCGGTTATATCTCGTCGGTGTGGAACTTTCGATGTTCATATGTTCATTAACATTGTGAACGAAAGTCCGATCGAGATTGGTTTTCCACGCTACTTTCCCCATGAACAAATGAATGCGGGTCGAGTCAAGCTAGCGACTCGGGAATCAAAAACAAGAGCATGCCATATGGGTTTTCACCCATATTTCGCCTTCTCACCTCTTTCTACCACCCTAGTGTGGGGGTTGCCCACATGTTTAAATATAAGTTTCATGAAAAAAAAAAAAAAAAAAAAAAAAAAATCTTCTTTCTAAATAATGGCCGTAGTATTTCCCTTTACGTTTTTGTTTCGCATAACCGCGGTACTTTGAATATTGAGGGCAATATTCATTTCTATGTGTGGGGAATTTCACGAATTTTATCATATAATTATACCAATCCCCTGCTTTTGGCCAAAATTTTTTTGGAGTAAGTGTTTTACACTTTCTCATTTGGTTATCATCCGCCATGTCTCAGAAGACAAAAGGATTGGCTAATCCAGAGCAAACGGCTCTTGGTAAAGATTTCTCAAACCGCTTATATGGCTTGCAATTTGCCCAAAATTGTATGGTATTCAACTCACCATATCCTAAAAAGTGAAGAGTTGGCTAGCCCGCAAGATTATGGCTTGTGGTAAAGGCAAGTGGAAAAACCATAATTGGTAATCACCACCAAAGATAATATTGATAATTTATCTAAGAGTTGGCTAGTCCGTAGGGTACGGCTTCGTAAAGACAAATCAAACCGTTGAAGTCGGTGGTTTGCTCAAAATCACATGGTTATCTGTACCATGGTTCTTACTTGAATCGAAACATTTGGCTACTCCGTAAGTAATGGCTTTTGGTAAAGAGATTAAAATCCATTATGTTTTTCAAATCATTGCTAGGGACTAGCAATATCTCATGGGGATTGATGAGTGTCTAAATACTCATCATTTTGTACAAAATAAACCGCAAAATCATCTCGAAACACTCAAACACATCAAAATGATCAAAATATCACAAATCGTGTTTTATGTGTTTTAAATGCAAAATATCAAAATCGATGAAAACATATCAAATTTGCAAAATTGCGCTTTAGTCCCCAAGTTTCAAAAGTTGTCAAAAATAGTCCCCGAGCACATAATTTCAAAAGTAAAGTCACCAAAGGTCCTTTTAAAATCAAAAGTTGTCAAATTTAGTCCTTTGGTGAAAATATCAAAAGTTTGAGAAAATTACAAAATGGTCCTTCAAGTTTGAAAATTGGCGTAAATGGCCCTCGAAAATTGCAAAATGGCAATTTTGGTCCTTATACTTTGAATCATATAAAAGCGAATAACATAGAATAAACTAATACAATAATCAGATACTAGCAATGATTAGATAACCTAAAGTCTATAACTCAACCATGACCGAACATAACCAAGAATCACATAGAAAATAAAGAATAATATCAAACAAAATATCAAATATATGTAAACTATAATGCGAAAATTAGCAAAGATAAACATTACAAAATTCATCAAGCAAATATCAAAATCATAATTGTCAAATCAAATACCAATCCGAAAAACAAATACAATGTCAAAAGCCTGTAAAATAAACGTCAAAAGCTATGGTAAAGCAAAATGAATCAAAGTATACAAATTAAAGGCTAAGCTCAAATAAATGTAAAATTGCAAACATTGCAACATTAGTCAATGATCTGATGTCAAATACCGAATCACTTTACAAATTTGATAAAGTATCACATGTTTGTATTTAACAAATTCCTTAATTTAAACATTAAAATTGGCCTAAATATCACCTTACCCTCATAATAGTTGGTAAAGTCAAAGTTGCGCTTTTCATCAAAAGTCAAAATGTAATATCCGATTGAGCCCAACTACAAGCATTTTTCCTTGATTCATTTTTGGGTCTTAATCAGTGAAATTTGTTGCTTTAGAAACTTCATCTGGTCTTGCTACTTATTAGCATTTTTGTAAAATTTTATAATTTTTTTATAAGCTTCATCCAAGCTTGTGAACTTGGACTATTCTGCCCTGCACCACTCACTCAGTGAATACTGAGATTTTCTCAGTTTTTGCAACTAGTGCACAGTGCTCAAAAGAGCTCACCATGGTCTGAGTTTTGGTTTTCAGTTAGCCACCCAGGTCCTCTTGAGGTTCCAATTTTTGGTTTTCCATCTGAGCTTATTTATAAGCTTGTGCTTATGCTTTAAATTGGTACCCTTTCACCGCTTTAACCAAAATTCATATATCAAATCATGTAGGTTGTGAATCAGTGGTTAGAACTTGTTATTTCTCATTGCATGTTGGTTGTTTTAGCCTATTTAAGCTTCTGTTAACAGCTGGTAGCTTTTGGTTCTCTTTTGCTTATCAAGTGCTTATTTCAAATAAGCACTTCCATAGCAGATTCACATTCCTCCACACAAGGGCCTGTTTTTCCATTTTTCTCATATTCCTTATATTATTTTAGACTTTTCCTGAAATTTTCAGATTTTTCCAAGTTGTTTTGCTATTTTTCCTAATTTAAATTAGTTTTTAAATCTTTTTAAATAGCATTTAATACAAAAAATTAGAAAAAGGTTCAAAAAAATAATTTTTCAATTTTCTTAAGTTAAGATAAATATAAAAAGCCAAAAAAGTATTTTTCTAGATTTTTCTTAGTTAAATTTGTATTTTTTAGCATTTTAATTAGTTTTAAATAGTTTTAAATTAATAATAAATATATAAAAAGTCAAAAAAATATCTTTTCAGTTTTAAAATTAGTTTTATCATATTTTAGATTTTTCTAAGTTTTAATTTTACTTTTCTAGTCTTATTTCATATTTTCTTTTATTTTAGAGTATTATTTAATAGTAAAATTAGTTTTTAATTAATAATAATTAATTAAATAGTTATAAAAATCATTTTCTTTTCTAAAAGTTTCTTTTATCTTTAGGTTTGTAAAATGTATTTTCATATTTTTAGGACTTTATTTTTAGATTTCACTTTTTATTTTGTACGCTTACGTTATTTTAATTTAAACGACGTTTTAGGTTTTAAACGCTCATCACTTTAAATATAGTGATAGCGTTTATTTAATAGGTTTTATCTTTTAATTTTCTTTAATTTGCATTTAAGCCGCCTTTATTTGTTGGCTTTTACGTAGTTATAATATCATAACTGATATCCTTTTTCCATTCAAACTCCTCGATCACCAAGCGTCGATAATCCATTGCACAACTCACGGGACATAACGACCGGGAAACTCAGACCTCGATCTTAATTGCATTCGCTGTCGTTTTTTAGGTTTTCTTACGCTATGTGAGATTTTCAAAGCATAAATCATAATTTCAAATGAAGTTTATAGTCAACTACCACGAGCCCGTAGACATATATCGATCTTATTCATTTCACATAAGGCAACATTTTGTAGGGAGACCTACCGAGTTATGAAAGACGCATGCACGCAGATCAATCATCGACAATGATAACATATAACATATAATGATAAAAGATCTAGGATGCATCCATACGCCCTTCCTACATATTCACAAATATGCTTCACCATCCGAGACGTGGCGTAACATCACTCTATCGCCCTAGAGTCATATCAAGTGCATCATCGATACGGACATGGAACCCCATGACTAGTGAAATATTTGGCTCGGGTGTCAAACTATCTTAGGTCAAATCATAATGTCATAACCGATATGATCATATTTATCGAAAATCATTCATATTTCCAAAATCATAGTTTTCATATTAGATAGTTCAAAATCGAGGTTTCATAATTCGTAAATCGAGTTCGGATAAGCAATAGCTCAAACAAATCGATTTGGGATTCATAGCAAAGGCTTAGGAAAACCTAATACTAAAGAAAACGTAAAAGAAACCTTACCGAAAAGGTCGTAATATCTCATGCCTTATTCCAACGCAAAAGATCGAAAAGCGTAAAGACGAAGGCAAAGGATTACTCCTCTTCACGTAACCTATAGACATTAACGGTCGTCAAGTTATTTATGATTCCATAATCGTCAAAATGATCTTTCAATATTTGGTATTCATACTTAATGATCTTCATACTTTAGGGTTTTATTAATGAGTCTTAAGTATTTTATAATTAATGTTGTAGATTAGGGTTCGTTATATCATTTATTAAAGTCTATGTTTACATGTGAAAATAGTTTATTAGTTATAACTCACACATGAAATAACGTATTACTATATTTAGCTCAAACCCTAATCGATTCTCATTTATGTTCTAGGGTTTTCTTATTCTTTAATATCTCATTAATATGCATTTACTTTACATGTTACGTCTTAATGACTCGCTACTTAACTTAATACGTAATTGATAACCTTCTTTACTTTTACGCTTTATCATGTACGTTTATGATTTCATGTGACCATAAGTTATTAGGGTTTAGTATACTTTATACGCTTTACATATTAAACTAGGGTTTACGCTTACGTAACCCTTACTTATTTATTACACGTCTAAAACTCATGTATATATGTATTCGGTTCATCTAGGGTTTCGGCTAGCAAGTCATACGAAAGTTCTAGCTCATCTAAACATGTTACATATTCAAGTTAAAAGGTTTTTACCCATTAGCCGAACACTAATATGGTTCGGTCCTAACTCATGCATGCTTCGGCTTAGGTTAACTCAACATATACATGACCCGATTCAATATTACTTATCACGTTACATGTTCCTTATTAGTTACAAGTTAAATTGATTAGGGTTTCCTTGTTTTTCGGTTTACACCTCTCGGCCACAAACAAAAAAGAACAAAACGCGACGAAACAAAATATATCTTGACATGTACATGCAAGGTACGTTAAAGGAAGATGAATAAACGTTATACCTTAACTTGTCGAAGCAAAAATCTCAACACCAAGGTGTTATGGGTCTCGGCCGAACAAGAAGAAAGAAAAAGGAGAGGCAAAGCAAACTAGGGTTTCAATTTAATGATTATGTGATGTATTTATAGTAGTAGCAATTAGTTTAGGTTTAGGAGATAAGTTGGGTTTGGCTTGGGTCCAACCGAATACACAAGCTCACCCACATGGGCTTCGGCCCTTGGCTCACGAACACAAAACAAACGCCTCTTGGCTCCTCTTGGTCCTCGGCTTGGCGCAAAACAAAACAAAGGAAACGAGCCCATACCAAAGAAACTAACGGCCCAACATATTAGCGAAACTTTTAAATCCTTCGTCTTACCAAAGTCGTTCACGAAATTATATTCGTTAAGTTTTATTTTTTAGGTCTTTAATTTCGTAAATTTTATTATAAACGTATTTTATTATTCTTGGTTCCAAGGGTATTTTAGTCTTTATATAGGTTTTAGATTTTCGGGTTTTACACTATTAGTTCAAACCATTTACGTATTTTATTTGTTTCCTTAAAATGATCTTACTTTTGTTATCGACAAAACATTAGAAGATCGTAAAATATAAATAAACGTTTTTACGGCTTATTTGTATTAACACTCTATTCTCAAATAGAGTGAATCAGTAACAAGTATTTGATCTCAATCAAATAATAGAACAACCAGTAACAATCAGTATCAAGTGTTTTGATCAAGAGAATCAACAACACGATTAGGGTTTCACAAGAGAGATTTAGAGAGTTTATTTTGTTAAGAGAAAACGTAATAACAAATATGAGAAAGACTTTTTGTCTTTCTCAATATATAGCCAACAAAGTTTATCTTGAGCCCTTCAACTTTTAATAACTTGCTAGATGACATCCAAAGCTATCCTCAGGCTTATCACTTTTATGCTTCAAGTCCCTCCAGATATATAATCTTCAATATCCATCTCTTAGACTTTTCTCCAGCATATCAGACTAAAACAAACAACAAGAAGCAACTTAGAAAGCATTATCAGATTAAACATTATGCTTTTGATCATAAATCTCAACAAAAATACATTCGTACATTCGAGATTCCACATACATCTCGCAAGACACTTTGAACATGATAAACTAGAAGCTTTTCACAACTTTTAGACCAAAGGGTGGTTGTCACCCCACACCATCTTTATCAGTGTCATATCAGTTTTCTTTTTTTCCTCACTTCTTCTCACCTTTCACCTGTTTTGGTCATCTTCCTTTCACATTTTATTAAAATACTCACTTTATACAAATATGCCCCACTAAATATCTCACAAACGCTCACAAATCAAAAAAATAATATAAACTTGCACAGAAACCGAATGATGAGCCAATCACCTTTGTTACTTGGTTTTAGAGGTGAGTGTATTTGCTGTTTTGAGGTCACGCGCGAATGATGGTGTGAGAAGTGAGCTCTCACCCACCACTCCGTTTAGCTTTACATACACAACTAAGACATTAGATATGTGGTTAATTTCAATGACTTGCAACTTTAGAGAGTAAAACTCGAGATATATCTTATTTCGAAACTACCAAATTATTGATACATGCCTACATATGGTGATTCGAACACGACATGCAACTTTATTTTGACAAAGTTGCTCCTCGATACTCATGAAAGATAAAAGGATATGTTTGAGATCTACAGGTGAAGTGATTTTTGCAAGGCCAATCATTCTTACACTAAGAAGCGATCCGTAGCGTTGCGATGCAGACTCGAAATAAAAATTTCGATAAATAATGATTTTAGTTTATTATGTTCTTTTAACAATAAATTTACTGATATCAAGAATTTCAGATAGCCAGTGTCCGTTCGGGCTCGAACCCGTTGGCCGTGTCCGCCGGGTTCTAGCCCGTTAGTCCGCTACTGCTCGGCTCAGCCCATTTGCCCGCCGCCTGCTCGTGCTTGAATATTCAGATAACGCGCTTTATTATTCAGTAGTAGTGAAATTTAATGCATGAATTGTCTTTAATTTGGTTGTATAATATGCTTGATAATTTGTATTTTATGTAAGGGTGTTTTAATAACCGTATTAATTGATTTATCGACCGCTTAAATAATCGACTACATTAAATAGCATTAATGTGGTGTTTTGTTATACATTATGTTTCTTGCCTCAGACGTCCGAAAATTATGTGCATTAAAGTGTTGTACACTATGTTTCTTTTCTTGTAAGTAGTAGTCATTAATAACATCGACCACTTTAATAAAGATTAATTTGTAAGTCTGAAAATTACATCACGGTTTGTTGTATACTACGCTTATTTTGTTGTGAATCAAAATTGGTTCATTTATCAGACATTGTGCTTAAATGGTTGCAATTTTTGGTGAATTGTTTTAATAAAGATTAATGTTGTTTGATAGAATTTTATTTTAAACGACATCACGCTTTATTTCATTGTCAATACGCTTACTTTGTTGTAATTCGAAAAACGGTGCATTAAAGTGTTGTAAACCATGCTTAATTTCTTATACGTCTTAAAATTAAGAGTGAATTATAAGTAGTAAATAGATTAGGCCCATATATAAAAAATTAGGTCTAATTTTAGGCTTCTAGACCTCTTTTTTTAATGTAAAGTAAAGAAAAACGTTTTTGTCTAGAAGTTCAAACAAGCAATAAGTTGAACCGGTAAAAGAACTAGTGAAGGTCAAACATGCAAAACATGAAAGTTCGTAGTATACAAACTTTTGCCATTTTCTTTCATTAGAAAAACTTCCACTTGTGTGGTTAGTTGTATGACACGAGAAATATTTCATACACATTAAATAAAGTAAACACTTTTGGAAATATAAATAAATTATTCTAAATATTACGTAAATCATCTCAGCTACACCTAACTAGCTTCGTCATTCGCTTATCGACAGAAAAACATTGTCCTTAGCCAAAATCCAAAATGATACCTGCGTATCTTTAAATCGCAAGTCATTGTGTTATCTTTTTCATTACAACGAAGTATATATTTGTCTTTGCGTATGAAGTTACATTAAAAAATATCAATAAACCAGCAAATAAGTATAAAACCTATTCAGCTTTTTACATAAAGATATATGTTCATTTTGTTGGTAACATTCGTATAAAACCTATTCAACTTTTTAATGATAGTGTTATGTTGTTTATTACGGAGTCTATGATACTACAAAAGCATAAATAAAATTTAATAAATATCTACTGAATATATAAGTCAAAGAACAACTTCATTTTTCTAGCAAAGCAAGTTTTACCGAAGAAAACATGCATATTTAAAGAATCGAATTGTTTATGAAGGTGACTACTCAACAAGTTTTACCGAAGAAAATATATTTAAAGAATCGAATTTTTTATGAAGGTGACTACTCAACATCCACTTTTTATTATAACCGATCAAAAGAGAGTTTAGCGTTGGTGTTGGTGATATTTAATTATTGAAGAGTTTAGTTAGTATAATTCTTAAACTTTATATATTTACAAAGTAAACATTTATTTTGAGACGGAAAAAGTATATGATAACGTGAAAAACCATAAAAAGAACAAAATTAGACCGATCTGATAAAAGTGTTTGGTATCTTATCAGACGAGTGTGCAATAAGGGCAGTGGTACAGGGCCCAATGATTTTTGGGGCCTCCAATTTGCACGTCTAGTTTTATATACACTTAAAGATATTATTTTTCTTTATAGTTTACACAAAAGCAAGCATGAATCACATCACATATGAGGCTAAACTTACTATATTATACATACAGAGTATATTTAATATTTATTACTTATTTTTACATTTTTTGTCATTAAATTATTCAATATTTGAAGATTTGAGATATATTTTTTTCACCGCAAAGATCAAATAACATATTATTAAACAAAGAAGTTTATGTTTGTTACAAAAAGTCATTTTGTAGCCATTCTTGTTATGTGTTCACTGCTCACATAACCGCTTTTTCATTTTTAAATAACAATTGTTTACATATCAATATAACTTTTGTTGTGTTTAGGGCCCCATTTTATAAAGATCGCATAGGGTCACCTAATTTCAAGAGATGACCCTTTATCTAATTTGACTAATTTAAATTTGGTTGAATCAATAGTTTTCATTTCAAGCTATGTGGTTTTTGTAAACCCAATACTCAAGTTTAGAAAAGTAGTGTTAAGGGCTTTAGAGATTCGGTTAAATTTTCTGGTGGAGGAGACGATTAGAAGCTAAAAGTTGGGGTTAAGAACGATTTTGTTAGATATTTTAAGAGGATATGATATTTGGCTCTCATATCATGTTAGAGTGATTAATTGTATTGCCTTCAACTAATGACAAATTACAATACGTAGTTACAAAAGATTATTCTAAAAGTGGCTAAGGCTAACAAATAATAACCAAGCCCATAATAAATATATATATATATCGTTTAACATTAATAAGTAAATTTTGCTATCGTAACTTTTGCGGCAAAAGAGAAAGAAATTACAACTTCGTCATAAAATGCAGGCTAGAACTAAACCCGTTTGCATACATTATATGCGGTCTTTAAATAGTTTTGCCTACTCTAAATTTGTAGACAAGAAAACTCTTAGATTACAGACCAACCAATTATTTATTTATTTTTTGAACGGCAAAAATTTATAATTAAAACTAACAAAGAGCTAGAAAAACCGATTATAATGTATGTAACATTGGGTTTTGCAATCACAACGTCCATTTTTTCAAAAAGTCTTTGCTTCTACTAGAAAACCAATCAAAAGCAGTAGAAACTATATCATCAAAGATGTTACTTCTGTTCATCTTCACTAACCCAAAGATCTTATTATTCTAATACCTCCAAATCACCCATAAAACCATGTCGATAATAGCTTCTAACACTTTCCTCCGGTTTAAACGAAAGGTTAGCGAGTCAACCCAAGTGAATATGTCATCAATGTTACTGAAGACAGAAAGGTTCATTTGTAACCATCTGAAAACTCTATCCCAAACGCAAGACGCAACCTCACATGTCACAAAAATATGAGATACATCTTCTATTTGATTACCACACGAAGGACATAATAAAGAGGGCACGTCAATCCCTCTATTAATTATATTGATTCGAGTAGGTAACCAATCAAGTCTAATCCTCCAAACTAGGATACTTACCTTTATGGGTACGAGATTGTTCCATCTTGTAGCTACGTCTCCGAATTTAGTAAAATATGATATATATGTTTCCTAGTGCAAGACACCAAGAAGATCCCATCATTCACCAATTGCCACTTCCATGCATCTTCGATATGGTTCAACTCCAAAGATCCAAGCTCAATTTGCATGTCTTTGAGTTGTTGACATGTACGACCCCCATTTGGAATGTTTCTCAGCCAACTCCATATCCATCGACCATATCATGTATCAAGAAATTTTGTTAGACTCCAGCGCATATAGCCTAAGAAATTTCCTTTTTAAAATCAAGTCACCTACCCATAAATCCATCCAGAATCTAGTGTCGAGACCATTCCCATTTGATTTTCTCATATTTGTGTATTTTACAATGTGTTGGTTGTGCATTTGATCAATAGCTTTTACTATTGACCTCCACAACCCATTTCCTCTTGACAAAGAAGATTGGTTTCCAAACCCGCCATTAGGACCATATATACTTGTGATTATATTCTTCAAAATCCATTTTGCATACGTATGAAACCGCCACCTCCATTTTTGTATCAAAGCTAAGTTCAATGCCTTTAGACTTTTTATTCCAAGACCGCTTTTTCTTTAGAGTTTAACACCTTCTTCCATTGAACCCATGATATTTTTCTTTTGTCTATATCATCTCCTCCCAAAAAATTGGGCTCGGAAGCTTCGATCTTCCTATTAACCATCTCGGTCATCTTGAACATTGACATGGAGTATGTTCCAAGACTCCCTAAAACAGATCTTGTAAGCGTTAGCCTGCCACCAATAGACAAAAGCTTAACCTTCCGTGTCGCCAATTTCTTTTGAACTTTCTGAATCATATATTCCCAGTTGTTGCTACGATTCATGTTTTTTCCCACATGAAATCCTAGATACTTGAAGGGAATAGTTTCGGACGAACATCCAGTGATACCAAACGTGTTTTCTATGTCTTGCATTGGTAGACTAACTCCATATAATTTTGACTTATGAAGGTTTATCTTCAATCCTAGAACTAGGAAAAAACAATCAAGAATTATTATAAGATTAGTGATATTTTTCTCGTCCCATTCTCCCATGAACATTGCATCGTCGGCATAAAATAGATGTGATATCAACCCGTCTTCTGACCCAACCCGAAGGGCATGATATAACCCCTGATCCACCGCATCCTCTATGGCAACATGTAATCCCTCCATTACTATGATAAATAAAAATGGAGATAACGGGTCCGCTTGACGGAGACCGCATTGAGGAGAGAACTCTTTTGTTGGACTACCATTTGTTAATACAAATAAACCGTAAAAACGTTTATTAATATTTTGCGATCTCTTTGTGTTTTGTTGATAACAAATATAATGTTATCTTAAGTATAATTATAAGGATACATGTTATTTTTGTAAAGCATTTACATATAGCCATTTAAATACAAAAATGTAGTAATTAAGTATTTGTTGTAATAGTTTATTAGGATGGGTAAAACCATAACCCATGGACCATAACCCATGGATCATAACCCATACCCATGTTGGCTAGATACAATGTATACTTAGATACATTGAATCTAAAGAAAACCCATGGACCAACCCATAACCCATGACCCATAACCAAAAAACCCATGGGCAAAGAGGAGCGTTCCACGGATCCCTAGGATTACACTAGACGGATCCCAAGTGGAAGGGATCCGGGGAACAATAGAAAATTTTGCCTATAAATAGAGAGCCATTTGTTCATTCTAACTCACCCCTCTTCTTACTAAATCTCTCAAACACTCTCATTCTCTTCTAACATATAGATCACTTGATCTAGAGAGTTGTTCTTTTTTCTTTCTATTGTGATCCTCATATAGGTCCTTCTAAGGCGACATCACGAGCATTCTACAAGTCATCCAATCAAAGGGTCCTTGATTGATTTGTCACCCCAAGATTTGTAGCAAAGATCTTGTATTTGATATTTCACATATTTGTTGTGTAATAGTCGTGTTGGTTTGGTCCACTGCTACGGACTCGGTATCTAGCTTTGTCTGGAAAAAGTGTAAGCAACGTTGTGAAGGCTTCTCCGCCAGTGAAGGAGTTTGTTGACATAGTGCTTGAACTCTCGAGTAGGTGACTGGGAGTGGAGTAGGCAAGGAAGGTGTCCTTGTAAATGAACCACTATACATCGGTTGTGTCTTTTCTTTCCTTCACTTTACTTTATTTACTGCTTTATCATTAGATCTATACTTTTCTACATCCATAAGATCTCACATATTAACGAATCTAAAGTTTTGAAACTAACTTAAAATCGGAAAACTATTCAACCCCCTTCTAGTTTTCCATAATTGGCATCAAGAGCTAAGTTTATAAAAGTTTTAAAGTAAAATTGTATTTTAAAACTTTTCGATCACTATGGGTTCTGAAAATTATAAGAAAGGGCAATCTATGCAACGACCACCACTACTTGAAACTAATGGTTTTATATATTGGAAAAATAGACTCGAAACATATGTGAAATCTAAAGATATTGATCTTTGGTAAATTATTGTTGAAGACGATTTTGAGGCTACCTCAAAAGACGATAAAGGGAATTTAGTTAACATACCTCATGATAAACTAAATGATAAAATGAAGAAAAAGCTTTCTAAAAATAGTGAAGCAAAAATGGTTTTATATAATGCTTTACCGAAAAAGGAATTCGAAAGAATTTCTATGCTTAAAACCTCTAAAGAAATTTGGACTTCTTTAGTTGTAACTCATCAAGGCAACCAACAAGTTAAAAATAATAAAATTGATTTATTTGTTCAACAATATGAACAATTTTCAATATCGGATGAGGAAACTATAGATCATTCATTTGCTAACTTTAATACAATTATTACATCTTTACAAGCACTTGATGAATCTTTTTCAGCCGTAACCATGTTAGGAGATATTCTAAGGGCACTTCTATCAAGTGGAGATGCAAGGCGATGACGATCGAAGAGTCAAAAGATTTGACAATCCTCGCCTCGATGAACTCATAGGCAACCTAAAAGTCTACGAGCTTGTCCTTGCCAAAGACCAAGCCTCAAAGGTAAAAGAGAAACACAATCTCTTGCCCTTAAAGCCAAAAAGGCTTCAAGCGATGAAGAGAACTCCTCTTCGAGTAAGGACGACGAGGAGTACGCTATGGCGGTAAGGGACTTTAAAAGTTCTTTAGAAGAAAGGAAGATACGTCAAAAACCGTATGACGATAAGAAAGGCTTTCGGAAGAGCAAAGAGGACGAAGCCAAAAGATGATCGTATTTGTTTTTAAATGTGGGACCCTAACCACTTTATTAGTAAGTGTCCCAATTGGGATGATCAAAAGGCGTTCGTGAGCACGTGGGGAATGAGCGACGGTGGACGTAAGAAATTTTTCTCATGGCAAATGACGAGGTGTGCTTAAGGTCCACCTAGACCCGGATGAATGGGTCAAGGATAACAAGACGAGGCACATGACCGCAATAAGGATCTATTCTCCACATATGAATCCTTCAATGGAGGTAATGTGGTGTTTGGAAATAGCAAAAGTAGAATCATCGGTAAAGGTTTCAAGAAGACCCTAAAACATCACACCTAGAAGCCGTAAAAGGATATTTAGATACATTAAGGATACAACATGCTTAGGATTATTGTATCCTAAGTGGCACGGGAGTAGAAACTATGATATGCATATTCGACCATGCGGTGATTACGCTGATAGAAAAAGTACAAGTGGGTATGTACTTTCATGAGATGTTGTTTAACATCTTGGTTTTCTAAGAAACAAACGGCACTAGCAATATCAACAACCGAGCCGTTTAGCACGTCTCCGGGTAAAGCATGCCAACAAGCACTATGGATGAAACAAGCGTTAGTTGACTACGACATTCATCTAAGCGACATAGCCATCCTATGTGACAAACAAAGGTGCCATCAACTTAAGCAAGAATCCGGTGATTGCATTCTCGCGACAAAGCATATAGAGATTCGTCATCACTTTAAGAGACAATGTTCAAAAGGGAACATCTCTATTGAGAAGGTAGCATCCGAAGACAACATAGCCGACGCCCTCACCAAACCGTTAAAGCGGGAACAATTCAACCTACTGCCTTGGTCTTGGTCTAATGGAACAAACGTCGAACTTATTTGACTCTACAAGGTATGTAAACACTAGCCTTCTTCTTTCTAAGTCTAGGATCTCTATTTCACGCACAACTCACAAACAATACGGGAATTTTCAAAACCCAAGATAAGTTTTCCACTTATAGCTTTCTTATTTTTTTTAGGTTACAAACACATAACTACATACACATTTTCAAAGAAAACTTCTTTTCAAAATATTTTCTAAAAGGATGATACCTTTCCGTATCAATTTCACAAAAGCAATTTCTCACGTCTAGGACAAATTGCTTTTTCATTATTAATACAAAAGTAAAAACCCGTTTTCATTGCATCTCATGTCTTTTGAATGCTAAAGGGGACACATAACTAATATGTGTTTTCGGGTACATTCATTTAAGCAACAATGAATTAGGAGCATTGATAACACTAAACTACGTACTCATGTACTAAATATGTGTTTTCAGGTTATCTCAATAGGATGCTTTTCTACTTCTAGTTTACTTTTCTTTTTCTTTTAGGGTCGAGATAACCGCAACTCTAAATAGTTTGCATATAGGCACACTAGGAAAAAATGTTTCCAAAAGGAAAATTTTGTGCCGCTGAATCACTGCACCCACGGATCCCAAGCCTTCATGCCGGACGGATCCCTCGAGGAAGGATCCGTGGGATCCGTGAGATGGTTGTTTTTATCTTCTATTTTCTCACTTTGGATGAAAAATCCACATTTGTTTTATTTTTTGGAGTATGCTCTTTAATGCTTGTGTTCTCATGATCACATGCCTTAAATTCATATCTAATCATTAGATTTTAATCCACATTTTGGGTCAAGCATTCATTACAATGCTTTGTTTTTCTATATATATAACTCCCAAAATGCTTGCATAATCCATCCCATCCTCACAAACAAAATACATCATGTCATCCACAAATCCTATAGATGAATCACCTAGTACAAACAATCATCTCCATGAAACCCAAACCTTTGTACTTCCACCTTCCAAAATACCAAAATCAAACTCTAGGATATCCGCACGGATTAACATCCGATCTTGTTGCTTAGGAAAACCATCATCATATGGCTCATCACCATCAACTAACTTACCACAAGATGCTTCCAGTATAGCACCTCCTTCATCACCAACGAGTACACCAACTTCATCACCAAATCATTCATCACCTAAAATCACTCTTTTGGAACTCCTTACGACTCCATCAAGATCTCCACAACCAAAGCAAAAAGAATTAGCCTTTTTGACACCTCCAACTTCTCCAAACACAATATTCGATAATCTTGAAACATCACCACCTTTAGCTCCCATTAAACTACAAGAACATCTAGGTTCTTTTCCACTACCACTTCCAATCATTTCGGACTTTGATCCGTATTTTCCTATTTTTCCACCACAACTTCCGCCACTCACAAATCAAAACAAACCGGAAGATTTCCGTACTCATTACCCACATCACCAACATTGTGAACATTGCCAATCCACTAGGGAAATTGCAATAGAAGTTAGGGAAGAAATGCGATTCATACTCAACCTCATCCTTGATCGCATCAATAACATTACTCATCCAAACCTCCATCCATAACCTTATGCAAGCATGGAAGGAATCACTACTACTATTTTCTATTTTTAGTACTTTTTCTTTTGAAGTCATTTTCAAGAACAAGTCTTGTTCTTATTTTTACATGCTTGTAGATGGCATAAATATCACTACAATTTGTTGTTTTATTACAAGGCCTTGTTTACATACCTTGGCTCCCAATCTTGATTCTCGCAATCACAAGATTATTTAAGCATGTTACTAACCCTTCTTTTGTAGGATTTTTTATTTTCTTCACTTGACGCCCAAACTAGGGGAGCTACCGCTGGGGAGTTAGCAATACGTGGACTAATTTTTCCACACTTTTATGTTTATTTCCTCCAAGGGTTAACTTTTGTTTCGACAAAAGGGGAGAAGAAGTAAAACTTAGGGGCTTTCAAAACTTACATCTATTCTTAAGTTTTACTCATCATAACATTATGTTTTGTCATCAACAAAAAGGAGAGATTGTTAATACAAATAAACCGTAAAACTTTTATTAATATTTTGCGATCTCTTTGTGTTTTGTTGATAACAAATATAATGTTATCTTAAGTATAATTATAAGGATACATGTTATTTTGTAAAGCATTTACATATAGCCATTTAAATACAAAATGTAGTAATTAAGTATTTGTTGTAATAGTTTATTAGGATGGGTAAAACCATAACCCATGGACCATAACCCATGGATCATAACCCATACCAAGTTGGCTAGATACAATGTATACTTAGATACATTGAATCTAAAGAAACCCATGGACCAACCCATAACCCATGACCCATAACCAAAAACCCATGGGCAAAGAGGAGGCCCACCGGATCCCTAGGATTACACTAGACGGATCCCAGTGGAAGGATCCGGAACAATAGAAAATTTTGCCTATAAACAGAGAGCCATTTCTTCATTCTAACTCACCCTCTTCTTACTAAATCTCTCAAACACTCTCATTCTCTTCTAACATATAGATCACTTGATCTAGAGAGTTGTTCTTCTTTCTTTCTATTGTGATCCTCATACGTGTCCTTCTAAGGCGAGATCACGAGCATTCTACAAGTCATCCAATCAAAGGGTCCTTGATTGATTTGTCACTCCGCAATATTTCGTAGCAAAGATCTTGTATTTGATATTTCACATATTTGTTGTGTAATAGTCGTGTTGGTTTGGTCCACGCGTGCTACTGACTCGGTATCTAGCTTTGCACCGAAAAAGTGTAAGCAACGTTGTGAAGGCTTCTCCGCCAAGTGAAGGAGTTTGTTGACATAGTGCTTGAACTCTCGAGTAGGTGACTCGGGAGTGGAGTAGGGCAAGGAAGGTGTCCTCGTAGCGAACCACTATACATCGGTTGTGTCTTTTCTTTCCTTCACTTTACTTTATTTACATTTTATCATTTGATCTATACTTTTCTACATCCACAAGATCTCACATATTAACGAATCTAAAGTTTTGAAACTAACTTAAAATCGGCAAAACTATTCAACCCCCTTCTAGTTTTCCACAATTGGCATCAAGAGCTAAGTTTAAAAAGTTTTAAAGTAAAATTGTATTTTAAAACTTTTCGATCACTATGGGTTCCGAAAATTATAAGGAAGGGCAATCTATGCAACCACCACCACTACTTGAAACTAATGGTTTTATATATTGGAAAAATAGATTCAAACATATGTGAAATCTAAAGATATTGATCTTTGGTACATTATTGTTGAAGGCGATTTTGAGGCTACCTCAAAAGACGATAAAGGAATTTAGTTAACATACCTCATGATAAACTAAATGATGAAATGAAGAAAAGCTTTCTAAAATAGTGAAGCAAAATGGTTTTATATAATGCTTTACCAAAAAGGAATTCGAAAAATTTCTATGCTTAAAACCTCTAAAGAAATTTGGACTTCTTTAGTTGTAACTCATCAAGGCAACCAACAAGTTAAAAATAATAAAATTGATTTATTTGTTCAACAATATGAACAATTTTCAATATCGGACGAGGAAACTATAGATCATTCATTTGCTAACTTTAATACTATTATTACATCTTTACAAGCACTTGATGAATCTTTTCTAGCCGTAACCATGTTAGGAGATATCTAAGGGCAATTCCATGAAGTGGAGATGCAAGGTGACGCGATCGAAGAGTCAAAAGATTTGACAATCCTCACCCTCGATGAACTCATAGCAACCTAAAAGTCACGAGCTTGTCCTTGCCAAAGACCAAGCCTCAAAGGTAAAAGAGAAACACAAATCTCTTGCCCTTAAAGCCAAAAAGGTTTCAAGCGATGAAGAGAACTCCTCTTTGAGTAGTGACGACGAGGAGTACGCTATGGCGTAAGTGGACTTTAAAAAGTTCTTTAGAAGAAAGGAAGATACGTCAAACAACGATTATGGCGATAAGAAAGGCTTTCTAAGAGCAAAGAGGACGAGAAGCCAAAAGATGATCGATTTGATTTAATTGTGGGGACCCTAACCACTTTATTAGTAAGTGTCCCAAACGGATGATCAAAAGGCGTTCGTGGCGGCACATGGGGAATGAGTGACGAGGTGTGCTTAAAGTTCGACCTAGACCCGGATGAATGGGTCAAGGATAGTGGGTGCACGAGGCACATGACCGGCAATAAGGATCTATTCTCCGCATATGAATCCTTCAATGGAGGAAATGTGATGTTTGGAATGGTCTGCCATTTTTTGAATGGCTTCAATTGCAGTAGTAGGAGTCATGTTTGGAATAGGTCCTTGATAGTCCAGCATCTGTCTTGTAGTTACATTTATTCTTTTGTAGAAAATATTGACCTTCACTGGTTGTTAAGATCATTGGTAGGACACTTATAAAGAAGATCGTTGTGTCATCCCAAGCTTGATCTGTAGTTTCATTGTCTTCTTGTTTGAAATTGTGGATCTCAAGAGTTGATTAGAAATTTTGATGGTGGGCAATACTTGTGGATAAAGTGTTTCTTTAGTAGCGCCTAAGTATTAATCCGCCGGCGGACAATCTTTCGATCCATCTTCGGTTGCCCCATTGAGAGTCATAGGGAAGACCCCGAGCATAACAACATCATGAGACACGCCTAATGTTGAAAAGGCTAGCGATGTATAGGACATTTTCAACGTGCTCATATGCGTCTTCGTCTCTATTTCACGAAAAAGGGTTAGCGAGCTCCTCATAAATTGGTCTTTAATCTCGAACGAACATCCGCTCCGATTGCGGTCTTACGAGACTCACCCTTGATCCGCTCTAGTCAACGCCAAGTATTCCTCAAGAGTGAGGTCATCGATGTTAACAACTTCCATGGTACACGAAAACTTGAAATATGACCGTGAGAAAAGTTTAAAATGAAATGAAAGACTTAATACCAATCCTAATATAGCTCCCAAGAGCGGTGCCAAAACTTGATGCGTGTTTTACCGACTGTGTCTTAATATTTATAGTGTCTCGCTATACCTATGGTTCACCGTAATGCACTAACAGGCGATGTACCCGGTCGTGTGTAGTGTAGTAAATGGTAAAGCCGGGTTGTCCCAAGAGCTATGTGTGTCGGATAATTACTAAGTCTAATTGTCACAAAATATTAATGGTTTGATAGGGTTTTAATTAATTAAACTACTAATGCAGAATATAAAAGCAAATAAATGGTAGAAGGGAAATCAATAGAGGAATAGTGGTGCTAACCTAGTTAATCCTCCTAACTAGTTATGTCTACGTCTACCTACTTCAAATTACTTGGTGGGGTCAAATTCGAGAGGACAACATTTGGTCAATTCGCCTAACCTATCGACAAAGATGCCACCATGGAGAAATCAAAGCACCGTCATAAGTCCTGTTGTTCCCGGTCCCTAAGCGAGTCATTAAGTCTTCGCTACATGCTAGATTCTAAATAGTGAGTGTCCCGCCGTTGGAACTTAGACACTACACCCTCCAATTCTTAAGTTCATCCAAACGATAGGTGATCGGTTGGTCAAATCGCACAAGTAGAAAGTGGTCGTCGGTTGGTCATATCTTACCCTTCCGTCTCATCCGCTCACCTAGGTTGGGTTGGTCATATCTCCTAGGCAATTGGCCTCTATCGCCATTCAAAACTACCGAACCGGGGTGACTACCAAAGAACTATGCATGCATACACTTAGAAATAATTGTGCGAAGTAAAGGTAAACGCAAACAAAACAATTATGAATCATAACTAGGCTAGCACCAAAGGGTGCTTAGCAGCTCATATTAATCATGCACATCAATTCACTATTCAAAGTGCGAAAATACATGAATTAAAAGTAAAGAAATATTAAACGCTAAAGCTTATCGTAATGGTGTGACTTCACCCTTGGAAACGACTCCGTATGCTTCCCTAGACCTCCTTTGAGCTTTTTCCCACGTTCTCGAGTGTTGTGTGTGGAATGGGATGCTTTGAAATTTGGAATTCGTGGGGTATTTATAGGCTGGTCCGGGTTCTGGCGTAACCAATAGATGAGTTACGCCAGAACCTTCTATTTCTCCGAAAATGCACTAGATCGCTGGTTACGGCGAACCTAAAAGTGGTTACGCCGTAGTCTTCAATAAACTCGGTTACGTCGTAAGTGATGCGATGAGTTACTGGCGTAAATATCGTGGCGTGGAACCTCTTTTGACCTAATGGAGTTACGTCGTAACCTTTGGGAGGAGTTACGCCGTAACCTCTTGATAAGTTGGACTAATGGGTCACGCAATAGTTACTGTAACGTGAGAGATGAGTTCGCCGTAACTTCTTCAAAATAAGCATCTTGTGATAAATGTTTAGTAATGTTTCCATTTCGCGTCTTTTTAGCTCCAATGCTCGTAATTTACCTGAAAGTGTAAAACAATGGAAAATAAACGTAAATCCATATAAATGATATAAATAACGAGCATTAACGGGGGAAATTGACACTTAATATTCAGGACTATTTGATGTTATCATCCATCATCTTGAATAAATACTCTCAACTTACCAAATCGTAAGCTTTATCAAAATCTACTTTGAATAACATACATTTCTTCTTTTTCTTCTCGTACCACTCGATAACTTTGTTAACCACTAACGGGCCGTCTAATATTTGACGACCTTTAACAAATGCAGACTGAACCGGGTCTATTATATCGTCAATTACTTTTGCCATCCGATTTACAGACCACCCAATTTCATACACCCTTTACCTAAGTAGTAAAATACGTTGTTGACTAAAACTAGTACATTACAACATTTAGGGTGCGCTTAGTTTAAAATGGGGAATAGGAAAGGGAAAGGCAAAGGGAATGCAAAGGAAGAATGAAGATTATAATTATCTTTAATAGTGCTTGGTTTCAAAAAAACGCATTAACCTCCAAAGTGGTGATGGTGGCGGCTGGTGGTGGTGGTGGCTGCTTATGGTGGTGGCTACTAGTGATGGTGGCTGGTGGTGGTGGTGGTGGTGGTGGTGGCTAGTGGTGGTGGCTGGTGATGGTGGTGGTGGTGGGTAATCATTACCATGCCTCTCAAATTACTGGGTAATGCTTCATTACCCAATACTAAACAATGATTGTATTCCTTACTCTTAACCAGACATGTTTAATCATTACGTTTCTCATTTTTCACCCCCATTACCCCCAACCAAACATCCCCTTAGTTACATGATAGTAAACCGTTGTTAGTAGTAACTTTTAAAGATAAAAAATTACAATAAATAGTACCAAAATCTTTGCGATAATCGTTTTACTTTTCAAACTAAAATAAAAAGTTTGGAACGCCAACTTGTTCTTGTAATCAATTAAAAATACTTTTTTTTTTAAAGGAGATAACTAGATCACATGTTTAGCAAAATCAGTTGTAAACAATAACAAAAAAGTAAATCGTGTAACGCAAAGTTTGCAAACAAGAATTTTTTTCAGTTAGGTAACAGACATAACTTAAGTTGCTATGCTTAGTATTTGCTATTATTATGGAGAAAAATTATTCACAAAAAGGCAGCAGCGCCTTCAAGCCATCCTTCTATTCTAGTCAATAATAAATCATAAATTGGAAATTCTTCAGCAGCCCCTATAAACAATTTGTTTGTGAATTAAGTAATGATTTATTACAATGTCTTAAGTTTAATCAATTCGAAAAGAATCTTGTCAAGTTGCTTAACTATTTTTTAATTGATTTTTATAAATCTAGATTAATACATTATTCGTCTTTCTAAAACAATTTAAAAGGGCTACTAACGATCTAGCACATAAATACAAGTAAACTATACCTTTCAAACAAAAAGAATCTTCAACGACAATACTTGTAACAAAAGATACGTTAAAATGCTTATGAGTTTTTTCATATTCAAAATAGAAGCTTAGATATATGAATTATGGAGTACAACAGTACCTTTATTTAACTAAGCTTTAACCTATAGGTTCATTGGTCACACACTAACAAAATAAAATGTTAAAACCTCTTTTATTTATCTTTCTACTGCAACAAGTATCTAACATTGAATTTCGGAAATGCAAGTGATCTCTTATTTATAAGTTGGTCTTCATGAATTACCAATTGGCATTTTTTAAACAAATAAATGATAACTAAAATATCTTGCACAACACTATAACAATGTTACTTGTCACTGTAAATATCAATTTATCACAATCTCTAACGCACAATGTCAACTCTGAATATATCTTCACATTTAACATGAACATTGCTGAATATATATACCACTTTACCAACAATCTTGTGTTTAGTGTTTTAAAGGAGTACAATATAAACATTTGGGCTTGCAAATTTTGGGCTGATGATGATTGGGCTTTGTACTGGATAGGCTTTGAGTGAAGCATAGCACATGACAGTTAGTAAAAAGAAATCAGATATATACCCACTAAACAACAATCCATCAAAAATTTTTATGTACATCAAAATAAAAAACTTCCATTTTTAAATTTATTTATTTTTTCAAAACAATAATCTCCAAGAAAAATAGACAACAATTCAAAATTTTAATTCCATTTAATTTATTATTTATTTTTTTCAAAACAATAATCTATTCAAATTTTTATTATTTTTTTCAAGACAATAATCCATGCCAATTAAGAAATTTCGCCTACCTTCCTTTCCAAGTCAAAAACAAGATTTTTGTTTAATTTTCTTTGAACTTTACATATAAAAAAGACTAAAATACAACGTTGGTCCCTAAACTTGGCATGGGATCTTTATGGACAAACCCGCCTTTTCATCGCCATAGGTCCAAACCTTGGTCATTAAATGCCGATTCGTCCCTTGACGTAATTGGGACACCAAACCGATTTTCTTCGAGGGTATTATAGACCATTCACTTTTTGACCCAACCTAGTTAAAATGTAACCCAAACTTCAACCATATATGTATCTACGACCAAGAGTGAACCCTAAAATACAATCAACACACATTCTTCCCAAAGCAAAAGAAAACAATAATGGCACAAAACGATAAGGGAAGGGTTTGTTGAGTTCGTTGAGGAAAGCAGATCGCAGAAATGAAAAGCGTTTGGGTGTTAAGAAGGAGAAGGAAGAGGATGACATGTTGTTATCAAAGTTTAACGATTTGGGAGAAAGGATTAAAAATCTGGAAATTTTGTTTAAATATCATAAGGAAAGGAAGGAAAGGAAGGAAAAGGAAAACGATGATAGGGAGAGTTGTGGGTCTAGCTAAGTGTATGTTTAGATGATAGTAAACATTTGTAGTTATTGAGAACATGAAAACGATGAATAAAATTTTGTGTTCTTATTTAAGTAATTGTGTTTGAAATCGTTTTGCATTTCTTAATAGGTTTGACTTACCCAAGTAAGTTACAATTTGTTGGTTTTCATAAGTTTGTTTGACTTTGGTAAGTCAAAATTCAAGATGTTACAATACACCATTGTCAATACATTGTTGTTTATCGCTAAAGCGTTTGCATTTTGAACCCGTGTTTTGAAACCACCGCTCTAAATTTTCTCGACACGGGTGTTTGGTTTCTTTGTAACAACTTTTGCCGATAAAAGGGTCGTTTGGTTTAGGCGATACAAGCGGATGTTTTATTTGATACATTATGATTTAGTGCCAAAGTATTTGCATTTTCACCACATCTTTTAAACCATTGCCTTTGCTTTTGCCGATACAAGGGGTGTTTGGTTCTAATGATTAAAGTTTTGTTGATACAAGGGCCTGTTTGGTTTTGTTGATACAAGGGCTGTTTGGTTTTGTTTGATATAAGGGATGTTTGGTTTTGTTGATACTAATAACACTAAAATACACCCAATATCACAATACAAGAACAGATTAAACAACACATAACCTAAATGATATTTTATCATTAATAAAGTCTGTTAAACATCATAACCAACTACATCAAATCTAATTTACATACCCTTTTTAGCAAAACTATCACCCAAAAGACCGCTTTATCTACCCCATGAAAACCAAAAATTCGTGCATTATGTTCACCATTTTCTTAACAAACTCTTGGTTGAACCGAATACCTTATCTGCTTGACCAACAATCTGTATGAGTTGGGCAAGTTGGTTTGTGTGCCTCGATCGGATTTTGTTCAACAGATCCACACGACAAGCGCAATTCCACGAGGTCCCGAGCTTGATTCTCTTCTATCGCCTCCCCACGCTTGATGATTCTTGTCTTCGATGTCGAATGCATCAAGAACTAGCTTCCTTAGAATCCCGCCTCGCGCCTCTTCTTCAAACCAGATAGCCATACGATCATTCAGATTGGCTAATCACCACCTCCATGAGTTCGCTTAAAATGGGAAATCGCCATTGGAAAGTTGTGTGTGTGTGGAAAAGTGGTAGATGAGTGTATCGTTTGGTGTGCACTAGTTAATATCGCTCCGATAAGAGACAAGTGAAGGGTCTAATAGTTACTTTTTTTTCACACTCGGTCCCTGAATTTGTCTTGGTTGCAGTTGTCATACTTAAAACTCCCGCCCAATAATCACTTTAGAATACACAATTGGTCCCTCAAGTTGCCAACTTACGTAAAACCATTAGAAGTTTGAGTTTGTTAAGTCAAACTTCTAAAACATATCAAATTATCAATTCTCTCCAAAACAAATATTTACTAATGGTTTTGCAATATTGACTTTACAAATTCAAATACCATTCTATATATTATTGAACATTCCACTAGCCATCCTTATCATCAAACTTCAAATACCATTATGCCTTTTGCACTTAATCTTCCAAAGGTTTTCAATCCTTCCGACATTACGACTCGCTCACGCTAATCCATTCACCATTTTCAAGTATTGACTAACTAAAGTAAACTGAAATGCGCTTTACTTGCTACAATCAAATTAAAATGCTAAATGAAAGTTTTACTTTCGAATGTCAAACTTTCATCACCTACAACACGCACAAACAACAACATATTAACAATCTAATTTTAAGCAAACCATTTAAACAATTATTGTACAAAATTACCAAAACTATTTTGCAACATTAATTGTCCAAGGGTATTCAACCCAAACTTAAACTACAACCGGTCAAAGAAATCTACCACGGTGGGGAAGCTCGGTGGAGTTTCAACGACTTCCTAGCCAAATCCCGCTTGTTCTGGTATTTTCATTCCCATCATGACTCCTATCGCTTTGCTCGATATTGATTGTCTTTAGCGATCGGAACACGCAAGTATACACTTTATTAAAGTTATTTCATGCTCTGTTATGGAAAAGCTCAAACACCACCGTCTCAGGTGACCATGGTCGAATGTGTTTGTGTTCACAACAAAGGAAAAATTTTGCAAAGGTAGATCACTAAGCGTGTTTGCAAACTGAAAAATCAAATAGTGTTGAGATACACAAACATGGCAATTTAGGAATGTTTTATTTGATACATATGCATTACAAAGATTACACTTACTCGGTATCCAAGATTTTCAAATTCGGAGATGACCGAATCATTACAAAGGTGAACGCTACCATAACACTATTCCCAAAATCGACATCGGATGACTTAAGATTAATCGTGGAAACAAAGGGCACCTTCATCCTAGGATTAGCTTCATGTATCAACTACAAGAATTTTACAGATTAAATTTCATTATCATACACATCTCTATAACATTGTTAAATTATAAGTTGTAAACCGAAATTGTTCTTACCTGCAATCACCAAAATCCAATGTAAGTGGTCTCAAGATTTTGAAGTCTTGTCAAGTGAAAGATATCGGATGTTGTGATTGTGGTCACAACATTATAACGACCTAATGACAAATGTAACTTCTTCAAATTCCCAAGTTTTGCAATATCCCATAGTCTCATCTCATTTGTACTAGGACGATTCATTTTAAGAGACTCAGTGAGGACAACCAAAGAATAAAGTCCCAAATCTGCATCGCTTAGAAAATTGACATGAATCAATTCTAGGCTCGAGATTTGGAAAGCCATGAAAATATTCCAAAGTAGCCATAGCACAAACATGAAGTACCGGATGTTTCAACTCACTACGAGAGTAAAGTTGGGTTGGGAACGAATTGGGTCACCATACCGCTTTGTAATAATCGCTCCTCAATTCCATTGTCACCAAAAACAAGAGCCACTCATGAACTGCTCATAATGAAAGTTGTCTATTCCAATAATTGATCTTGGCTCTACAAATAAGATAAACTTTCTTATTGGACCCATAAGCCGATTTAAGAATCTAGTAACAAGCCTACCATCAAACTCAGATGTTAAATAATAAAAGAAATCCTCATCAAGTATGACATCGGTGAGCAAAGTCCACTTAGACCTCCGGGCCGCTAAACTAGAGGTTCTCACCGCTTCTAACAAAGGCAACCGATTCAAAATGTTAGTGATCACTTCATCCGCATGTTGGTAAAACGATCGATCGACATGGTTTTGTTGGAAGTTGGGTTGGTCTTTGAGTTCGGAAATGAGGATTTATATTCTTGATTTCGATTTGCGCTTTATCGCTTCGGATAATGTGGTTTTATGTGATTGGCAAAGTTGTTTGTTGGGTGGGTGTATTTGTTCCCGCGAAATTAAATGCAACGATCGTGGAAGAAACGGCTAATAGCCATACTCACAATTGGTCCCCGGGTTGAAGGTTGGGTCAAAAAGTGAATGGTCTATAATACCTCAAGGAAATCGGTTTGACCGTCCCATTCGGTCAAGGATGATTCTGGCATTTGATGGCCAAGGTTTGGACCTGTGGCGATGAAAAGGGCGAGTTTTGTCCCATCGCGATCCGTCCTGCCAAGTTTAGGGACCAACGGTGTATTTTAGTCTATAAAAAAAAGTAAATTACAGGGACGGTATGTGTGGTTTTGCCGAAAGTATCACTCACACTCTCTAAAAGTTTAAAGTTGCTTATCTTTGCAAAAAATAACACTTATAGTCCTTTTTTTAACTAGTGTTAAGTGAGTTCTATTATCATTTGCACGTTAGCCCTTTTGGTTAAAGACCGTTGCATCGTCAATCCTTTATAGCGGTTATTTATAATTTAAAATTTTTCGACTTTAGGTACGTTTTCATACATTTTCGCCCGTTTTAATACATTTTCATCCGTTTTTATACGTTTTCGTCCATTTTTATACGTTTCTATCCCTTTTTTTTACGTTTTCATACGCTTTTATCCGTTTTATACGTTTTCGCCCTTTTTTTACATATTCATACGTTTTTATCCGTTTTCATAGATTTTCGTCCGTTTTTATACGTTTTTGCCCGTTTTCTTATATTTTTCATACGTTTTTCTCCGTTTTTATCTTTTTTCTTACGTTTTTGTTCGTTTTTATATGTTTTCGCCCGTTTTCTTACATTCTCACACGTTTTTGTCCATTTTGTACGTTTTACTTACATTTTTATCCGTTTTTATACGTTTTCTTACATTTTTATCCGTTTTCGCCCGTTTTTATACGCTTTCGTCCAATTTTCTTACGTTTTTATTCGTTTTTATACGTTTTCATCTGTTTTCTTACGTTTTTGTCTGTTATTATACGTCTGCATCCATTTTATACGTTTTCATTCATTTTTATCCGTTTTCGTCTATTTTTATATGTTTTCGTCCGTTTTTATACGTTTTCATACATTTATATCCGTTTTCCTTGAACTGTCATCATTGCAGTACAAACAATTAACTTAAAGAGATTTCATACCGTATATTATTAAACATAATATTAGAATAAGCTTATAAACTTTGAACATGTGAGCTCACTACCAAACACTTAAAACCATCTCAGATGTTCTAAAGTTTTATAAACTAACTCTACGTACGCTTTAATTTCTTCTGAAAACTAAATGAACTCACGAACATGTATCTGAGTATCATCAAACAACATGAAGTTGAAAACAACGTGCATCGTTGTAGAGAAATAACGTTTGTTGCCGACAATACTGACATTATTGCTCTGGATCTCACCAGTCTGTGGATCATCATCTTTGAACACCAAGTAGCTACTAAGTACATAAAATTTAAGGGATTCAAATAGAATATGATAACAAATAAAAAAGATACCATGTGGGACTTAAAAAAAATTATATCATGACGGCCCTGTTTGGCTGGGCTTATTTATCATAAGCCGATTTGGGCTTATTTTTAATAAACTCCGATTTTGTGGCTTATTTTGAGACTTTTAGAACATTTAAGTTTCATGATATGATAAACTTATAAAAGTTCGACAAGTCTCAAAATAAGCCACAAAATCGAAATTATAAAAATAAGTTCAAATCGGCTTATGATAAATAACCACCATATAAAAGTATTGTTTGTCTTATATTGATATGAGAATTTGAAAACCAATAAAGTTTTGTCTCAAACTACATGCTGGTAGTAAATTACTTGTGCCAAACTGACAATGTTTAAATCGTGGTTAGGAATTATCTGTGCTTTGAAAATGAGCTAATCTAAAATTATATAGTATGAAGTCTTGTTTTCATGATTTTTATAAGTTTTAGAACTAACGACCTTAGTAACTATTACTAGATTTGGATACGACGTAGGTGTTTATTTTATTTGTCAGTTTATATCTATTTGCAACGGTTAAATTTAGATGGTTTAGCATGAAGCTTTGATTAGTGCTGGATATTAGTTGAGAAAGTGTTCCTTTATGAAAGCTTCACAACAAGCTAGTGTATCCAAAATTTATTTTATGTAAATCACATATTGTGTTTCAAAGAGAGGTACTTGGATCAAGATATGTAAAAATTAGATATGGTTTGATTTTGTCCCACATTGGTGACTGAACAAACTTTAGAGCACTGAGATCAAGGATATATTAAATAGTGTGCAAAGAAGACGGAACGAAGTTTCGCCTTGGTACCATTTTGTTTGCACCTTTTTAAGCCTATTTTTAAAGTTTGAGCTCCATAATAGTTATTCAAAAGGCTCAGGCATAACTCATGTAAAAAGACTTTTTAAGCCTTATTTTTAAAGCATGAGCTTGTTGATATCACGGACGGAACCAGGACACAAATTAATCGGATGCACTTAGAGTAAATTAAATAATGCCACAAACACAATTTTTGAAGACGGGTGTATTTAAAAAATCGATATTTTTTAACAAAATTAACGCTACGTCATAAAAATTCATGGATGTTCCGAAACCCCGGGACACCCCCTAATTCCGTCACTGGTCGATATTCATCCAAAAGGCTCACACATGACTCAACTAAAAAGACGAACCAAGCTTTGGCCTAGCCTTGGCCCTCATTGTATTTTTTAAGCCTTATTTTTAGATATCAAGCTCGTCAATGGTTATTTAAAGGGGGTTGATACTTACACCAGGGCCGTTCTATGAATTGGCGAAATTTTTGAGGGCGTTGTACAAAATTATATAATGATACCTTTCGTTAAGAAATATTATATATAAAATGTCACCGTTTATAAGATATAATGCAATTAGTTATCGAAACGTTCTAACATATTACTCATTTAAGATATTTCCCCATCTAAATACGTTTTTCTTCGTCAAAAATATATCTACACATGCATATAATTATTAACGAGACAAATTTTGGGGCCTTAAAAATTATGGGGCCCTGAGCGGTCGCTCACCTTGCACACACTCAAAGACGGCCCTAACTCAGACTATTTCTTTTATACATACACCACACTGTACAACACTGTAATGCACGTTGTACAGGACAGTAATGCATAATTGTGGTGTATGTTTAAAAAAAATGTTTGAGTATCAACACCCTAATTTAAAAGGCTTAGACTTGACTCATTTAAGAAGACGAACCAAGCTTAAGCTTGGTGCTTTGTATTTCTTTTAGCTTTGATTTTAAGTTCCCAAGCTCATTAATGAAGAACGCCAGTTTCGAGTTTTTTTTTTTTTTTTTTTTTTTGCGAATAGAAATGATAGGTAAAGAAAAGTAAAGAAAAGAAGTGGAAAGAAAAGAAAGTTGCATTTATATTTTATGTTCTCGAGTTGAAAGAAATGAACGGAAATTGAAGAAAAAAAACAAAGTCGTGTGTTAGAAGGAAAACAAAGAAAAAAGAAAAATTTATAGTTATGCCTTTTAAAAACATAGAAATATATCTATAACAAAAGATATATAAAATAATGAAGATTATATAACTTAGTTTATAACAAATAGTTTATGTGTAGTTTGTTTCCTTCCAAATTCGCTTATATTTGGGCGGAAAGTTTTGTAGGAAAAAACATCTTTATTTTCTTATCAAATCCTTCCTATTTTCTTTATTTTTTGTTTGATAAAAACTCGAGAACATAACAATTTTTCAATTTCCTTTCATTTTTTTTCTTTTCCTTTGAAAAACAAACTCGAGAATGCAATGTTAGTCAAAAGGCTCATTCTTAACTCATTTACGTTTTTTTTGTTTTTCGCTTTTTAAATTTTAGAAATAAAAATGTTCTAAAGGTTTGCAAAGAAGACAAACCAAACTATTTTTTGTGAAGTTGATGAAATAACAGGATGGTCAACTGTTTTTGTTTTCATATCTTATTGTATAATTATTTTAATAAATAGATACAAAATCAAAAATGATGCCTGAATAAAACAATTTACAAGTCTGTAACACGCTCAAGTCTTCAATCGACGACGATATACCCATTCGGTCCAAGAACCGATGGGGACCACGCCCATCCGAAGAATTCAACACTATACCGAAAGGGTCCAATATTCTACGGAGCACTCCAGATATACCGAAGGATACATCGACAAGCCATCCGCCCGAGGCGCTACCGACCGACAGACTTTGGCATCTAGCCGGATACGCTTTGTCTCATTATCCCGGATGTCGATAGCACGCCAGCGACAAGGTCGTGATCCCTACCGACAATATCAACGGTCCCATGAAGTACGATGCACCTGGGGACCAGGATAACGACATCGGGTAGTATAAATACGCATACAAGAATCGCGAATAAGGTATCATTTTCTCACACACACATTTATACTATACCTTTCGGTAGAAACACATACTTACTTCACGAGTCGGGTCCCGGGATAACACCCGGCGAGACTAATGCGTTGTTCATCTTAGCGGTATCTAGAAGGCTTATTCCTAAAGCGTCGAAAGGTAATCGCAACAACCCACAAAAAATACTTGACATTGGCGCCATCCGTGGGACCCGATTCAATCTACTAGAGCTATAGGATGACGGGTTCGACACCACCGTAAACTTTCGAGAGGAGAAGGAGGAAGTTCCACACCATTGACGAGGAGCAGTTAGAAGGGTACGAATCGCTCTCAAGTCAATGATAAAGAACACAATAACAGGAGGGACACCGCTGAGCCGCCACGATTGACTTGAAGATGAAACGGCTCTTGATAAGGCGAGCCGGCGAATAAGAAGAAGGAAATAGTTACGGGAACAAAGTGAAGGACTTAAGACCGCGAAACCCTTCAAGGAAGTCTCGAAATCTCCATTCAGTAGACGAATCATCGAGTTTTCCGCTCCGGAACACAAGATGCCCACCCACATCAAGCTGTACGATGGGTCTACGGATCCCCAAGATCATCTCAACAGATTTACCGGAGCCGCGGGACATAGAGAGTGGCCAATGCCCGTGTGGTGCCGCATGTTTCAACAAACTTTGGACGGAAAGGCCAGGGGATGGTTTGATGGGCTCCCACTTGAAGCATAGACGAATGGGCGCTTTCAAGGATCGGCCGAGGCTCGCTTCTCCTTGCACAAAGCTTGTGTCAAGGACCCTACAGAGATCGCCAAATAGTAAGGAAGGCTAACGAAACGCTTCCGGAGTTCAAAGAAAGGTGGACCACTGAGACAGGATTCATATAGGGAGCTCCGGAGATCATGAGGATCTCCTAATTCATGAACGGATGCAAATGCCCTGAGTTGGCCAAGCGGTTCGCCGATACGATCCCTAAGACTGTGGAGGAGATGATGATTAGGGTCGATAACTTTGTAAGGTCGGAGGAAGCTTTTGCCAGCACCGAATTGCCTCAAGGGGAACACTATGATACAACCAGAAGAGCCTCAATTGGGCCCTTCCGAAAGGATGAAAGGGTCGCCAGAGGTCACCACGGAGGAGATAGGAAGAATGAAGGACGACATGCGTATTCAGGAAGAGATCGGGGAAGCTCGCACCGCCACGGTGACAGGTCGGCTCCTTATTTGCCCCATCGCGGTGATCATCTAAACCGAGGCAACCCCCGCCTAACCTTAGATTCACTTATAAAGCCACCGAAAGAAATCTTAGCCACTGAGCACCAGCTACGTCTACCTCCTCCAAAGCCAATGCGTGATCCCCCACGCAAGGAGAATCAAGATAAGTACTGTGATTATCATGGAGAAAAAGGGCACTACACGAATGACTGCTATCAGCTCAAAAGACAGTTAGAGATAGCATTGGAGTCAGGGAAGCTGAATCACCTGGTCAAGGATCTCAGGCAGAAGGGAAGGAGAGAAACCCCAAAGAATGACGCATGAGCTAAAGACAAAGTCATCAACATGATCCGAACCTGGCCCGAACGAAGGAAGAGGAAGTCATCGGAACAAGAGGAAAGGTAGATGAATGTACCCATAACTTTCCCTCCTCTCCCCGACGGAGACGTGTCGGATGATCCTCTCATAGTTGAAGCCACGATGGAAGGGTACCTAGTAAGGAGAGTCTTTGTAGATGAAGGAGCCTCGGTGGAGGTAATGTTCGAACACTGCTTCAACAACCTGCCTCATGAGATAAGGACTCGAATGAAACAGACGCAGACAGATCTGCTGGGGTTTGCCGGACAGGTGACTCGTCCGCTTGGAAAAATCGAGCTAGATGTGTCATTCGGAGATGAAGGGTTGTACAGGAAGGTCAGGATGAAGTTCACAGTTATTAGGGCACCATCACCGTATAATGTTATCTTGGGAAGGACCGGATTGAAGATCCTACGAGCCATACCTTCTACAGTCCACTCTATGATGAAATTCCCAACCCCTCAAGGAATTGCCACGCTGGTTACACGTTCCGTCATCATTTCGGAATGTAGAAGATTGGAAAGATTGCAAACCGTTGTTCCGGAGCAAGATAAGGAAGAAACGGAAGCAGGAGAAGTGGGTTTAACGGAGGAAGTGGCGATCAACCCAGCCTTCCCTGAACAAGCGGTGATGATAGGAGGTGCACTATCCGTTGAGGTCAAAAGAAGCCTTAAAGAATTGTTACAAAGGAACCTCGACATATTCGCACGGGAGCCGCCGGATATGACGGAGTCCCCGTAAGAATCATTGAGCACACTCAATGCCAACCCTTCGATAGACCCGGTATGTCAAAAGCGCCGGATGTTGGCGGCGGATCAAGCCGTGCAATACAAAGGAAGTAGAAGAATGGGTCAAGGCGGGCATTGTCGACCGGTGAAGTATCCTACATGGATATCCAACCCGCTCTAGTGAAGAAGTGCGATGGGAGTCGGCGATGTGTATTGACTTCAAGAACATCAACTTTGCCTGCCCTAAAGACTATTACCCCCTGCCGGAAATCGACTGGAAAATCGAGTCGGTCATGGGGTACAAGTACAAATGTTTCTTGGACGCTTACAAAGGATATCACCAAGTACAGATGGCAAGGGAAGACGAAGAAAAAACAGCGTTCTACACTGAGCAAGGAACCTACTGTTACACCAAGATGCCATTCGGCTTGAAGAATGCCGGAGCCACCTATCAACGGATGATAGACTTCGCTTTCCAATCACAGATAGGGAGGAACCTTGAAGCATATGTGGACGACATGGTCATCAAGAGCAGGGAAGAGCAGGGAATGCTAGCGGACATAGCGAAGACATTTGACAACCTTCGGAAGATCAACATGAAGTTGAATCCTAAAAAATGCTCCTTCGGAATGGAAGAAGGAAAATTCCTAGGGTATATGGTAACTTCAGAAGGAATTCGGGCAAACCCAAAGAAGACGAAGGCAATAATGGACATGCAATCGCCGAGGACCCTGAAAGAAATGCAGAGCCTCAGCGGCAAATTGGCGGTACTCAATCGTTTCTTGGCTCGTTCGGCTGATTGGTCCTTACCGTTCTTCGAAACACTCAAGAACATCACTAAGGAGAATAAGGAGGAGTATCGGTGGACGGAAGAGGCAGAATCGGCATTCCAAGAGATGAAAAAGTTGATAACGGATCTTCCCTCACTAACAACACCAACGGCAAAGGAAACAATGTACGTGTATCTAGCGACCGCGGAGGAAGCGGTCAGCGCGGTTCTCCTCACAGAAAGAAAGGGAAGACAATTACCAGTCCGTTATGTAAGTCGAACACTCAACGAAGCCGAGAAGAACTACGCCCCGATCGAGAAACTAGCACTGTGTCTGTTGCACATGTCAAGAAGGCTCCGGAGATACTTCGAAGCACACCCTATAAAGGTAATCACGGACCAACCAATAAAGCAGATCCTCAACAAGCCGGAAGCATCCGGGAAGTTGGCTAAGTACTCGGTGGAGCTGGGTGCATACAATATAACCTACGAGCCCCGGAACGCAATCAAAGGTCAAGTGTTAGCGGACTTCCTGTCGGAAGCTCCCATCGGAGAAAACAACGACAAGTACTTCAATCAGCCTGCGATGAAGAAGAAGGAGGAGGAGAAATGGCTTTTGTATACGGACGGAGCATCCAATAACAAAGGCTCCGGAGCGGGTCTTGTACTAATCAATCCAGAGGGAATGGAGTTCACTTATGCCATCCGGCTTGAGTTCGACAGCACTAATAACGAAGCCGAATACGAAGCCCTACTGGCGGGGTTAAGGATGGCGGAGAGTATGCAGGTCCGTAGCCTTGAGGTCCGGGTGGACTCTAAGTTGGTGGCTAATCAGATAAATGGGGATTATGTGGCGAGTCACGAAAGTATGATCAAGTACCTAGCAAAGGCAAAGGAGTACATAGCTAGTTTTGAAAACTTCACCATCCGGAACATCCCTAGGGGTCAGAATCAAAAGGCAGATGTCCTTAGTAAACTAGCCACGGTCGCTTTTGACCACTTGACGAAGGAAGTACTAGTGGAGGTGCTAAGGGAAAGATCGACGGAAAGTAAGGAAGTTAATAATGTCGTTGAGGAAGAAGGAGACAACTGGATGACCCCTATCATCCGGTGTCTTGAGGAAGGAATTTGGCCGGAAGACCCTAATGAAGCCCGCAACCTAAGGATGAAAATCACCAATATGTCATGGAAGATGGTATACTCTACAAGAAAGCCTATTTGGTACCCATGATGAGGTGCGTGGGTCCCTTACAAGCAAACTACGTTATAAGGGAGAGACACATGGGAGCTTGTGGAATGCATTCCGGTCCCCGCTCGGTCGTGGCCAAGGCCATGCGACAAGGATACTACTGGCCTACAATGCACCGGGATGCTAGAAACGAAATAATCAAGTGTGACTCCTGCCAGATCCATTCCCCAGTGCCGCAGCTTCCAAAAACCAAGCTAACACCCATCATGGCTCCATGGCCCTTTTACCAATGGGGTATGGACATAGTGGGACCTCTACCATCGGCAGCCGGAAAGGTCAAGTTCCTCTTAGTTGCCATCGATTATTTCACCAAGTGGACAGAAGCCAAACCGCTGGCAAAGATCACGGGGAAAGATGTCACGAAGTTCGTGTGGGATAACATAGTGTGCCGCTTCGGTCTCCCCGCCGCCATCGTCACAGACAATGCTAAGCAATTCATAGACAACCCCTTCAAAATCTGGTGCGAAAAACTCAACATCAAGCAGATTAATACAGCCGTGGCCCATCCGCAGGCCAACGGACTGGTAGAAAGGGCCAACAAGAGCTTGATGGAGGGAATCAAAATAAGGTTGGGGCGTGCAAAAGCCGGATGGGTGGACGAGCTACCGAATGTCCTTTGGGCACACAGGACATCCATCAAGACTAGCAACGGAGAAACACCCTTCAGCCTCACCTATGGAAGCGAAGCGGTCATACCGGCAGAAATAGGCATGCCAACGTACAGAGTAAGGCGGATAAGGGAAGGGCTCGATGAGGAAGACCCCCGTCGAACTGTAGAACAAAATGAAGAAGATATCCGTCTCAACCTTGACATGCTACAGGAACGGAGGGAAGAAGCCGCTGTGATGGAGGCCCGATACAAAACGAAATTGGAAAAGTACTACAACCGGAAAGCACGGCTGGTTTCCTTCAAGCCAGGGGAGTTTGTGTATCGAAAAAACGAGGCCAGCAGAGCCGAAGATCAAGGCAAATTGGGAAAAGTGGGAAGGCCCCTATCGGATCAAAGAGGCAAATCTCAACGGCTCGTATAAGTTGGAAACTTTGATGAAGAGGAAGTGCCGGAAGTGCACGCCATGAATTTGAAGAAATGTTTTCTTTTAAAAAAAATATGCATTGTAAGCCTACGGGCATGAACTACTTTATTTTCACTTTCAGTAAGCAATGATATATATTCCCCTACCTATGACGGAGGAGGAAAATTTTCCGTGATCATATCTCATGCCTAAGGGACGGACCGACGGAGATTAGCTACCTCCGACCGTGCATCCGAAAACCCTTTAATTAAAATTAATTTACCCCCGTAAGTGCAATGACACTAGGGAAGGCCACATACCATTCGGTAGGCGACTGCATACCCCCGAATAATGCTAAGACATTAAGGGATGAGCCGAGGCATATGTGCCCAAACCAAGACGCAGATACCCGGAGGCGAACGACTTGAGGATGAGCCACCGGTATATTTACCACCAGTGAAAACATTACCCCCAAAAAATGCTAAGTCATTAGGGAAGGCCGCAGCACATTTGCTCACGGGCATAATTTAATGCCAAAAGTGCCAAGACACTAACAAAAAACACAAGGAGTACACAAGCATATACATACCAAAAATGAGGGTCCGGATATACGGACGACCCCGCCTGAGCATAGATAATGATAGACATTGTTCGACATAGTGTACAACCACAGAAGTACTAAAAAAGTATCCAAGATTACATACGAAGACAAATTAAATTGTTCAAATACATCAGTTCTAAGGCACGCAGGCCCAATAATAACGACCTTGTCCGACACTAAGATCCTCCAGAGGTGCTAGCCCGTGAGTAGTCCAAAGTGCAGCTTTGGTAAAGACACATCAAATCATTGATAGTGTAATGGTTTGCTAAAAATCATAGGGTATGCAACCACCCATGCTTTATTCTTTGAGTGTTGTATGGTTTTCAATTCACCATGGTTTATTCCTATTTGGAATCCAAGAATTGGCTAGCCCACATGTATATGGCTTGTGGTAAAGGCGTTGGCACATGTATATTTGGTTCTCAATTCACCAATTCTAAGAATTGACTAGTCCGAGCAAGCGGCTACGGTAAAGACATTTCAAATCCGTTTATATGGTTCTTTGGTTTGCCCATAAATCGATGGTTATCGATGTACCATAGTTTACGAACTTAAACATATGGCTACTCCGGTAGTGATGGCTATTGGTAAAGAGACATCAAATCCATTTATTTTCAATGATTCACCTCTCACAGGAGTTAACACACACGGATGTGATGAGAATAGTATGAAACTAACTGCTTTTGATGTACCTCTTGTCCCGTGTTCGCAAAGATATGGAGTTTCGTAGTTTCTTCATCATAGAGATGTTCTTTGGATTTTTTTTTTTGTTGATGTTCGAGTACAATCCTCCAGTGTTTGAAGATCTATCAAGAAACCGGAACTTAACAAGTCAAATTCCGGTTTAGGGAGGATTGTTGGGAATTATGTGAAAGTCCGGATTATCTTGATATTAATGCCAAGTGTTTCTCTTGAAGTGAAGTGGATTCGCCAAGACATAATCAATGAAGTATAATAGTTATTAGTTTGTTTACGAAGTGTTTGTTCCGTATTTAGTTTATTTAGTGTGGATATACATGAGCTTTATTAGGAAGTGATTGTGTATATCTTATTTAGTTTTATGATTATACGTTTCTTGGGAAAGCGGTTTAGCGATATTGTTTAGGGTTCCTTATCTATAAAAGGAACACATTAGAAAGAGTTATGTACCGATTGGAAAAACTCGGTTTTAGTTAATATAAAGATCCATAGAGGATCAAGAAGTTCTTAGTTATTTGTTACTTGTGTTTATATTCCACGATAAACATTAGTAGTAGAGATTGTCTTTTATTGTGCTTGTGATTACATAGGCATACATAACGATCCACGAGCTCAAGATCTATCAAGGTGCGTGTTTGTTTCAACAAGTGGTATCGAGCCTCGTGAGAGTCTCTACGATACTAAGGACAAGCTTTTTCTAAACACCCATACAACCATAACAAAACATCATGCGGTTCGATGTCGACATCGAACTCACCAACAACCAAAACTCCACCCATCTGCAAAGAACTAAGTCTGTCTAATAGCAATGCTAAGTTTCCTTACCTTAAAAGGGAGGAATATGATCTTTGGGCTATGAAGATGCAAACCTGGATCTCCAACATTGATTGGAATCTATGGCGGGGTAATTTTGAAGGAGCAGGTTTGAAGAGGACTACCACGGATCTTTGCGGTAATATGATGAATGTTCCTCCCAAAGCTTCTTGAAGAGTTCTTTGGCGATTCGAGAGAGAAACAAAGGTCGAACTATTCTTCGCAAGCTATTCCCGAGGATCACTTGAGTGATTTTCACTTCATGCAAGATGCCAAGGATATCCGGTTAGCAATTAAGGCGAAGTTCGGTGGGAATGAGGAGTCTAGAAGGCGAAGAAGTCCATGCTAAGACAACAGTTTGGGACTTTGGATCTCTCAAGAGGAAGGAATTCACAAGGGCTATGATAAGTTTCACAAGATCTTAAGTCGCTTGAATCATTCTGTGCAAAGCCGGATAATGATGATCAGAACTCTAAGTTTCGAGGTCATTACCTCCATCCGGCTACATGTAAGCATAGCTTTATAAGCTAAAGGTGGTTTGGACATGATGACTTTTGATGAGTCAGATAACAAACTTAAAGCTCTTGAACATGATGTTAAAAGCCCTTTTCGATCATCTTCATCTGCTAGTCATCGCATTTGTTGGAGCCTCTACTCCAAAGTCTAGCTATGGTCCAAGTCCATATCCATCATCATCTAATGCCGCTCCTTCATCAAGTTCTCTTCCTAGATCCGGTGGTATTATGGAAGATGTTCTTGATCTTTCTTTTCGATTATGATCCTCAGCAGGATCTAGCCTATGAAGATTTTGATCAAGTGGACCCACTTGAGTTTGAAGAGATGAAGAGGTGGCAAGTGGCCATGCTTTCCATGGATATCAAGACCTTTGGCGCAAAGTCGCGACGGTTTGGATTCAAAGGACGCGATCCAGCAAGGTTTGATAAAAGGAAGGTTAAATGCTTCACATGCCAGCAGATAGGTCACTTTTCTAGAGAATGCAAAGACAGGAAAGTCGGTGATGAGACAAGATACTCTACTTATCGGCAGATCGTAAGGATGCAGGAACTTCAAAGGGATCAACTGCGTTGGTCACTCTTGTGACAATGTGGATTGGAAGCAACATGAGGAGTCGATAATGATGGTCCCGATAATGTTGGGTTGATTGCAAGTCGCACTTCTTGAGGATAGGCATGAACAGTTGCCTTGATGGGCATCTCGTGTACAAAGCGTGTGTTTGGTTGTAGTGAGCGTTATAATGAACTCAAACAAGCTTATGATATTATGGAACCTTAATATAATGAATGCTATGTGGAAGTAGAAGCTTATAAACAGGGCTTTAAAAACACTAGAAAGACAAAAGGTTTGGTTTCGTAAGAATGAAATAGCTTATGATGAGAAAATAGGTGTTTTAGAAAGAGATCTCGAATGTGCTACAAATGAATTAAAATGGTGCGAGAAGTTAAGAGCGGATGTAGAGTCGAAAATCTAGAGCTTAAGGAGAAACTTAAGGAGGAAGTTGCTAGGAATAATGATTTGGATGATGAATGGTAATAAATTGGCTAGTCTCATATATAGCAGTCAAGCTCCCAATTCTACAAGTGGCTTTAGGTTTTAAGAAATATGTAGGCTTAGAAGCTAGGGATGACACACGTAAATCTACACCAAAGAGCCTAGCTAATTTTGTGAAAGAAGGTGACCTACATGTTGACGTGGACCAATTAGAGGTGAGCACATGCCATTGACCTTTCCACTCTTAATGTGTTAGGAATTAGAAATTCCGGTATTAAAGAGTCGGTCACCTCAAGTATATTTAATCGTTAGAAAGCTCGTAGTCGTAGTTCTTTTAAGTTAAGTAGTATTTAGTTAAGTAACACCGTGGAGGACGGACGGTCTTTACCCAGCTGTATGCACGATCCACACCCAAAGTGTGGCGAGTTATGTAAGACTATAAATACTCTCTACCTTCCAAGGTAGAGAGTTGGAGCTCATAATAATATCTTTCACTTTCTCTCACTAAGTTCCCTAAACCTCTAACTTTCTCTCTAGAATTCCATCTATATGCTACTTTGTGTTATGGTTTGATGTGTATGTGAAAATTTATATCTTACAATTGGTATCAAGAGCCATGGTTAGATCATATCTTGCACATCTTTGGATTTATAGTGGTCTTTAGGTGGTTTTGAGTTTGAAAAAGTTTAGTGGTTTTGCATCATTTGTTTGATCTCTTGTGTTAAAGTTTGAATTTTGTTGGTACTTTTATGTTTAGAATCATCAAAAGTGTTTAGGTTTTCATTTGGTAGCTTGAATCATCTTGGTTGGGTTGTTTTGGATTGAAAAGTGAAGTTTATTTGGTTTTTCAAGCTAGCGACTTAGCTCTCGGAATAGTTTCTTGGTAGCGACTTGCTTCACGCTTTGTAGCGACTTACGGTGTTAAAGCTAGCGAGTTAGAGCTAGCGAGTTAAAGTACAAGTAGTGGACTCTCCACTACGGGTAGCGACTTGTGGTAGCGACTTGGTCGATGTGAGTTGCTCTTTAGCGACTTGCGTTTCTAGCGACTTGTAGTGAATTCTTGCCAAAATTTGGTTAGCGACTTGGTCCGTAGTGAGTTACTACTTAGCGACTTGCTTTTTCATTAGCGACTTGGGATTCTAGCGACTTGGGCATCTAGCGAATTAATTGGTAGCGACTTAGTGTATTTGTTCCTAGCGACTTAGAGCTTTATCATCTAGCGACTTGAGTGATTGTTTACGGTTTTCTCTTGATTTAGTAAAATCCGTGAAAGAATCTATTTCCGGTTTAATCATAGAGTTATAAAATCCCGTATAATCGATAACATGTCCACCAACGTCCCTACCATCATCTCCATTGTTGCCGAGGATGTACAAGCAAATGGATCGATACTCGCCCACCCATGCTTGATGTAATCGACTACGATTCTTGGGCTCAACGAATCGATTGTATTGCCTTGGAAAGGAAAATGGTGTCAATATTCTCAAATCCATTGATGAAGGACCATATCGAGTTGAAACGACTAGAGACATACTTGATACTAATGAAGATGGTACACCTATTTACGGAATGGATGGACCTAAGATGTATGATGAGCTTGATGATAAGGAGAAAAGAGATTTGATGCGGATATCGTGGCTTCAAACATTGTTCTTCAAGGTCTTCCTAAAGACATCTACAAGTCGATCAATCATAACACCAAGCAAAGGCGGTTTGGGATAATGTTAAGATGCTTCTCTCGGGTTCGTAACTAACTATGGAAGGCAGAGAATCCCAACTCTATGACTTAATTTGAGCACTTCAAGATGAAACCGGATGAGAGTGTCTATGAGTACTATGTGAGATTTCATAAGTTAGTGAATGACATGAGGAACATCGAATGACTATGCCTAACATTCACTCAACTCAAAGTTTGTGAACAACATGAATCCCGAATGGCACAAGTTTGTCACATTTGTGAAGCTCACTAAAGGATGAAGAATACAAACTATGAGCAACTCTATGCCTTCCTCCTTCGAATGAGAGACATGCTATGTTTGAAAAATTGATTCTCAATCGGTTTAAAACCAACCGAGGGAGAGACAAGTTCGTCTAATGACTCAATGACTTTCTACTCAAACATTGGAATCACAACCAAAGCATCACAAGTCATACCCTTGGGTAATGGTAATCACAAACTCATTCCCGATCCTATGTTCAAACAAGTCGATCTTTGATGCACGCGTGGGTAACATCATTGATCAACTAGCTCTACTCATTAGTCAAAACATGAATTCTCCCACAAACCAACAACAACCTCGAATCGCATCTAACCCACATAATCAAGCCTTTGTTAAAGATGGAAGGATTGTGGTGCAACCGATTCGGGAAAGACAGTATGATCGGGGAAGGGGTGGTCTTTGGTAGAGGATATGTGGGCAATCGTAATCGAGGAAGGAATGGTAACCAAGGTCAAGCTAAGCCGATCAAATGCTATAAGCGTGGTGGTGAGGACACATTGCAAGGGCGCACATCTCAAAGCGTCCATGAATCGCCGATTACTTGAGAGATAAGATATTCTTGGCACAAGCTCGGGACAATGGTGCTGCGTTGGATGAAGAGGAATTCTTTGTTTCTTCTCCGAGGGTAATGCCAAGACCTATGATGCGAGATGTGGATGAGCGACTATTCGTGAGATAGGTCACAATCATCGAGCGCCTTTCAAGTTCTCGATTGTGATGCATACGACTACGATGTAGATGATGGACCCTCGCACACACAATCTTTATGGCTAGCATCTCTCCAATGGTTTCTCCCAAGATCTCTTCTTCACCACAAGTGGCCCATCCAAGGACAAACTCATCTACGAGGTATTAAAGCTATACGATGATGTCGATGTGCAACAGATGCATGACAAAGTACAACCAAGCGAAACTATTGAATCAAATGTTGAAAATATGGGTAATATCAATATTGTCCCATACGATCAATACGTGAAACAAAGTGAAAGTGAAGTTGTACCAAGTGATGCATCTTCTGCGATCAACAATGACTATGTCTTTGATGAATACACCGCATGTGCTCGATGATTCCATAATTTCGAACTAAATGCCTATAAAGAACGAGTTGCTATTTATGAACAACGCGCTAAATTTGAGTTGACCACTCGTGAGCAGGAAATGGATGACCAAGTGCGATAAAGAATTAGAAAAAGTAATTTTAGAAGAAGTATTGAAACAAGAATTAAATTCTTTGCAAGAAAAACTTTCTAAAACAATTTAAGCAAAACAAGAACTTCAAGAAAATGTGAAAATGCTTAAGCAAGAATTTAATGCAAAAGAATCAAAGCTCTTGAGAGATTTTTCTAATCTGAAAACTTTGAAAACAAACTTGAAAACAAGTTGTACATGCAAGGAAACACCATTGATTGCTCACATGATCACTAAGCATAGAGTTCTAAGTGATAAGCATAGTGTTCCCATTATAGATAAACCCAACCACGAGTATGGAAAGATAGCAAAAGCGACTCAAAGTGTTATCTATGATGGAAATGAGATTCTTAAACCTAGACAAAAACCTAGTTGCATTGAGTGTGCGAGGATGACAAGAAATTAGATGAAGTCACTAGGAGAAGATGAATAAGAAACTAAATGATCCTAAATGCAAAGAGAAGAAAGTAATTATCACTCCCCATGACTACAAGAAGGAAAACTGGATTTCCTTGAACAAGTTTAAGACTCGGACATTGTTGACTCCCGAACAAGTCTTCGGAAAATGGATTTAGATAAGTAAAGTCGAAAATATTGTAGAAACAAACCCTCCCTTCGGAAAATGCCTAGAGCGATCGTGTATCCTCCTAATACACCAATGCATCTTGTACCTAGAACAATTGCCACTAAAAGCAAGACATTAATTAGCCAATACGTTATATTTCAACTATTTGTTGATTTTGAGAAAACTTGCAAGAAAAGGATCACACCATGTTGGTATAATCGAAGGAGAAAGGGGTTTTGAACAAATGAAAGAATGTTATTTAAGCGAGGTCATGCCTTTCTTTAAACTTCTAAAGGATCACTTTGAGAGTCTTAAAAAGGGATAGAAACGGATATTAAGGGAATGGAAAAGGAATTTGATGCAATAATAGTGGAAATTAATGACTATGGCGTGCACTAAAATATAATGAGATTGAGAGAAAGAACACGCATACATTAAATGAGAATCTTATTCTTGAATGTGTTGCTCAAGATGTCTTTTTCATCGCTTCAAAATGCTCTATTCGCTTCCAAATTTCATGAACTATCCGTGGCCTGAAAGTTTCCCATGATCGTGTCATTGAGCTTGAAAAACTAATTCTAAACTAAATGAGAAAATTGAACTGGATGATCATGACAATTTGGTTAAACATTTTTCTAAACTAGAAGTTGAGTATTTTAATCTACAACTAAAATATCAACATCTCAAAGAAAATGTCAAAGCTTCAAATATCAAGACATCTTCGGATGCTCCGAGTTTGATGCGCTTTTCAAATTAACAAGCGAGATGAGCGATTCATGCTCGGTGTATCACGATCGAAAGTTGAAAGCCCAAATCTCTCAATTAAAGGGTCAAACGAACAATATGACAGCTCCCAAATGCCTCCTTCTTTAGATTCTCGAATTCTCAAGCGTTTCATCTTCAAAACCTAGTAAATGCTTTACAAAAGGAAAACGAAAGTTTTCTAGAAGAGAATGAAAAGGTTAAACGTCATTTCAATGAGTTGTTTGAATCAATTAAAGTCACTCGTAACAAAAACAACGAACAAATAACTTCATTGCAAAAGGAAATTGAGAATCAAGAGTCGTAAAAAGGAAAATGCCAATGATCAATGAGGAAAATGTTGTATCAAAGGTTCACTCGGTAATAAATATGCTTTATCCGTGACATATGTCCCCTCACCTAAGGAACAACAAACTTGCCATTCAAACATATTTCTCATCCCTTAAGGATTGCTTAGAATACTGCGTGAGATTGTTGAAGAGGATAAGCTAGAGAAACCTCATGATAATGCAATTGGACATGCATGCTCATATGCCAAACGATCTCAAGAAATCTTAGAATGCTTGATCACTATATGCCCAAAGACATTAGGTGAGAGAGTTAACCCTTTGATTCCATGCTCAATGCCTAAGGCCAAATATGATATGCACTCGATTCCCAATGTTTTAAATAAGAGCCGTAGTGTACCCTTGAGTAGTTCAGATTCCAGATCTGTCAATGCTAGGAAAGAGAACTCAAATGTGCCTTCTAGGAGTACTAATCTCAGTACATCTAGCTTTTCGAAAGTGAACCGTAGTGCACCTGCATGTAGTGATCAAGCATGTAGTTCAGATCCCAGCACATCTAAACAGGTGGTGCAAAGAGTAGTAAAACAAACTAATGTTCCCATTCCTCTACAGAGTAATCGGTGACATTAAAGGGAGCGGTCAAAGTCTCAAGACAATACAAGGAATGATAGGACCTCTCAAGCTAAGAATGTGCCTTTGGAAGAAAGTAGAAGAACAATCTAGGAACCTTAAGTTTGAATCGAATAAAACGAATCGTGTTGATTCTAGTATTAGCCATAAGCGCATTGTAATTAATTGATTCGATACTATTTGCAAAACTTGTTCGATGTTTGCTTGAATTCGCATTTCTAATCATGGATGTGATGTCAATGCTTTGCCTAATGATGTTAATTGTTCGATTAATATTGTTAATGCTAAAATTCATGCTAAAAAGGCTAAAAGGCAAAAGCGAAAGAAAGTTAGAAAACAATGGAAACCCGGGAAGAACATTCAATGAGAATAGGTTCTTATTGGATACCTGTTGGTCATAAGACCAATCGAGATAATGCCCACTAGAAAATGGATGCCTCTTGGTAGAACTATTCCCTTAAGAAGTGGTCACACCTTGTAAGCAGGACTAATACGACACTAGTATTGCATCTACTCACAATGATTCCATTACCTCACCGTCTCGATATGAATGCTTCTATTTACGATGTGGGTGTTCCAGCTGTTGCTACTAACCAAATGGAACCCATTCTTGCATGGGGATCCCAATTATCCGATTATCCATTCTTGTGCGTGTTCAACTGCAGATCGTTCAAATCGATTCGTGGTACTGGACTCAGTTATTCCAAGCATATGATTTGGAGACCGGTCACGGCTCATGAACCGTGAGCAAATTCATCGGACTGATTAGATTTGGTAATGATCATTTCGGTGCTATTATGGGTTATGGAGATTATGTTGTTGGTGATAGTGTCATCTCCGAGTGTATTATGTGGAAGGTTTAGGTCATAATCTGTTCTCATTGGTCAATTTCGTGATTTCGATCTAGAAGTAGCCTTGAGAAAACATACCGCTTTGTTAGAGATCTTAATGGTAAGGAACTGTTGAAAGGAACTCGTGGCTCAAACCTTTACACTATCTCTATCGATGACATGATGAGAGCTTCACCAATCTGCTTGTTATCAAAGGCTTCAAAAACAAAGTCATGGTTATGGCATCGTCGTCTCAATCACTTGAACTTGGCACCATCAACGATCTTTCCGTAAAGGACTTAGTTGTAGGTTTACCTAGACTAAAGTATGAAAAGGATCATCTTTGTTCAAGCATGTCAATTGGGAAAAAGCAAGAAGTATGCTCATAAACCCAAACCTACTAACTCGTCACGAAGTTCTTCATATGATTCATATGGATTTATGTGGACCAATGAGGTGCGAGAATATCTTTGGGAAGAAATATGTGTTAGTTGTGGTTGATGATTATTCTAGATTCACAGGTCAAGTTCTTAAGGACAAAGGATGAAACTCGATATCATCATCAAACTCATCAAACAAATTGCAGTTAGACTAAACAAAGCGTCGAATTATCGAGCAGACAATGGAACCGAGTTTGTCAACAAACAACTTAGTGAATTCTATGAAAGCGTTGGAATCGACCATCAAAGAAGTGTTCCACGAACCCCTCAGCGAGCGGTGTAGTTGAAAGACGAAATCGTACTCTTGTTGAAGCTGCCGAACAATCTTGATCTACTCAAAGGTTCCAATGTTTCTACGGGTCAAGCAATTGCCACCGCATGTTACACACAAAATCGTTCCCCGATTCACACCATTCATGGAAAAACTCCATATGAACTTGTCCACAACAGAAACCTAATCTATCTTTCCTTCGTGTGTTTGGTGCTTGTGCTATCCAACTAATGAGGGTCAAGACTTGGGCAAACTTAGAGCTAAAGGCGACATTGGAGTATTTGTAGGATATGCACCAAACAAAAGGGATACCGAATCTACAACAAAAGAACCCGAAATATCATGGAAACAATTCACGTTACGTTTGATGAGTCGACCGGTCAAATGGCTCCACGGACACTCCACTCGGGACCCGCACTTCAAAACAGTCCTATTGGTTCATCCCTTGTTCCAAACTCCTCTCAAGAAACGCCATATGTACCTCCATCCAAGATGATGTAAAGAAATTGTTTGATCCAATGTTTGATGAACTGTATGAGTCTACTACTAATGAGGTCTTGATCCCTACAACCGAGGATGCTCATATTCCGATGAATGAAGTCAATCCATCGGTTTCAATATATCGTAAGTCAAGAAGCACTGCTGTTGATCCTTGATCTCATCAACAAATCATCATTCTTCAAATGTACATCATGGAAATGTTTACGCATCAATGATGAAGTTAATCCCTTTGCGACTCTCAAGATGCTCCATTTGAAAACATATTTGCTACTCCCGAATCATCATCGAACCATCTTCTTGAGGAGACATCGACTCGACTACCTCGGTTCCTCAACAAATGCCACATGAACACCTCGGAAAATGGACTCACGATCATCCATTAGACAACATCATTGGAAATCCTCTCGTCTGTATCAACCCGAAGCAACTCGCAACCGATGCCTTATGGTGCTTCTTCAACTCCGTACTATCTAAGATCGAACCAAAAGATGTTAAAGCGCTATGAATGAAGATAATGGTTTAATGCTATGCAAGATGAAATTCATGAGTTTGATCGTCTTGATGTATGGGAGTTAGTACCGCCAGGCGTGCTATGATTATAGCTCTAAAATGGATCTTCAAAGTAAAACTTGATGAGCATGGTGATGTGTGAAGAACAAGGCTCGATTAGTTGCTAAAGGATATCGTCAAGAGGAGGTATAGACTTTGAAGAATCTTTTGCTCCGATTGCGAATCGAGGCAATCGTAATCTTTCGGCTAATCTTTGCTAGTAAGAACATGGTGGTATATCGATGGATGTAAAGACGGCATTTCTAAGCGGAGATCTTAAAGAAGTCGTCACGCCACCAACTGAAGGATTTGTGAATCAAGAGCATCCTACTCACGTTTATCGTTTGAAGAAGGCTCTTTACGGTTTAAAGCAAGCTCCAAGGGCATGGTATGATACACTATCAAAGTTTCTTCTATCAACCGGATTCATCAAAGGAGCGATTGATCCTACATTGTTCACGTGAAGTCGAGCAAACATTTGATTCATGTTCAAATTTATGTTGATGATATTATTTTGCCTCGATCGACCCAATGGAATGTGATCGTTTTCAAATGAAATGAGTTCAAAGTTTCAAATGTCAATGATGGGACAAATGTCATTTTCTTGGGATTACAAATTTCACAAAGTCCGGAGGCATTTTCATAAATCAATCTAAATATGCTGTTGAGATTTTAAAGAAATTTGGATTTGATTCATGTGACCTGTTGACACCCCATGATTGACCGAACCAAACTAGATGAGGACCTCTCGGGGATCATGATTGACCAAACTAAATATCAGTATGATTGGATCCACGATGTATCTCACGCTAGTAGACCGGACATTTTGTTCTCTGTGTGCATGTGCTAGATACCGTGCTAAGCCTACTAAAAAGCACCTTGAAGCGATTAAGCGGGTCTTCGGTATCTCCAAGGAACCATCAATATGGGACTATGGTACCGAAGGACACCGGTATGTCACTAACGGCCTATGCGATGCCGATCATGCAGTTGTCAAGATACACGTCAAGCACGTCGGGAGGTGCTCGATTTTGGGTGATAAGCTTGTGAGTGGTCTTCAAAGAAGCAAATGAGTACTTCTATTTCCTCTCGAGGTTGAATACATAGCCATGTCATCTTGTTGTGCTCAAATCTTATGGATGAGATCACAATTATCGACTATGGCTTTGAATTCAACAAAATCCCTCTCGATTGTGATAATAAAAGTGCTATTGCTCTCTCATGCAACAACGTTCAACACTCAAGAGCAAAGCATATCGACATTCGACATCATTTCATCGAGGAACAGTGGAAAAAGGTGTGGTGGAACTATATTTTGTGAGGTCGAATATCGGTTAGCGAGACATCTTCACCAAAGCTCTTCCAAGAGAACGTTTTGAGTTTATTCTTCCACGACTTGGTTTGAAAAGCCTTCAACGAAACTCTCAAACGTCTTGAGGAGGAAGACGAGGAGTAAAGGTCTTTCTTCATCTATCTCTTGTACATATATATTTGAAAAACAAAATACAAAATTATAAAACCTTCAAAATCAAATAGAAAAATATAAAACTTTCAAAATCCATAAAATTTGAAAAATTTGAAAATTCTTCAAAAATATTGTCATTTTGTCATGTTTCTTCCGGTTCGATAATATCTACGGTCTTTGTCTGTCATTCAAAGAATGACACGGGCTTTAGATGTTGTTGAATTCTTTAAAAAAAAAAAAAAAAAATATATATATATATATATATTTTGGGAGAAAGAGAAATGGTTTATTGTCATCTTGAGCAATAACCGGTTTTAAAAGAAAGAACAGAGCCATGTTTTACCATGTTTTCAAATTCTATGCTCGATTCTATAAACATTTATCTCTTTGAAAACTAAATGCTTTGAAAAATAACTCGGATTATATTTTGATAATCATCCGGACTTATTTGTCAAAATCTCTATCTCAATCAACAACCTCGTCATTGATTGAGGGGAGAATGATTTCAATTAAATTAAAAAGTTATTTGGCATTAAATTGTTTTCAAAAGATATACATGCATGTTTTATAAATGGAGTTTAAAGTCTTAAAATCCGATCCTTATCAATTCAAACGCTTTCACAATCATGTCACAATTCTCCTTAAAAGCTTTCAAAATCAATTTAAATCTATACGAGATCACAAATCTCAAATGATTTGATAATTGTGATCGGGGAGAATGTGTGATTTAAATTAGATTTAAACCGATAATTAGGTAAATGGTTATAAGCGGATGTACATGCTATCACCGCCCACATGTGACAAACGATTTCAAATTTTCAATGCACATGTTGAGGGGAGCATCTATCTTAAACATTTGATTTGAAACGTGATCATTCATCCTAATGTGCGAGTTCCTCTAGTATGTGCAAAACTCTTTTCAAACCTCGAGGCACATATTGAGGGGAGCAAATTCATGGAAACCTCATCCTTCCCGAAATGCTATACCTACTTGATCCATTGAGGAAGTGATGTTGATATCTTTAGAAAATGGTAATCAAAAAAGTTAATTCTTTCTCTTGTCTCCGTGTGCAAAACATTTTCAAATACTTGATGCACATGTTGAGGGGAGTTCTCGTTCTAAAATATCAAAAACAATTCGGTACAAAATGCTTTGATAATATATCACAAGTATCGAATTGATTTTCAAATAGTTTCAATTGGATCCAATGGCGGACGAACAATACCAAATTGACCGACCAACTTTACTTTATGTACGGTGATATAAGGATGATAAGGTTAGGTATTGGTTCCCATGATCCGCCGTAACAGGAGGGATCTACCGAGGACAATCCACTAGTTAGTGTAGAAGTCCTTAGGTATGATAATAAAAGGAGAAAATGAGATATGGGAAGAGTGCGGACTAAGACCGAGCTAGTAATGGAATAAACCCAACAAGGTTCTAGCTATGAAGTCTTGGTAAGCTTGAAGGGGTTGAAGAATTAAAAAGAATTGAATGAGAAAGGGTGAAAACAAATAGCCCTCCATTAATTCAACCTTAGGGCGTAAACCGGTTCACTTCATATGCTAACGATGGTAACATCGGTATTGAAGACAAGGCGTCATGGACCCGATGACGCACCGCACTTCAACTTTCCAAACCACTCAAGTTCCTCTTAAAAGGACTTGTTTCATTCTCACGGGAACCAACATTATCTATCGACTTTCTCTTAGAGATGGTTGATATTGAAGAAGGAGACCTCTCCCTAGTCTCCGTTATAGGATCCAAATATGCACAAATTGAGTCTAGAGCCACGAGATCATCAATAAATCTCATTAGGACACTTTCAATGAAGACTCTGTTTCACACAATGTGGAAAGAGATTATATCTTGAGTCCCACATTATCCTTGTGGTATTGCCGAACATCCGAGTGATGTGTTTACATATTCACAATGAAGATGGAAAGCCTTCGGAGCCAACATCAAACAAGCTCCGGTAGGTGGCATGTGAGATCTATTATATAGATCAACCATGTGACAACCGAGCAGAAACAATGGGCGATTCAATCTCTTGAATCAAACCACGGTTCGAGTTATGGATTGACGGATACCTTTGAAAACCGGTCTTTGTGCTTAAAAACTCTTTTCTTTAGCACATCGATCGTGTACTCATTTTTCAAACCAAAAGGTATTTTATGATTGATAATTGATTTTCAATAAAACCTTCGTTGTATTGCAAAACAATTTCTATTGAGCAATACACGATTGTTTTTCAAATCTCTTTTCATCAATCGGTGAACTTAAAATTCCTTTGGTTCACTCACTCCGTGTTGTCTTCTTTGAGACGTTCGGTTTGAGAACAACTAGAACAGTGCGAAACCCCGTCAAGGAGATTCTTAGGAATCCTACCGATCGCAGCGCAAAGATTTATCTCGATCAACGGGAACCGTGGACCGTGTACCTCAATTCAACGAAAGTGATCAAAGACACTTCGTGCGATTTGTTGCTAATTGTTGTATGCGTGTACGCCCGACGCTTGCGGTGATCGAATGAAGCGGTCAATCCATAGCCGCATGCTCACTTAACACATTTATCTCAAAAGAAATCATGATTAGTGCATCAATGACTCGATATTTTCACTCCATGCTTCGCTCTGGCTGCGCCAATATCATGATTCAACAAAAGCTTCCGCTACTCGATGAGAAGATATCATGATCCGAATGTGAGCATGTCGGTCCCAAAGTCACAACACCACAATAGATGTGTCGAGATTGTTGATAGTTGATGATCTCAAAAGATGGCTCAAAATGATTATCACGTGGATCGGTAAAGACCTCCACTTGGAATAACCAAACATGCAATGTGAAGAATCAATGACTACGAGCTCAGAGCAAAGGACTACATCAAGAATACAAGATCAATTGTTAATGTAATATCTATTTGTATTCTATGTAATTTTGGTACATGATTGAGGTGACCTCCCTTGGGGAGATTGTTAGAATTAGAAATTCCGGTATTAAAGAGTCGGTCACCTCAAGTATATGTAATCGTTAGAAAGCTCGTAGTCGTAGTTCTTTTAAGTTAAGTAGTATTTAGTTAAGTAACACCGTGGAGGACGGACGGTCTTTACCCATTGTATGCCCGATCCACACCCAAAGTGTGGCGAGTTATGTAAGACTATAAATACTCTCTACCTTCCAAGGTAGAGAGTTGGAGCTCATAATAATATCTTTCACTTTCTCTCACTAAGTTCCCTAAACCTCTAACTTTCTCTCTAGAATTCCATCTATATGCTACTTTGTGTTATGGTTTGATGTGTATGTGAAAAGTTATATCTTACAGTATCAACTCGATTTGGAATTCCACTTGTCCGACGGTGGAACTCGGCAAATCATCGGAAACACATCCGAAACTCTCTAACGATGGGTACATCATTAAGGTATCTTTCACTCTTCTCCTCGCTTTTCTTTTGAAATTCAAGCCAAGAAAAGACAACCTCCTCTATTGATGTACTACGGGCCTTAATACAAGAGATGATGCTCAACTGGAAGGACTTCCATAGTCGCTCGATCTCCTTGTATGCTCGAACTTTTCCGCCATCACTGGTACATGCACGATCTTCTCATTGCGGATGATGTGTGCACCGTTCTTCGACAACCAAACCATTCCGATAATGGCGTCAAAAATTCCCAAGGCAGCGGCAATAAGTCTATGCTAAGCGGGTGGTCTAGGAAACTTAAGGTACAACCTCGGGACTACGGTGTCTATCTTCTCCTATTCCCATTAGCTAATTCCACTAGAGGTGTTTGGGAAATTCCTAGTAATGGCATAAAGTTGGTGGCTACTGAAACTCATATCGGCACCAAGATCAAGCGAGTATGGAAGCATAGCGATTATTGAGAAGGAACGTGCTGTAACTACGTTAGGGTCCTCACCAGCTTCCTTCCCAATAGCATACACACGTAGCCTCCCATGTCTCTCTCACGATTCCTAACACTGATTTCGATTTTCCACAACCTCACGCTTCACGGGGTTTAAGCCATTACTTCCACACCTCGGTTAACAAATCCTCCTCCATTCCGGATTTCCTCTCATCCACGGCTCTCGACACTCATTCTTGTAGTGCCTTTTCTTTCCACATCCAAAACAGTGACTTTGGCCTTCCAGTCCGCTCCTTGCCTTGATTTGAGCCAGCAGCAAGTGGGCGGGTCATATGATTTTGGCCATGTGTCCTACCTTAGAGCACTTCCTACACACAATCGGGCATGGTCCATGGTGGTGTCGATTGCAATGACCACAAGGGCTTGCTACCTTCATATCCCTTATTCTTCCATTTCTTATGGCGAACACCACAGGTTGTCTCTTGCCGTTTGTTGCCATTCCCTTTACAACTTCATTCCTCTTCCTCTTATCACTCTTATCACTCTTACCCTTGTCTCTACTTCCATTAATGTAAGAATCCATCAAACGCTGAGCCATGAATGGTGCCTCATGCAAATTAAGCGGCTTCATGGCGATGACATCATTTTGAGTAGCTAAAGGCAATCCATCAAGATACCTCTCAATCTTAAGGGCTTGGTCTGAAACATATCGAAGGCAAAGCAACGACAACTCTTGGAAACGACGATTGTAAGTCGTCATGTCGGTACCTTAACCTTATGGTTCCGAACTCAATCTCTAGCTTAACTTCATTCCTAGGGCGATGAAGTCTTGATCAAGAGAGCCTTAAAGCGGGTCCAAGTCATGCTATAAGCTTCATCACTCTCACGGATCTCGTGATTGTTGGAATCACTCCTAAACCATAATCAAGTGTTAGTAATTAATATGTAATAGTTAGCTTTATTATGGCCTTTATGTTTGTTATTAGCCTTAAGCTTATGTAGAAGGCCCATGAGCTTAGGCCCAAGCCCATTAAAGAAAGGATGGGAACTAGGAGTGTTGCCCTAGCTTTCCTCCTATAAATATTTATGTAAACCCTCATTTGAGGGTTGGTTGTTCTCTTTCTATTTCACTCTTTCCTTTAACCGTCTCTCTATATTTCGTGTGTGTGATAAGGGTTCAACTTGTTCATCTTCTCTATCTCTTCTCTTGATAACTTGTGTTGTAAAACTAGTGACCTAACAGTGGTATCAATCGCCTAATAGTTGGGTGAATCGTATTGTTTTTGAAGTGGTTTTGGTCCCACGCTTAAAACACACGATTGATACTTTAGCTCGCTTAAAACTTGTTTTTACACTTTTAATCCAAGATTCTTGTACTTTCAACGTTTTAAGGTGTTAAAATACTTGTTTTTGGCAAAAGTTTCAAACTTTATGCGTGGATCGTTGTTTTTAAACTAGTTTTTGTTCGAGGGTTTCATCCTACGCATAACTGCTTTTAGAGTGCTTTGGTTCATCAAGTTTCACACTTTTGTGTATTTTGGTGTTATTGAAGCTATTTCATCACACAAAACCGGTTTAGAAACATCTTTGGGCAAAATCAAAATTACGAGTAATCCCACGCGTAGCAAAACCCTAAAACTACGCGTAAGTTTTTCCTTGGTTTGATCTTCATTTTCGTGGTTTATTCCGTGTTTTCTTACTTGGATAAGTCCGAAAATACGTCGACTTTGGATATCTTTTGCACCGTGATAGTGTAAAGATCACTTGGGATAAAACCCTAAACTTACGCATAAGATAAGCTTACGCCAGAGAAAATCCCACGCTTAAGATTCATCTTACGCCAGAGACCTAGTCCCACGATAAGGTAATCCCACGCCTAAGTTTCTACGCCTAACTTCATCGCTTACGATAACTTTAGTCTTTTTCCCCGCCACGCAGAAGCTAAAACTACGCAGAACTCTTTATTGCTTACGCGTAACTTTGGTGATTTCTACGCATAAGTGTTATATTGCTCTCATTGTGATTTCTACGCCTAAGGACACTTCATCAACAAAGGTTCATTCGACTACAAAGATCCATCAACACAAAAAAAAAAAAAAAAAAAAATTCAAAAAAAAAAAATTGGGGAAAAGTTGAGTAAAATTTAATTTTTCGAGGAGACTAAACGCTCAATTTTTACGAGATTCAAATTTTGGTTTAACTGTGAAAATTTTGGTCAAAATTCAAATTTTGGGCCTAAATTCAAATTTTTCGGTAAAATTTAGCCAAAATTGTCATAACTCAAATTTTTCTTACAACCTTAGAATTGAATTTTATAGTGAATTTCAAATTTTGAGAGTCAAAATTTTCAAAATTATTTTTGAGGAAATTGCAATTCACTATATCGACCTTCCGTGTGCTATATCGACTTTGCAGACTTTTCTTCTCTTTGATTCTTCCGCAGGGAGTGAAATGGATTATGATCATAAAGATCCATTTGTGGCATTGCAAGAAGGATTCATGGCTATATCAATGCATTCAATTCCGCCGACATCATCAAATTCCCAATATCCCGCAATGTGCAAGGTGAAAGAGTTGATGTACATGAAAGGAATGCTCAAATGGACGCTGAGAATGTTGTGATTATCGCATCCGCTTGTAATGCGGACAATGAGGTTGTAGCATTGAAAAGCAAGATGACAAAGCAGCAGATCCGGAGAAGATATCATACTTAACTACGACACCGAGCCCAACTGTGACGAAGAACAAATGGTCGAGGAAGATATCTTACCCACCTATGACACCGATACGTAATGTATGGTCGAGGTACAACCCATCGTTGATCATATTCTCGATCCGCAAATGCGATACAACATACCGAGCAACCCGAATTCAAGAATGAAGGAGAGGTTGACCAATGTGTTGCACAATGTCCGCACAACTATCTCATGTCCGAGCCCTTACTTGTTAACAATTCAACTCAAACGTCAAATCAAACTCTTGAATCAAAACATTCTTCTCAAAAGACCATTGCTCGCTTCATAAAGATTTTTCAAAACTAGAGGCACATTGCATCTCTCTTGAACTTAAACTTCAAAACAAATCTTTTCTTCGTAACACAATGGTCACCTTCAAATGAACAAAGTAATCGTGTGGATACATTAGTAAAAGAAAATGAGCATTTAAAGGCTCAAATTCAAGCAAAGGGCTTGCACATGTTGCTTTACAAAACAAACCGAGAAGATTAATCGACAAGAGTGTGGATACTTATTTTGCAAAACCAACAACCTTGGGAAATCGCTCTAAAACCAATCGTAAACCAATCGCTTGTCGACATCCAACCGCTTTTAAATCAACGCTCAAAATCGCCAAAACCACGGTTTCCTCCCAAGTTGTTGAGAATAATCATTTGATAAAACCACCACCCACATTCCCGGCCTAAGAATAATCCTTCGCTTCTATTAAACATGTTTCGTTAAACCTATTTCATATACCTGCTTTGTTATAAACCTCAACTTGTGGTCGCTCGCAAATCTAGGATTAGTTCAACACCGTGTCTAAACCGAGCATTAAACGTAAAGATTCATATGATTCAAATGACGATACAAGAACTATGATCTAGAAAAGGCTAGGAAAAGGGCACTACTTCAAAAGGATGGAATCTTAGGTTCACGACCTAGTGTATCACCTTCGAGTGTATTATCGAACACCACCGTAGTAGCAAACCAAAACCTAAGTTAACTCAACAAACAGCTAGAAATAAACCCGCTGATCTAAACGTAAAATTTCGAAACCTAATAGGTGGATCCATATAGACGCAAATTCTTCCCAAAAGAAGTTTCAACATCCCCTAGATCTAACCTTAGATGGATACCAACGGTAGGATTTTCAAAACTGTTAGTCTTAGGTGGATTCCTACAGCAAGATACTAAGTAGTTGCACCAAAACAAGTGGGATACCAACTACATCCATCCCCGAGGTGAAAGGAAATCATCAAAATAGCATGTTCAGTGTCAAGAAGATAATTGACACTACATCTTTATGCTTCTAACATCCGGAACCCGCTACACTGGGGATCCATGTTTTTCTTTCTTGCCCCTTCTATTTTTCTATGCAGTATAACAACTATGGCTCCTACCGCAAAACAAACAGAGGACCCGCTTCTCACCGCCAAAAATATCATGATCCATCACCGCTCCACCATTGTACTTAATCGTCATGAATTGGAAACATTGCTTGCTCCTCCGTTAAAGATTTCGCCAAAAGTCGTGCTTCGATGTATCGAATGTTTCACCGCACAACCGATAATACTCTAATTTCGTATACACCAATCTACAACAACAACCGAATCTTCTATAATGTAAGATCAAACTGCTCCAACAACAATGACACAAATTGATGATCAACATAATGAACAGAGATGTTTTATCAAGAGCTGACTCTCTCGAAATATTTTTGGTACTTCACACTTGTTCGATCAATTGGACATACATGGTTTCATTGCCTCCTTATACATGGTTTCATTGCCTTCAATTCATCATCAACATACGTGGTGTATGATTCTCAATCATTGAAAACATCGAGGGGAGAGAGTGTAGTGGTCATTGCTTCCTTGTTCTTCTACATGCTTCTTTGCGAAAACCCAATGCCTTCTTGAATTTCTTCAATTAGGGAAGAAATAAGACGATATGTGGCTCAAACGCCTCACTTTGGTGTTATCGCCTCAATTTCACGGGTGATCTTGTGTGAAGTTACCCAAATATGATGTTATGATGCCTCACACACGGTCTTGGTATCGAGTTATTGCATATTCACAGTGATTAGTATTCAAAGACCACAACATCTGTGGGAAAGTCGATCATTTCGCTTTCGTGGTTTGTTTGGTGTGATGCGCCTACATACGTGAGAAGATCTTGTTGATTTCGGCATGTTACCCTCGAACGGATCTTCCGCAATTAGTCGATTTTCTTTGTGTGGTTTATCGCTCATCTACAAATTCACGACATCGAAACCTTCAAAAGTTAGAGGAAATGTAGACTTCATCAAAGTTTCAAATCTGCTAAAGACAGCTTGTCATTGGGGAAACTCGATTATGAAACTTCTTCACAATGGCTTCGAGTATAACAACTTAGAACCCGTCACAACCGCTTAAACTTCCTCAACCCCATCATCACCGAACAAAGCCCCCACTAACTCACAACAAATGGAAAGGTTATTTGCTCCTCCGCTCGCGACGATATTGATGAACGTGCTCTGTGTGTATCCACTGCTCACCGCACAACCCGATAATATTCCTATACCGATACACTGCTACAACAACCATCGTTGAAGATGCACCTACACCGCTTGACTCCAACACAACAGCTTGAACACACCGCCCAACAATGATGAACCAATTGATGATATTTCAATGAAGTACCCCACCGCAGATTTTGATCCAAATGCGTTCTTCAACCCGCTTGCTAATGAGATCGCCGCACCGATGTCGCGAATCTTCAACAAACCATTTGAATCCTCGTAACCGCACAATGTATACCAACATCAACCTCTACACATCGATGGACAAAAGACCATCCTCCGCTAATATTATTGGCAACCCGAATCAACCAACCGTTACGAGACAACGCCTTCACACGATGGTGAACATTGCATTTATGCACTCACCGTCCGCTAACTGAGCCTAAAACATTAAAGACGCAATGACAAAAGACAACCGGATTGAATCCATGCAAGAAGAACTCAACCAATTCAAACGCCTTGAAGTATGGAATCGGTTGAAAGACCAACAGGGTCTACGCCATTGGTCTAAAATGGATTTGGAAAACAAATTGATGTCAAGGAACGCCATCCCAAACAAGTCACGCCTAGTTGCTAAGGGTTATCGCCGTGAAGAGGAATAGACTTTGAAGAATCTTTTGCTCCGCTGCTCGCCTTGAGGTCGTTTCGATATTTCTCGCGTCGCGCTCATATGAATATGACGGTCTTTCAAATGGATGTCAAAACGGCGCTTTCAATGGACAACTTAAAGAAACGGTTTATGTCACCAACCGATGGATTCGTTGATCCCGAGTGCCCGAACCATGTCTACAAACCGAACAAAGCTCTTTATGGTCTCAAACAAGCCCCTGCATGGTACGATAAGCTATCATCTTTCCTCATTGCTAATAATTTCACCAAAGGTTCGGTTGACCCAACTCTTTTATACAATATCACGGGCACATATCTTAATTGTTCAAATTTACGTGGATGACATCATTTTGGGTCTACACATAAAAGTTTTCAATCGCTTTTGCAAAACTAATGAAGAAAAATTTTGAAATGTCCATGATGGGTGAACTTACATTCTTTCTAGGACCGCAAGTTCATCAATCACCCCGTGGTATTTTCTTGAGTCACCCAAATATGCCCTTGAATTGTTAAACAAATTTGGAATGACAACTCGTGACACTTATGCCACACCAATGGCTCATACCAAGAAGCTAGATGTCGATTTACATGGGAAATTAGTTGACCCTACCAAATACCAAGTATTATTGGGTCTCTCATGTATCTAACACCAGCGACCGATATTGTCTTTGCCGCTTATCTATGCTCCCGCTATCGTCGCGACCAATCGAAACCCACCTCTCGAGGCTAAAAGAATCCTCCGATACATCAAGGGAACCATTAACTTGGGATCCGTATCCAAGGATTTCGGTTTTGAACTAATCGCCAGACGCCGACCACGCAGGATGCTTAGACTCAAGGAAAAGTACTTCAGAGCTCTACAATTTCTTGGTGATAAACCGTGTCTTGGCAATCAAAGAAGCAGGATTGTACATCGTCATCAACCAAGGTAATATGTAGCCATGTCCGCATGTTGTGCTCAAGTCATCCGGATGAGAACACAACTCAAAGACTATGGTTACGATTTGATGTAATCCCGATGTATCATGACAATCGGAGTGCCATTGCGATCTCGCAACTCGCTCTCAAGACTCAAATCAAAGCACATCGATCTTCGCTATCATTTCATCAAGGACCACGTGGAATGTGGTACCGTTGAATTATACTTTATGGTACAGAATACCAATTGGCGATCTTCTCACCAAAGCCTTGCCTCCCGCTAGGTTTAATGAGTTGGTCCACCGGATTGGTATGAGGTGTTTGACTCAAGAGGAATTGATGACCTCCTAAAACAGCCTTAAAACCCGTCAAACACCAAAACCTCCTTTGTAAATATTTTCAAAACAAAATACAAAATTATAAAACTGATAAAACAACAAAAATATTCTTCTATCTATATTTCTTTTAACATGGCAAGTACAAATCTTCAACAACACGTTGTTCTATCAAACCTTTCATTATTTTCCGAACAAGTGTTGAGGGGAGAAAGTAAATATTTTCGTTTCATAAAACCTTGTACTTGCATGTTTTCAAAAATATGTTGTTTCTTCTAAAATGGTGGACACTTTTCTTGTCAATTACTCTCCTGACTCAAATGTTTTAACCATTTCATTATTTCAAAAGTCGAGGGGAGTATCGTTAAGTTTCTTGCCTTACATGTGTCTTGTCTAACCTAAACGGATGTTAAAGGATCTTGGTTGGAACCTCTTTAAGGTTGAAGGACCGAATGTGTCAACTTGGCTAATTAATTTTAACAAAATCATTTACTCCTAAACCACCAAGATCAAACGCCCAAATCAAATCTTCTAAACTGCTCAAGTTTTTCATAATCTATAAGTTCTAAACTGCTTTGATCAAGATGATAAACAAGGGTTTCTAAAATTCTTTCAAATCCAACGTTAAAACTCTTTAAACCGATTTTGGAAAATTGTTCACCGAACGAATCGGGTGATTATGCATAAAAGTGTTTGGATTGAAATAAGTTGTGTTAAAACCTTTCTTAGTGTCTATTAAACTTGTTTCAATCGTCCAAAACCATCCGTAATCTTAAATTTCACTAATATGATTTCTAGGGTTCTTGCGCCATTTAGGGTTTGTCTATTCTGATATGTTATTAGGTGGTCAAGAAAGTGTTAGAATAAGTATATATGCATGTTTTGAACCTTGAAATTAGCCCGTAAACATCTAAACTGTAAGAATTTAAGTTTTAGGCTTTTAGGTTCATATCCCGTGAATCCTCCGATTCTATGGTGTAAATGTGTTATATCTTGTTCCATTGCACCCATATGACATCTAGGACACCCGTAAACATTCTTGTTTGATTTGTGTAGCTATATCTCATGCAGAGATTAAGGGTTTAGGTTTAAGTAATTTTACGCCTAAGTCTTTCGTGTGTATCTCGATATGTTCTTATGCTTGTTTTGTGATCTAAAAGATGTTTGGAGTTAATCGCAATCAAGTTTTCATGTTTATATTTAACAAAGTTAATTATTCGTAATGTCGAATCTTTAGGTGTTCAAACCGTTACGATTAAGGAATACTTTATGCGTAAAGGTTAGGCCTAAGAGAAATCTTACGCGTAACTCTTACGCATAAGGGGTCTACAGTGGATTACGTGTATCTTGGAAAGATATTCAGAACAAGGCTTGTTACGCATAAGCTTTACTCTTACGAGTAAACCAGACGCATAACATCTAGCTTATCCTCACGCGTAAGCTTAAAGCTTTTGAACTTGTCTTACACGAAGAAACTCTTACGCATAAGCTAGGTCTTACGCTTTAGCTTACTCCTACGCATAAGCTCCTTTCTTACGCATAAGGATCCTTGTTACTCTTAACCCATCTGCTCACTACATTTTGGCCTCGTTATTGATATGTTACTTGTTAAATGTTACTCATAAGTCACAAATACCGATGTTTCGTATAAGCTTACAAATGTTTATATGTTGTGTGTTATGAAAAATTGGACTTTGAAATTTCAAAAGTAACATGTTCACATAACTTATCACATCAACTTCAATCAATTGGAACAATGTGACTTAGGACTTGTAACTAACATAAACATGTTACCATCATACAAGTAATTAGATAATAAATCGACTAATACAAACACATTGTGTTTCCATATGTCTGTCTCTTTGTCTAATGACTTTCGATCATGAAATGGCCGCAAATCAAGCAAACATCAATGCCCCACCGAGCTCTCGATGGCAAACACATTCCAAGATGGATACGACAAAACAATTGGCAAGAACTATCTCCGTGTCATCTTCAACAACTTCATATGCTCATAATCATCTTGCGTAATTGTGTGGACATCCTTCGCAACATCCATTCAAAACTCATGCTCAATGAGTAAGATTCAATGGATGAGGTAATACAATTTCGTAAGACATTAAAGCATAAAAGGATGGAATACCATGCTTCAATCTTTTCCGTTAATCAACCCGTGGGGCAAGAGGGTCAAGTAGTAGTCCTCCACTTATGGAAGATCCATTGCAAACATCTCTTACCCCATCCGATCCGTTAATCAACCCGTAAGGATCGTGGTGTCACCGCTACTACTATCGTTGAAATGAAGCAAACACAACTAAAACAACCGCAAGAAGAAAAGCATGGTGAAGATGGGGAAATATATGACGAAGGAGATTACGATCATGATAAGGATGAAAGAGTCCCGATGATGATAATTTGGCGATCAAGAGGAAATGATTCAAAAGAGGCAAAAGAAGTCGCTAGAGCCGAGGAGGAAAAGTTTAAGAAGGAATCGATAACCACATAGTTGACAATCCAATACACAAACCTCAACAGCCTCTCGAACCATCTATTGACACTTCCACCAAGCCCAAATCATCATCTCAATCATCACCTCCATCAACATAAGAAACACCTATGTCAACAATGTAATCATAAGAAGGCAACTCTATCCAATGATTCGACAAATGGTTAAGGTGTTATCACCACTACACAACAAAGCTACACAACCACCACCATCCGATCAACCAAGGATTCGTAAACCACACCACCAATGGAGAAAACCGTTGATCACATTACATACACCGGTGGTGAGGAACACGACATACCGAGCCCAAACCGTAACCTCAACCGAAATTCGGATCAAGTACATTATCGCACTCCTTGTTTTCATACGCTCAAATCATAGAGCGTGTTGAAGTTCTCCACCTGGGTCGAATCTTACCTAAATTCTACACATTCATCGGAATCAATCAAGAACCTCAAGACAAAATCGCTTTTTAAACAAAAGTTTGGGTTTGTCTACCAAAGTGAAAATCATCATACTTGCTTCATGGCTTTCGATGAAATTCACTAAGTTCTATGACGCCACCCCGAGATGGTTCGAGATGGATTGGCATATCGATCAAGGACATTGAGTTGGGTATAATTCGATTTAAGAGATGGAATTCAAAGGATTGCAAGGATGTTCGTTGATTTACACTAGGATTGATGAATGTTTGATTCATCGGATCGATGCAACGGTTGGAGAGCTATGGGAGGATAACCAAACTTTCCGATTTCGACTTTCCAACGCCCTCGTAAAGTAGCCGATCGCTCGTAATCATTGGGTATTCTCTTGATTGTGATTTTGCTTGTTTGATTATTCGACGATGGCTTGTGCACACATAACAGTTGTACAACCCGTAATTGTCAAGAAAGGACCCCGTGGTACGCTTCTGCCACAATCCTTATAAAAGGAGCGAAAGCTTTTACTTTTGAGTAAAACCTATCAAACCTTTCATTTTCAAGGTTTTGCTCAAAAGAACAAGTACTTCCCATATGATTTTCAAAACCTCAACCGCTTATATCACTTGTTGAGGGGAGTATTTGAATTAAAACTTTGTTCACAAATTGTTCACAAGTGGTCATCTTCCCGCAACACTCGAAATGGTCATATTTATTCTCAACTTTTCAAAATAACATTTTATATGCCATTTTGAGGGGAGAAAATTGTGTGATAAGAAATATGTTGTGCAAAATGCAAATGAATATGTGTACTTTGACTTAACCAACGAATTGACGGTACTAAACTGTTTGTAACTCGAAAAGACTTGTCCCGGACGGTAATAATTTCAAGCTAGTTCGCTAGTAATGTAAACGTGTCTCGCAAAGGACTTGTCCAAGTAGAAAGTACCATTCGAGACACTCTTGGTAGACATGAACTCGACGGGTATGACAACCTTCGAGGTTTGTCTACACCTTCAAGGTAGTTATTAGAGCTAGTTGTCACCTAAAAGTCGACAATGTAACTCTTTAACTATGCAACGAACCGTGTCTCATGGGGATTGTCTATCTCGAGTGGATCAATTCAAAATGTGCGCGCTTTTCCTCACTGCATTTAAACCATTAAAACTCTTAAGCACATGTGGAGGGGAGTATTTATGCAAAATCCTATCTCTCACAAGTGGTTCAAACATGTTTTCATTTACAAACCCTTTGAGAGATTTTTCACAAATACAGTGGTTTTAATGGCAACATAGGTTAGTCATGGAGTTATAAGGTGACTAAGGTTAGAATAACTGTCCTATGATCCGCCAGAGTCGGAGGGATCTACCCAAGGACATCACAAATAGTTAGTACTTAGAAGTCCTTAGGTATGATTATAAAAGGAGAAAATGAGAATCGGAGAAAGAAGGAGTTGAAGAATCAAAAGAAATGAAAAGTAAAGGGTGAAAAGAAATAGCCTCCGATTATTCAACTTAGGGCGCATAATCGGGTTCAATTCATATGCTACCGGTTGTCACTTAGTGACACCGGTATTGAAGATTAAAAGTCGTCATGGACCCAAAGGACGCATGCACTAAACCTTCTTAGCCACTCAAGTTTCTCTCAATGTAAGCTTGTTTCATTCTCACAGGAACCCTACGTAAACTATTGGCTTTCTTAGAGATCGCCGGTATTGAAGAAGGAGACCTCTCCCTAGTCTCCGCCAGAAAACCAAAACGCACTATTGAGTCTAGAGCCACGAGATTCATCAAAAGATCTCTTAGAACACTTGACATTTTATCACTTGACGATCACCAAATAAGATTATCATGGTTCATATCGAGTCCTTCATGATCTTAGCAACTGTCGAGAACATTTATGAGAGGTTCACATCCGTGATCCTCGTGATTGAATGGAAACTCCCGCCGTGGTCAACATCAAACACCTCGACAAAGCAGTCACTTGTAACTCCCGTGGATTACGCGGAGTGTGTCTCAAACGGTCTACATCGTGAGGTGATGCTACGTGTACCTCAATGACTATCTCGAATCAGATGTACTTTGCACATCGCGTTATCTCACTTGTGGGACTCAGCTCAGAACGGCCTTTGTAAGAATTAGAGTTGTGTTTTCACACTATGTCGTTAACACTCTCAAGTTCAAACTTGTAAGTGCCGGAACCGCTTATTACTAACCGCTTGAAATGTTTTTTCTTATGGAAGCTCTGAGCGGGATGATCGTGTTGATTCTTCTCATGCTCACGCCAACATCATCACTAATGGAAGTTCTATTCAAAAGCAACACAATCGCCGTAATGATTCTTCGTCAAACCAAAGAATCTACAAAGTTAAAGACTTAGAGAACTTCATCAAGATTGAATTCCAACGCCAAAGAGCGTGTGAGCATGTTGAAGAATGACGTGAGACACCGGAGCAAACAAGGCACTGAGGCGCATCGATGCGCATAACAACATACTATCACTTTCACCACAAAGAACAATGATCAAAGAACAAAGTTAATGATGACGCCAAAGCATAACTGCTCAAAGATAACTATCTCTACACCGGGAGATTGTTCGAATCAAGGCAATTCTTCTCACAAGAAAGAAGAATGTCGAAGACGCCGAGCTACTATTACATCAACGCCTTCACCGCTCATCACCAACACTGAGGGGAGATTGTTGGAATCACTCCTAAACCATAATCAAGTGTTAGTAATTAATATGTAATAGTTAGCTTTATTATGGCCTTTATGTTTGTTATTAGCCTTAAGCTTATGTAGAAGGCCCATGAGCTTAGGCCCAAGCCCATTAAAGAAAGGATGGAAACTAGGAGTGTTGCCCTAGCTTTCCTCCTATAAATACTTTTTGTAAACCCTCATTTGAGGGTTGGTTGTTCTCTTTCTATTTCACTCTTTCCTTTAACCTTTCTCTATATTTCGTGTGTTTGGATAAGGGTTCAACCGACCCTCTTAGTTTCTTCTCTATCTCTTCTTGATGCTTGTGTTGTAAAACTAGTGACCTAACACATCAATGACTAAGCCTAACACTCTGAGATGTAATCCTCTGCCACGTCAGACCCGTCTCCCCATACTCCTCGGGCTCTAAAGTAATCTATGATGGCATATCCGAACCTAGCGGGCTACCTATATAAGGTGAGTAAGGTGGTGAGTCAATGTCAAAAGGCTGCCCAGGAGAATTAGGCTCAGGCAAAGGTAAAGGAGAGCCTGGTTCTGGAGAATGTGCAGGACTCTGCAATGGAGGAGTACTCATATCTAGGATATCCTCATCATCCTCCTCCTGAGGATCCTCATCCTCATCTACATACTGCTCCTCAATCTCATGCTCCTCCTCGCCCTCATCTTGAGAGGAGAGTCAATGAGTCGAGTCTGTGCGGGTGAATCTGCGGTGGTGCGATGGGGATCTAGGTCTTCTAAGACATGGAGATCTTTGGTGGTGATGATGAAGAGAGTGAGCGCTAGGTGAATAGGTGATGATGGTGGTCGCACGGACATGCAGGCGTTACTACGAGCAAGTCTAGAGTCAGGCTCGTGCTAAGACACGATGTAAGTGAGTGCCTAGATGAGCTAGGCGATCCGATGATGATGATGAACTAGAGTAGCGGGTAATCACATAGGGATCACCTGCTGCAGCGATCATGAGAGTCAATCTTTGGGAACTAGCGGCGCAAGGACATCCTCAGACACATCAAAAGCTAGTGAAGGCATAGTCTGTGACAATGGCATACGGTAGGTATAAGTGTTCGAAAACAACTAGTTCTAATAAGCGCATCAACTCAACCAAAACATATATCACATAGTGAAAGTTTTAAAATAGAGGTATCGTATTACTCAAAATATGCCTTTAAATAAAACACATAAGTTCTGTTCTATCACATAATCCACGCATCATAAAATCCCAAATCAAATCAATCATATAATCAAGCTCAAAATCCCAAAATCATAACATAACGATAATCCAAATCAAATCCATAATATCTCGACAATCGAATCACATATCCCAAAACCCAATAATCATATCACAAAACATAACATCTCAATAAACAATCCACAATATCTCATAAATCAAATCGCAGTTCATACCATAATCAAATAAGAAGCTTCGGCTTGGCAGGCGGGCAAGCGTCGGTCGAAGATCAATTTTCTTAAAAAGTAAATACCTAGTTCTCTATAACCTTGAGCTCTGATACCAATCTGTAACACCCCCAAATCTTGGTACATCGGAAGACTTAATCAAGTTTTTAGAGAGTTACAATTGGATAGGTATCTCACACAAGTATAGCAAACGAGATAGTCATTTAACATTCAAAACCAACCCAAAGTGTAAATATTAGGCCCAAACATGATTTAATAAAAATAGGTCCCCATAAATTATCAGAGTCGATTATGATCCTTGATCATGCCTCCTTGCCAAGCTTCCACCGAACATACACTCCAAACATCACTTAAATACGAGAAAGCATGCTAAAAGGTCATTACTAATTTGGTGAGTTCATAGGTTTAAATTCAAGTAAAAGTAGTAGACACAGAGGAGTTAATTTGCTATGCGAGACTTAAGATAGATACACATCAATCACAAACAAATATTATATCCGATATCATACTGGGCCCCTAGCGACACTAGCCAGCACAGTCGTAGCAAAGTCTAGAACGATTGTTAACCCTGGACTAGGTCGAGGTAGAAGTCTATACTTAGCTAGGCAATTGCTATAGCAATTAGTATTGCTACCCTAGACTAAGGCAACAACTACCACATATCTATCTAATCAGTCAAGCACATAAGCAAATCAAAATAGTTTAAAAGGTCTTGATGCGCTCCAGAACAGTCAAGCTTTGTCACTCAAGCCTGCCACTTGTGAATGGCAGACCGTAACAAGCTTAAAGCGGCTCGAGGCGAACTCAATGAAGATCCGAGGAGTATAGTGTTTCCCGGTCGTTATGTCCCGTAGTATGAATGGATTATCAAACGAATAGTGATCGGGAGATTTGAGCGGAAAAAGGATTTTGGAATTATTATAACTACGGAAAAAGGACATAAACTACAAGGGATTAAATGCAAATTAAAGGAAATTAAAAGATAAAATCTATTAAATAAACGCTATCACTATTTTTAAAATTGATGAGCGTTTAAAACTTAAAACTAAAAACTTACGTTTAAATAAAAATTACGTAAAGCGTACAAAATAAAAAGTGAAATCTAAGAAATAAAATCCTAAAAATATGAAAAATACATTTTACAAACCTAATGATAAAAGAAAATTTATAGAAAAGAAAATTATTTTTATAACTAATTATCTAATTATTATTAATTAAAACTATTTTTAACTATTTAATAATAGCACGAAATACAAGAAATTAGGAAATAAAGCTAGAAAAATAAAATTAAGACTTAGAAAAATCTAAAATATCAAACTAGAATTTTCAAAACTATTTTTGTAATTTTATGAATTTTAAACTATTAAAAACTACTTAAATTATTTAAAAATACAATTTTAACTAAGAAAAATATGGAAAAATACTTTTTTGTCTTTTTATATTTATCTTAACTTAATAAAAATGAAAAATTATTTTTTTTTGAAACTTTTCTTAATTTTTTGTATTAAATGCTATTTAAAAGTGCTTAAAAACTAATTTAAATCAAGAAAAATAGCAAACAAGCTTGGAAAAATCTGAAAATTTCAGGAAAAGTCTAAAATAATGTTAGGAAGCTAGGAAAAATAGAAAAACAGGAGGTTGTGTGCAAGATATTGAAACTGATGAGGAAGTGCTTATTGAAATAAGCACTTGAATAAGCAAATGGAATCAAAGGCTACCAAACCGATACACAAGCTATAATAAGCTAAGAGAACTAAAATGGAACAAGTAACAACAAGCAACAACCTCGAATCACAAGCTCAACAGATTTGATGTTATAAGCTATTAAGCTAAAAGCAGTTGAGAGGTGCCTCTTTGAGCTTAAAATAAGCCAACCAATAAGTGAAACTACGAACAACAACTAGAACTTGAACAAGACACGGGTGAGAATGTGTAAACCAAGAATCGAGACCTAGAGGAGCTCAGTGAGCCACTACAAGCTCTGCAAAAGCTCTATAAACCACATGGGACTTGATGCCCCGCATGGGTTTGACATCATATTGACAAGCTCTTTTGAAGCTCAAGAAAAATTCACAAAATTAAACTAAAATGAGGATAAGAAAATAGACCAGGTTGACTTTATAAAATCACTAGATTCATTGAATTTGACTCAAAAATGAGCCCAATAAAAATCACCTTAGAGTGGCCAAAACTAAGACTTTGCAATTTTGACTTTTTAAGCAATTGTGAAAAGTTGACTTATTTGAGTTTTGATCTAGATTTATGAACTGGAAATGATATGTTATGATGAAATAAACTTAAGGAAAGCTAGTTCTATGAATTTGAGGTACAAAACAAGTTTTGATATGCAACAATTCCAACGAAGAAAGCTATAAGGGCAGATTGATAGGCAATTGACTTTGGGCATGTGCGGCACAAGTTCATGATGATAAGGGCTCAAATGAGCTACACAAGCATGAACCAACAGTACCAAGCATTGAGCTATCCTCTAAATGCAGTTTAAGGGCTAAATCCAAACACCACTTTTAACTATCCAATGAACTCAAACCGAGATGTATGCTTAACTAACTATTATAAGCGATCAAAATGAGTTTAAATGACCATAATTACAACTAATTAAACACATAAAACAAGTTATGACCACAGATACACTTACAAGCAAAATGTGCAATTCGACTAAAATGAAAAGTGAGATAGACAACTCACAACCGATCCGGTGGTGTCACAAAGCTAAATCGGACCCAATATCAATATATCAAACCATTTCCAACCCCAAAACCAAATCCAAAGAACACCATTATCCATTTCAATTCAAATTAGCTCCAACGATTGACTATTATTGACCATGAACCAAAATCACTTAAACTTTGAATGTGGTGATACAAAGCTAACATGAGCTTATACAAGATTGTTTGAGATTAAATACAAGCTACCTAAGCTTAAACATGAGATTTTAAAATTGAAAATTTCAACAAGAACTGAAATGTAGAGTTTAGCTAAAAACTTGGATTGAGAACTCAACAACTCATTACAATGATACTTTAACTTAAATGTGATACAAAGAAAGTGAAGTTACAACATTTGACTTAAACTAATACTCTTATTTAAAAAACGACATTAAAGGAAAATTAAAAACTAGCTAACTGCCTATGCTTGCTTCTTTCCTCCCTTTTATATGCCCACAAGTCTTCTTTTTTCTCTCTCTGCAAATCCCACCTTCTTTCAAGGCCATTGGATGACTTTGAGTGAATATTGGCCATAGGATGGTTTTGGCGGGAATAAGGGATTTGACCTGTTGGAGGTTGAGTGATAGGGTTGAGGATGCATTAAATGAGGTTTGGAGTTGTGTGGAGGTGGGGGGGAACAAGGAAGAGATAAGGGGATGGGAGGTTGTGTGTAGCAGGTGTTTGCAGGGATTAAGTGGGGGAGAAAGGAAATTGGCGCCAATGGGTGGTTTGTTTGACTTGTTTTGTTGGCGAGATTATTAAAGGAAGGGTTCAAAATGTTTTGTGAGGGGCAATAGCTATGGCAGGTCCAAAATTGTTTAAAGGTTTTAATAATCACAAGGACTAAAAGTGCCAATCTGAAATTTAAGGGACCTATCTTTGCCATTTATGCAAAGTTGCTCCAAGGACTGAAATTGACAAGTGTTAATATTACAAGGACCAAAGTTGCCATTTTCGATTTTCAGGGACCATACGCCAATTCTTAAACTTGAAGGACCAATTTGTAATTTTCTCAAAACTTTTATATTTTTCACCAAAGGACTAATTTTGACAAGTTATGATATTAAAAGGACCTTTGGTGATTTTTCTTTGAAATTAGGACTGGGGACTATTTTGACAATTTTAGAAACTTGGGGGTAAGCGCCAATTATGCAAACTTTGCTCATTTTCATCGATTTTAAACATTTTGCATCCGAAACATATAAAATGTAATTTTGGAATATTTTCGATGATTCGATGCATTTCGAGCATTTTAGACTTTTGCGATTCGATTGATTAAAAATGATGAGTATTTACACTCATCAATCCCCACACTAAACTATTGCTAGTCCCTAGCAATCTTTTGAGATAAACTTAATGGATTTGAATCTCTTTACCAAAAGCCATTACTTCGGAGTAGCCAAATGTTTTAGTTCAAGTAAGAACCATGGTACATCGATAACCATGTGATTTTGAGCAAACCACCGACTTTCAACGGTTTGATTTTGTCTTTACAGATGCCGTTTGCTCTGGACTAGCCAACTATTAGATAAATTATCAATATTATCTTTGGTGGTGATTACCAATTATGGTTTTCCATTGCCTTTACCACAAGCCATAAACTTGCGGGCTAGCCAACTCTTCACTTTTTAGGATATGGTGAGTGAATACCATACAATTTTGGGCAAATTGCAAGCCGTCAATGGATTTGAGATATCTTTACCAAGAGCCGTTTGCTCTGGATTAGCCAATCCTTTTGTTTATTAGACAAAGCGGATCGATAACCAAATGAGTAAGTGCAAAACACTTACTCCAAAAAAAATTTTGGCCAAAAGCGGGAATCGGTATAATACATATGATAAAATTAGTGAGAATTCCCCACACTTAGAAATGAATATTGCCCTCAATATTCAAAGTACCGCGTGGTTATGCGAAACAAAGAACGTAAAAGGGAAAAACTACGCCATTATTTAGAAAGATGATTTTTGTTTTTTTGTTTTTTTTTTAGATAAAACTTATATATATATATATATATATATATATATATATATATATATATATATATATATATATATATATATATATATATATATATATATATAACATGTGGGGCAATTCCCCACACTAAGGTGGAACACATGGGTGAAAACCCATGTTAAGCTCTTATTTTTGATTACCGAGTCGCTAGCTTGACTCGACCCAATTCATTGGTTCATGGGAAGCAAAGTGGAAGAAACAATCTCCATCGGACTTTCATTCAAGATGTTTGGACAAACATTTGAAGCACGTGAAAGTTCCACACCGATGAGATATACATAGAACCGGCACAAAAATAATAAATGAAAATGCGGGGTCGAAGATAGTATCTTCATTCCCAAAGGAGTGAAGATGAAGGAAATACAAGATATTTGAGGAAAGGAAGAAAGGTCTTGATAACAATCAAGATCCATTCTTCATCCTCAAATGTAGACGATGTCGGGAGGAAGGGTGAGGTAGTATCATCAATAAGCAAACTCATACGATAGAGTACACCTTCCTCCGAGCCAATATCATCCTCAAGATCAAAATAGAAATGATCATGTTCGGGAGGAGATATGTCATGAGAGAGTTCACGGAGAACTCTTCATGAAGAGAGTCATTCACATGAAGTGAAGTTGTGAACTCTTGTTCCATTGTGGGCTCATCACTATCCTCGGTCCGAGTATCATAGGTGGATTCTCGAAATTGAAGTGAATTGAGTCGAATTCAAATAGAGGATTGGTGAAAGTAGCTTTGAATGTTTCGGGAACAAAGTGATCAACATTCTCTATTGACCGTTAGGATAAGAAGTGAGTGAGCGATCATTATCAAGGAGACTTTCGTCTCTCCTAGATCGACTTGAAATCAAAGAGTGGATTGATGTGAGTGAATTCACGGAGAACTCCTCAAGAAGAGGTCGACATCGATTGTGGAAGTGATGCCTCAATATACTCGATGTTTCCAAAGGAAGCACAATCGTCGCTAAAATCGGAGAAAGTTTCAAATGATCATTTGAACACTCAAGCGGTGAAAGAGAATCACACATATGGTCAAAGTTCCTGTGACTCTCTCGAGATTGGGACAAGGTTCTCAACACTAGACTTTATGAATTCGTCCGATTCCTTTTCGTGAACAGTGTCAAGATGCTCGTCCCCATGTTCGAGAGAGTGAGTGGGAGCTTGGTGTGATAGCGTTGTTTGAGATGAAATCTCAGCTATTTGGGATATCAATCGACCGAGGAGTTGAAATATTATCTCTAAAAGGATAAAACTCTCCTCATCATCATCATAAAAAGCGCCTTAAGAAATTGGGAGCGCCTAGAGCTGCATGCTCTAGGACTAATAATTCTTCCCTAGATTTACGGGCCTCTCGCTCTTGACAAACAATTCTCCATGGTCTTTCACCACTCACTTGATCCTTAAAGTTTTGCATCATATCATTAAGTGATTTCATTGCGGTTTCAAGATCTTGGGAGATTTCATGAGACAACGGCTCGGTGGAGTTTGAACCAGTATGGTCTTTGTGGAGGTTGGAAATTATCAAACATGTAAGAGTCATGATTGTTACAAGGGCGGGTTCCCTATTTGACAATCGAGTGAAATGGGGACCTCCACAGTACTCATATGAAGAAAGCTGTTGAGTGCGGAATGGTGAATCATATGGATTTTGGTCATAACCAAAGTTACGAGCATCATTGGAAAAGCGTTCATAGACAAGCGTGTTTCGGATTGACACTCAAATCCTTGGTGAGGACCTCCACAAAATTCACAACAGATATGTTGATTATATGAAGATAAGTCGGCCGTGGTGGGTAATTGGAAAAGTTTGAAGGGTCGTTAAATGAGTTACGATTAGAATCATAATCAAATGAATTCCTCGAACCACAAAACAAACAACTCCGTTATGGATATCATTACCACATTGTACAAGTACACCAACGATGTGGTGAACCAAAGAGGCTCACCACAACCGACACAAGGAATAAGCGATTGCATTTGAGAGTTATGAAGAGGAATCGGTTTATTCAAAGAATCAACAAAACCAACATGGTGATCCGAATGACCATCAAGTCTCGAAGAACATTCGAGAAAAATCCGGAGGTGGGACAAGTGGTGTGCTCGAGAGCTAGCAATTTCCACCACTTCCGTTATGATCTCCGGTTTTGGTTCTTGAGAAGCGTGAAGATTAGGCAAGTCATTCTTGCTAATCACCGGTGTTTGAACAGGTTCATCGTAATCAATTCTAATTCTCGACCTTTTTCATCGGCTTGAATTTGTTCGATTAGATTACGGGCTCTATCTTCAAAGAAAGTTTCCTCGTAATCCTCGGTGGGTGCTTGGGGTAGCTCCGATGTTTGAGCCGGTTTGTCAAGATTAGAATGTATTTCGGGTTGTGGCGGGTGGTGAAATAACTTTGAAAATAATTTTGATGGATAATTAGCACGAATTGCAAAATTTCGCGAACTAGGCCCTCCACACCGCTCACACACATTTGTGACGATGATGTTGACGATTGTCGACATAAGAATTAAACATATAGAGGATTAAGAAGAGAATCAAATGGTTGAGAGGATACGAAGAATAGAATTAAACGGCAAAAGAGGGTAAGAGAAATAGAATCAACGAATAAGAGGAATGAGAAGAGTGTTTTTGTATTTTTGGATAAGAAAATATAAACATATCTGAGATGGATGGTATGAACAAAGAGTGAATATCCAAATCACTAATCGCTAAGCGTGAGATAATCAACCTGACTCCCGCGGCGCGTAAAATTTGATGCGCTCGAGCAGTCAAGCTTTGTCACTTAAACACGCCACTTGTGAATGGCATACCGTAACAAGCTTAAACGGCTCGAGAACGAACTCAATGAAGATCCGAGGAGTATAGTGTTTCCCGGTCGTTATGTCCCAATGTAATGTGCAATGGATTATCAAGCGAATAGTGATCGGGAGATTTGAGCGGAAAAAGGATTTTGGAATTATTATAACTACGGAAAAAGGATATAAACTACAAGGGCTTAAATGCAAATTAAAGGAAATTAAAAGATAAAATCTATTAAATAAACGCTATCACTATTTTTAAAATTGATGAGCGTTTAAAACTTAAAACTAAAAACTTACGTTTAAATAAAAATTACGTAAGCGTACAAAATAAAAAGTGAAATCTAAGAAATAAAAATCCTAAAAATATGAAAAATACATTTTACAAACCTAATGATAAAATAAAATTTATAGAAAAAGAAAATTATTTTATAACTAATTATCTAATTATTATTAATTAAAACTATTTTTAACTATTTAATAATAGCACGAAATACAAGAAATTAGGAAATAAAGCTAGAAAAATAAAATTAAGACTTAGAAAATCTAAAATATCAAACTAGAATTTTCAAAACTATTTTTGTAATTTTACGATTATTTTTGGATTTTTTATGAATTTTAAACTATTAAAAACTACTTAAATTATTTAAAAATACAATTTTAACTAAGAAAAATATGGAAAAATACTTTTTGTCTTTTATATTTATCTTAACTTAATAAAAATGAAAATTATTTTTTTGAAACTTTTCTTAATTTTTGTATTAAATGCTATTTAAAAGTGCTTAAAACTAATTTAAATCAAGAAAAATAGCAAACAAGCTTGGAAAAATCTGAAAATTTCAGGAAAAGTCTAAAATAATGTTAGGAAGCTAGGAAAAATAGAAAAACAGGAGGTTGTGTGCAAGATATTGAAACTGATGAGGAAGTGCTTATTGAAATAAGCACTTGAATAAGCAAATGGAATCCAAAGGCTACCAAACTGATACACAAGCTATAATAAGCTAAGAGAACTAAAATGGAACAAGTAACAACAAGCAACAACCTCTGAATCACAAGCTCAACAGATTTGATGTTATAAGCTATTAAGCTAAAAACAGTTGAGAGGGTGCCCTCTTTGAGCTTAAAAATAAGCCAACCAATAAGCTGAAACTACAGAACAACAACTAGAACTTGAACAAGACCTGGCTGAGAATGTGTAAACCAAGAATCAGACCTAGAGGAGCTCAAGTGAGCCCTGTACAAGCTCTGCAAAAGCTCTATAAACCCTGTGCAGACTTGATGCCCTGCACAGGGGATTTGACATCATATTGACAAGCTCTTTTGAAGCTCAAGAAAAATTCACAAAATTAAACTAAAATGAGGATAAGAAAATAGACCAGGTTGACTTTTTAAAATCACTAGCTTCATTGAATTTGACTCAAAAATGAGCCCAATAAAAATCACCTTAGAGTGGCCAAAACTAAGACTTTGCAATTTTGACTTTTTAAGCAATTGTGAAAAGTTGACTTATTTGAGTTTTGATCTAGATTTATGAACTGGAAATGATATGTTATGATGAAATAAACTTAAGGAAAGCTAGTTCTATGAATTTGAGGTACAAAACAAGTTTTGATATGCAACAATTCCAACGATAAAGCTATAAGGATGATTCAATAGGTAATTGACTTTGGGCATGTGCAGCACAAGTTCATGACAGATAAGGGCTCAAATGAGCTACACAAGCATGAACCAACAGGTACCAAGCATTGAGCTATCCTCTAGTACAGTTTAAGGGCTAAATCCAAACACCACTTTTAACTATCCAATGAACTCAAAACTGAGATGTATGCTTAACTAACTATTATAACTGATCAAAATGAGTTTAAATGACCATAATTACAACTAATTAAACACATAAAAACAAGTTATGACCACAGATACACTTACAAGCAAAATGTGCAATTTGACTAAAAATGAAAAGTGAGATAGACAACTCACAACTGATCCAGCTGGTGTCACAGGCTAAATCAGACCCAATATCAATATATCAAACCATTTCCAACCCCAAAACCAAATCCAACAACACCATTATCCATTTCAATTCAAATTTGCTCCAACGATTGACTATTATTGACCATGAACCAAAATCACTTAAACTTTGAATGTGGTGATACAAAGCTAACATGAGCTTATACAAGATTGTTTGAGATTAAATACAAGCTCTCGAAGCTTAAACATGAGATTTTAAAATTGAAAATTTCAATGATAACACGAAATGTAGAGTTTAGCTAAAAACTTGGATTGAGAACTCAACAACTCATTACAATGATACTTTAACTTAAATGTGATACAAAGAATGTGAAGTTACAACATTTGACTTAAACTAATACTCTTATTTAAAAAGCGACATTAAAGGAAAATTAAAACTAGCTAGCGCCTATGCTTGCTTCTTTCCTCCTTTTATATGCCCACAAGTCTTCTTTTTCTCTCTGCAAATCCACCTTCTTTCGAGGCCATTGGATGACTTTGGTGAATATTGGCCATAGGAAGGTTTTGGCGGGAATAAGGGATTTGACACATTGGAGGTTGAGTGATAGGGTTGAGGATGCATTAAATGAGGTTTGAGTTGTGTGGAGGTGGGGGAACAAGGAAGAGATAAGGGATGGGAGGTTGTGTGTAGCGGTGTTTCGAGGATCAGTGGGGAGAAAGGAAATTGGCGCCAATGGGGTGGTTTGTTTGACTTGTTTTGACTCGCCAGGATTATTAAAGGAAGGGGTTCAAAATGTTTTGACAGGGGGCCAATAGCTATGTCAGGGTCCAAAATTGTTTAAAGGTTTTTAATAATCACAAGGACTAAAAGTGCCAAATCTGAAATTTAAGGGACCTATGCTGCCATTTATGCAAAGTTGATCCAAGGACTGAAATTGACAAGTGTTAATATTACAAGGACCAAAGTTGCCATTTTGATTTTCAGGGACCATTTCGCCAATTCTTAAACTTGAAGGACCAATTTGTAATTTTCTCAAAACTTTTATATTTTTCACCAAAGGACTAATTTTGACAAGTTATGATATTAAAAGGACCTTTGGTGATTTTTCTTTGAAATTAGGACTCGGGGACTATTTTGACAATTTTAGAAACTTGGGGACTGAAGCGCCAATTATGCAAACTTTGCTCATTTTCATCGATTTTAAACATTTTGCATCGAATCATATAAAATGTAATTTTGGAATATTTTCGAGATTCGATGCATTTCGAGCATTTTAGACTTTTGCGATTCAGTTGACTAAAATGATGAGTATTTACACACTCATCAGTCTAAAAATAGTAGCATGATTCTCACCCCAATTTAGTTAAAACATAGATAAAAGTGGGGCTATAAAACTCACCTCAAGCAAACAACGCACAAATAAACACTAGCGAGAAGATAACTTGACTAATCACGGCACATCAACTATCGACTCGGCACAACCTATTAATGTAAACTCATTTTAATATATATTTCCCGAAATCAACATTATCTACCCCAATGTATTCCTTTTAGTTATATCCAAAAATGTCTTGTTTCACCATTTAGTCCTAGTGTTTGGTATCCTCATGTGGGTGTATCGACTCAATATGATATCATGAATGCACTCGAACGACCAATATGTGACTCAATGCAACACAATGAAACGTCTAATAAGTTTCGGAACAAATAGTAGACCTTATCGAATTTGTCAACTCGATAAACTCAATTATTCATTCGTGTCGCTTATTATTCCATAAACCGGTCGCATCCTAACGAGTCATAAGGATAATTCACCCATTAATAACGTTATCCCACGTACCTAGCGGTCTCTTATTAGTTTCGCCAACCTAATAAGTCCGCTACCACGTGGATCGGCGCTATTAATGTTAGGTCATCCGTAACCCATGCACACAGCGTAAGTAAATAAATACTTGAAACTAGTATTAAATGCCCATAATTGGCATATTTCGATAATCGTGCACTCAAACATTAATTACTTATTTATTAGAAAACCTTTCCATTTTTAGTCGTTAGTTTCCATTTAAAATAATAAATAACAAGACAAGTCTTGTTATCGATATTTTGGTATAAAAGCCTTTTTATTATTTACATTTCATAGTTTATTAGCATTTTCATATATACATTTCGTCAAATTTCAATATTAGTTTCATATCGTTATTCGTTTGAGTCCACAAGCACAGTCATGACTTTCGGCTTTTAATTAATCAATAGTCCAAACTATACTAAAGTCCATGTTATGGCATTGTCGGGTCGACTATTGACTAAAAGTCAAAGTAACACCGGCGTTGCTCAAAGTTGACAATTTATATATTAAGTCCAAATAAAAATCATAATAACGCAATTCAATCTCAAATCAACCCAAATCAATCTCGTCAACCAATCAACCAACCAAATATACCGAAACCAATGTTATAACCCTAATGGTCATGACACGATCACGGTTAAGACCACGTGAACCAAACAATCTCTAGAAGCTTTTCGGCTCCACACGTCTCATCCAAACACCAACAACATCAACCCACAAGCTACCACAACGACTCGACCCGGACCCTTGGTCCATGTGGTCACGTCGCCACCAACCACACCCATACGTGGGTTTGGTGGCTTATCGCCCATCACCACAACCAAACACCATCCAAATGGCTTCCACAACATCCAAACACAATCAATCAACCTCCAATCATTAACCAAACATCAAACCCATCATCTATTCCTAATCAAAAACATGAAACATGACCTAAAATGCAAAAATCCAACAATATGATACACCACATGATACCAAATCACTAACTACATGTTTATTTAAGTGTAAATTAGTTTTAATCCCAAGTTTAAACCAAAAGCCCTAAAAATTCGACCGTGTACGAATTAAAATGAAGCCATACGAGGCTTTTCATGACCAAAACAAGCTTGACCCATATTCCATTTACCTTTTTACAACCCCGATCTACAAGATTTAATGAAAACCCTAGAATCACGAACCTTATTTTCAAGATTTGGAGGTGTTAATATAGGCTTTTGTGAGGTTTTATATATTGATGGAAAGAGGAAGAGATCTACAAGATGGTGGTGGAGGTGTAGTGTCACTCACCGGAATGTGGCCGGAAGTGGGCGGCGGTGGTGGTGGTAAATTAGGGTTAGGGTTTTATTTTTGAGAGAGAGAGAGAGAGAGTGTAGAGAGAGAAAGTGGGTGTATGTGTGTTTTTAGTGAGAGAAAGTGGAAGCAAAAATGAGGGTGAGTGGGAGTTTAAATACTTGGACAAAAGGACCCAAAAATAATTAAAAATGAGGAGGGCATCGTCCATGGGGAAAGTGGGGTCGGAGTCGTCATTTTAAGTAAACTATCCTGTTTACCCGTCCCGAGTTCATATGTTGTCCCACGAGTGTCCTCGACATTCATTCGACTTTCTATTATCGTTATTTATGTTTTCCACGAGTTTTGACTATTTATTTGCCAATTTTCGATTACGGTCTAAAAGTTACGTTATTTCGTTTAGGCTTTTATAGTGCCGAATCGAATAGTGCCTATAAAAGAGTTAAAACTCACGATAACTCATCCAATAATAAAATAATTCATAAAAACCAATAAGCGATATAAAATCAAGTCATGGTCGATGAAAATAGTGATAAAGGCAAAAGCTCATTTAGTTTAACATAATGCGGTTACCTTAAATAGACTCCCTAAATTGCCAGTTGTCACATTATATTATGTACCTGGATGATCCATACTATTATGTATCAACTTTCTATTATGTATATGGATCCGTACTCTTAAAGAAGTTGTAGTTCACGTTTACGTATAACGTGATATGTGATTTATATTATGCATAATGCACTTATATAAATAAGTTTGATGAAAAGCTAATACACATATTATTTGCATAATTATATCAATCATCATTATGAATGGATTATTGATGATAAAAAATGAAACACCTACTTTGAAAACATGAAAGTGGAGATGGAAGTTTAAAGCAAAATGTTGGTTTTATATAGAAACGTTAATTAAGGGATTTAAACGATTTATAAGCGATGTGCAATATTTTTTATTAATGCTAACATTTAATGGCAATTATCATTGTGATTTCATTAATGGTAATATTGAATGACAATAAATGCAGATTTCATAATAATGAGAAAGAAATTGATGAGTGTGTAAATACTCATCATTTTTATCAATCTGAATTACAAAACGTCTAAAATGCTCGAAATGCATCAAAACACGAAAATATTCCAAAATTGCATTTTATATGTTTCGGATGCAAAATGTTTAAAATCGGATGAAAAACGAGCAAAGTTTGCATAATTGGCGGTTCAGGTCCCGACTTTCGAAAATGGCAAAATCGGTCCTAGGCATTTATTTTAAAGAAAAGTCACCAGAGGTCCTTTGAAATCATATGTTGTCGTATTTAGTCCTTTGGTGAAAAGTTCCAAAATATTTGAGAAATTTCGGTTTGGTCCTGGATTTTAAAATGGTGAAATTAATCCTTGGAATTTCAAAATGTCAAAATTAGCCCTTGGTCTATTAAAGTTTGGCAAGACCAACCCTTGGACTACATCTTCATAAATTACAGTTTGGCCCTGGAATTTCTAGTTTTACATTTGGTCCTTGGTTATATTAATTCTAAATCAATCCGGATCCAACCCAAGCCCAAACCAAACCCCTTGGCCCAAATCCACCAACCCGACCCACAGTTTAAACAAATAAACAACCCGCCCCCTATTTCCCTGTCCTCCCCGACATTTTTGTCTGCAACCCTCCACCTCCAGCCACCATCTACCACCCTACTCCACTCTTTGTCTCCCCCCTCCTCACCTAACATACAAATCACATTTAATGCACCCTCTCCCTTGTCCCAACTGGCTTGTACCAGTTTTGGCGCCAAAACCATCAAACGGCTAAGATTGGTTCCAAGACATCCAATGGCCAATGTTATTGCTGGGAAGTGATCGAGAGAGAGAGAAAAGACGGTTTTGGTGCATAAAGAAGGAGAGAAGCAAAGGAGAAGGGTAGTTAGTTTATTTTGTTTAAATGTATGTCGTTTTAAGCTTTTAATGTCTTAAGTAGTTCTTCATTGTATTTTTCAGTTAATTTGTACCAAACAAAGTTATTCTAGTGTATTGCAACTTATTTTAAACATCAATTCAAGTTAATGTTCATTTCCATAATTTGTGTCCTTTGTTGAAATTTTAATTTTCAAACTCAATTGTTTAAGCTTTTAGCAACTCGGTTTCAATCTCCAACAAGCTTATATAAGCTTATAATAGCTTTTGTAAGCTTGTAATCAAGTTTAAAGCATTTTAATTCTTGGTCAACAAAAGTCAACATATGAGCAAAATTGATGCGAAAGGGAAATGGTTGAAGCGAGACATGGATTGGGTTGATTTATAGTTAGTTGGGATGGATTTGATAGGTTAGTGGTCCTTATTACGGTTTGCAAGCCATTGTGGCTATGGATTTCTTGTAAGTGTGCTTTAAGTCTCATTTCTAGCTCATAAGCGATGTGAGCAGTTTTAACTTTCATTATATACATTATAGTAGTGATTATTCTTGTCTCTATAGCCTTATTGAGATGTATTGGATCCGTTGTGATGTGAAAATGATCTTGTCTTTGATATTTGGTTAGTATTTTTGCACAACAAGTCTATAAAAGGGTGTTTGGATTGCTGTTAAAAGCGAGTCTAAGGTTTTATTAGTGCGATCTTTGTCTTTGCATTGAGTCTTTAGTTACATTAGTAGCATCATTTATATACAAGTTTACACCGTTTCCATTAATAGTCAAAATAAGGTTGTAATCGTTCTCAAGCTCACAGCTGTTAAAATCGATCACTCAAAATCAATTCTAATAGGTTTAAATCTTGATAAGTTAGCTTGATAAAGTTGCATTACATCATATTTAGTCTTTTCGGTCCAACATTTGCTTCTAAAATTCACAAAGTCAAATTTCAATCTGTTTCAAAAAGTCAAAATGGGGTCAAAAACAGATTTATGCAGAACTTGCAGCATCTGCACAGGGTTCATTAAAGCTTTTTAGGGTCTGATTTTTGGTCTATAAGCAGTCTACTAGGTGGTCTTCTAGACCTCATATCTGTTTTTGGCTAAAGATCTTTTGAGAAGCCAGTGCATAAGCTCAAAGTTGAGGCATGTTCACTGTTTTTGCTTGAAATCGTTAGCTCATAATCTAGTGTATCTGCTTATTTAAGGTTAGGAGTAGCTTAATTTAGTTGGTTATAGCTTATTGTAGTGTAATATTGCTTTTGTAGAAGTTTGGTTGCTTTATGTGCTTGTTTGCTTATTTCTAAGTCTTATTTGTTATCAAATTACACTCTGACCTCACGAATTCTCACACATAAGCACTACATTTGATATTTTCATAGAACCAGATATAGATTTTAGAATTTTCCTTAATTTTTCATTAATTTTGGTCACTGTTTAGTATTTTTCTTAATTAAAAATAGTTTTTAATCACTTTTAAATAGGTTTTATTACAATTAATTAAAAAAAGGTTCAAAAAAATAAGTTTTCATTTTTCTTAAGTTTAGATAAATATAAAAAGTCAAAAAAATATTTTTCTAGATTTTTCTTAGTTAAATTTGTATTTTTAAGCCATTTAATTAGTTTTTAATAGTTTTTAATTCCTAGAAAATACAAAAATAATCAGAAAAATACAAAAATAGTTTTGAAAATTCTATTTTGATATTTTAGATTTTTCTAAGTCTTAATTTTATTTTTCTAGCTTTGTTTTATATTTTCTTGTATTTTAGGTAATTATTTAATAGTTAAAAATAGTTTTAATTAGATAATTAGTTATAAAAATAATTTTTTTTCTATAAATTTTCTTTTATCATTAGGTTTGTAAAATATCATTTCATATTTTTAGGGTTAATATTGTGTAAGTTTCACGTTTTATTTATGCGTCGCGTAGTTTTTAAATTCGGTTTTGTAAAACATAAAAACAAAAACATCATTTTAATTATAGTGATAGCGTTTATTTAATAGATTTTATCTTTTAACTTTCTTTAATTTGCATTTAAGCCTCTGTATTTGTTTGATATTTACGTAGTTATAATAATCTCAATCTCTTTTCCATTCAAATTCCTCGATCACTTTCGTTTGATAATCCATTCATAGCTCATTGGGACATAACGACCGGGAAACACTATACTCCCGGATCTTCATTGAGTTCGTTTACGAACCGTTTAAGTTTCTTACGATCGGCCATTCACAAGTGGCGGTTTGTGTGAGAAAAATTGACGGTTTGGGAGCGCATCAAATTTTTGGCACCGCTTGGGAGTCGTGTTGATTATCTTACGTCTAGCGATTAGTGATTTGGATATTCACTCCTTGTTTATACCATCCGTATGTGTTTATATTCTCTTTTAAAATCAAAAACCCAAAAGATTTTCATTCTTTGTTTTACATCATGTTTTCAAAAAATACCAAAAATACTCTTCTCATTCCTCTTATCCGTATGATTCTATTTCTCTTACCCCCTCGTACCATTTGATTCTACTCTTCTTTAACCTCAAAACCGTTTAATTCTATTTCTTTAACCCTCTACATGTTTAATTCTCATGGCGACGTTCGATTATCCTCGTTGTTTCCACTGCAAAAGCCGTATGGAAGAGGATCAGATCTCTTGTCAGAATCCGGATTGTTTATGCAAGCAATGTGGAAGGATGGGTGCAAGCAAATATTGTTATTGGTGCGAATTATCGATAACTCTCGATGATTCTCCAAGTTTTCCGACCATCCACCACAACCCGATGAACCCGTTCAAGAGCAGGAGACCATAACGGAAGTGGTGGAAATTGCTAGCTCTCGAGCACACCACTTGTCCCACCTCCCGATTTTTCGAATGTTCTTGAGACTTGATAGTCATTCGGATCACCATGTTGGTTTTGTTGATTCTTTGAATAAACCGATTCCTCTTCATAACTCTCAAATGCAATCGTTTATTCCTTGTGTCGGTTGTGGTGAGCCTCTTTTGGTTCGCCACATCGTTGGTGTACTTGTGTACAATGTGGTAATGATATCCATAACGGAGTTGTTTGTTTTGTGGTTCGAGGAATTCATTTGATTATGATCCTAATCGAACTCATTTAACGACCCTCAAATTTTCCAATTACCCACCACAGCCCGACTTATCTTCATATAACCAACATTCTTCTTTGTGAATTTTGTGGAGGTCCTCACCAAGGATTTGAGTGTCAATCCAGGAAACACGTTTGTCTATGAGCAGTTTTCGGTGATGCTCGAACTTTGGTTATAACCAAAATCCATATGATTCACGGTCCGGACTCAGCAGTTTCTTGTTGTAGTCTGTGGAGGTCCCATTTCACTCGATTGTCAAATAGGGAACCCAGTTCCTTGTAACAATCATGACTCTCACATGTTTGATAATTTCCAACCTCCCACAAACACTATACGGTTCAAACTCCACCGAGCCGTTGTCTCATGAAATCTCCGAGATTTTGAAACCACAATGAAAACACTTGATGATATGATTAGTAACTTTAAGAATCAAGTGAGTGGTGAAAAGACCATAGGAGAATTCTGGCAAGAACGAGAGGCTCGCAAATCTAGGAAGAATTATTAATCCTAGAGCAAGCGACTCTAGGCGTTCCCAATTTCTCAAGGCGGCTCTATATGATGATGATGAGGAGAGTTTTACCCTTTTAAAGATAATATTTCTCAACTCCCTCGATCGGTTGATATCCCAAAGATTGAGATTCCATCTCAAACAAGCTGCTATCACACCCGAGGCTCCCACTCACTCTCTTATTATGGGGACGAGCATCTCGACCTTGTTCTCGAAAAGGAATCGGACCAATTCATAAAGTCTAGTGTTGAGAACCTTGTCCAAATCCCAAGAGAGTCACAGGAATTCTTGATCATGTGTGTGATATCCCTCCTCCTCTTGTCTTCCAAAATGATCATGTTGAGATGTTCTCCGATTCGATGATGATGATTCGTTATCTTGTGGAGACATCGTTTATCGGAAGATTTACCTTCGAGCTTGTTAGCTTAGAAGAAGAGAATGATGAAGTTACTCACACCGAAATCAAAGATGAAGCTCTTGAGCAACATTATTGAATGTCGGTCTTCTCATTTCTAAAATCGAGGCTTTCAAAGAGAAACCTATTTCATCTCCTATCCCCATTAAGGATAGTGACATTCTTTCCGATGATTCTATTCCGGAAATGAAAGCCTTGTTTCGATAATATGGGAGAGAAGATTAGTGGCGTACCACTTCTCATTCTCATGATTCTCTCCTCGATCATGAATCATTTACTTTTGAGGAGTTCGCGGTGAACCCACTCATATCAATTCGAATATGATTCATTCACCTTCATGGAGTTCTCGGATGAACTCACTCATATCATATCTCCACGGAGTATGATAATTTCTACTGATCTAGACACACCCATAATATGTCTTGATCAAGCGAGCTTACCTGATGAGATTCATGAAACTATGAATTCTCCTATTGAGGATGAAGAGTTAGTCATGATTTCTATCATGATTTTCTTTCTTTTCTTCATATATTCTGTCACTTCTCCTGTTCTTCACTCCTTCGGGAATGAAGACATTATCTTTGATCCCGGCATTTTCATTTATCACTTTTGAGCCGGTTCTATGTATATCTCATCGGTGTGGAACTTTCACATACTTCAATGTTTATCCAAACATCTTGAATGAAAGTCCGATGGAGATTGTTTCTTCCACTTTGCTTTCCCCATGAACCAAGGAATTCGGGGTCGAGTCAAGCTAGCGACTCGGTAATCAAAAACAGTAGCTAAAACATGGGTTTTCACCCGTGTGTACCACCCTAGTGTGGGGGAGTGCCCCACATGTTATATGTATATTAGTTTTCAAAAAAAAAAAAAAAAAAAAAAAAAAAAAAAATCTTCTTTCTAAATAATGGCCGTAGTATTTCCTTTCACGTTCTTTGTTTGGCATAACCGCGGTACTTTGAATATTGAGGGCAATATTCATCTCTAGTGTGGGGGAAGTCTCACGAATTTTATCATGAATTATACCGCCTAATCCCCGTTTTGGCCAAAAATTTTTTTTTTTGGAGTAAGTGTTCTACACTTACTCATTTGGTTATCGATCCGCCATGTCTAATAAACTAAAGGATTGGCTAATCCAGAGCAAACGGCTCTTGGTAAAGATATCTCAAATCCGTTGACGGCTTGCAATTTGCCCAAAATTGTATGGTATTCATTCACCATATCTTAAAAAGTGAAGAGTTGGCTAGCCCGCAAGATTATGGCTTGTGGTAAAGGCGATGGAAAAACCATAATTGGTAATCAGCTCACCAAAGATAATATTGATAATTTATCTAAGAGTTGGCTAGTCCGAAGCAAACGGCTTCGGTAAAGACAAATCAAATCCGTTGAAGTCGGTGGTTTGCTCAAAATCACATGGTTATCGGTGTACCATGGTTCTTACTTGAACTGAAACATTTGGCTACTCAAGTAATGGCTTTTGGTAAAGAGATTCAAATCCATTATGTTTTTCTCAAAAGATTGCTAGGGACTAGCAATAGTTTAGTAATGGGGATTGATGAGTGTGTAAATACTCATCATTTTGGTCAATCTGAGCGCAAAACGTCTAAAATGCTCGAAATGCATCAAAACATTGAAAATATTCCAAAATTGCATTTTATATGTTTCGGATGCAAAATGTTTAAAATCGGATGAAAAGCGAGCAAAGTTTTCATAATTGGCGATTCAGTCCCCGACTTTCGAGAAAATGGCAAAATCGGTCCCTAGGCATTTATTTTAAAAGAAAAGTCACCAGAGGTCCCTTTGAAATCATATGTTGTCGTATTTAGTCCTTTGGTGAAAAGTTCCAAAATATTTGAGAAATTTCAGTTTTGGTCCCTGGATTTTTAAAATGGTCAAAATTAATCATTGGAATTTCAAAAATGTCAAAATTAGCCGTTGGTCTATTAAAGTTTGGCAAGACCAACCCTTGGACTACATCTTAATAAATTACAGTTTGGCCCCTGGAATTTCTAGTTTTACACATTTGGTCCTTGGTTATATTAATTCTAAATCCAATCCGGATCCAACCCAAGCCCAAACCAAACCCCTTGGCCCAAATCCACCAACCCGACCCACAGTTTAAACAAATAAACAACCCACCCCTATTTCCCTATCCTCCCCGACATTTTTGTCTGCAACCCTCCACCTCCAGCCACCATCTACCACCCTACTCCACTCTTTGTCTCCCCCCTCCTCACCTAACATACAAATCACATTTAATGCACCCTCTCCCTTGTCCCAACTGGCTTGTACCAGTTTTGGCGCCAAAACCATCAAACGGCTAAGATTGGTTCCAAGACATCCAATGGCCAATGTTATTGCTGGGAAGTGATCAGAGGAGAGAGAAAAGACAGTTTTGGTGCATAAAAGAAGGAGAGAAGCAAAGGAGAAGGGTAGTTAGTTTATTTTGTTTAAATGTATGTCGTTTTTAAGCTTTTAATGTCTTAAGTAGTTCTTCATTGTATTTTTCAGTTAATTTGTACCAAACAAAGTTATTCTAGTGTATTGCAACTTATTTTAAACATCAATTCAAGTTAATGTTCATTTTCCATAATTTGTGTCCACTGTTGAAATTTTAATTTTCAAACTCAATTGTTTAAGCTTTTAGCAACTCAGTTTCAATCTCCAACAAGCTTATATAAGCTTATAATAGCTTTTTGTAAGCTTGTAATCAAGTTTAAAGCATTTTAGTTACTGGTCAACAAAAGTCAACATATGAGCAAAATTGATGCAGAAAGGGAAATGGTTGAAGCAGACATGGATTTGGGTTGATTTATAGTTAGTTGGGATGGATTTGATAGGTTAGTGGTCCTTATTCGGTTTGCAAGCCATTGTGGCTATGGATTTCTTGTAAGTGTGCTTTAAGTCTCATTTCTAGCTCATAAGCGATGAGCAGTTTAACTTTCATTATATACATTATAGTAGTGATTATTCTTTGTCTCTATAGCCTTATTGAGATGTATTGGATCCGTTGTGATGTGAAAATGATCTTGTCTTTGATATTTGGTTAGTATTTTTGCACAACAAGTCTATAAAAGGGTGTTTGGATTGCCTGTTAAAACTGAGTCTAAGGTTTTATTGGTCTGATCTTTGTGCTGCATTGAGTCTTTAGTTACATTAGTAGCATCATTTATATACAAGTTTACACCAGTTTCCATTAATAGTCAAAATAAGGTTGTAACTGTTCTCAAGCTCACAACTGTTAAAATCAGTCACTCAAAATCAATTCTAATAGGTTTAAATCTTGATAAGTTAGCTTGATAAAGTTGCATTACATCATATTTAGTCTTTTTCAGTCCAACATTTGCTTCTAAAATTCACAAAAGTCAAATTTCAATCTGTTTCAAAAAGTCAAAATGGGGTCAAAAACAGATTTATGCAGAACTTGCAGCATCTGCACAGGGTTCATTAAAGCTTTTTAGGGTCTGATTTTTGGTCTATAAGCAGTCTACTAGGTGGTCTTCTAGACCTCATATCATTTTTGGCTAAAGATCTTTTGAGAAGCCAGTGCATAAGCTCAAAGTTGAGGCCTGTTCACTGTTTTTGCTTGAAATCAGTTAGCTCATAATCTAGTGTATCTGCTTATTTAAGGTTAGGAGTAGCTTAATTTAGTTGGTTATAGCTTATTGTAGTGTAATATTGCTTTTGTAGAAGTTTGGTTGCTTTATGTGCTTGTTTGCTTATTTCTAAGTGCTTATTTGTTATCAAATTACACTACAGCCTCTGAATTCTCACACATAAGCACTACATTTGATATTTTTCATAGAACCAGATATAGATTTTAGAATTTTCCTTAATTTTTCATTAATTTTGGTCACTGTTTAGTATTTTTCTTAATTAAAAATAGTTTTTAATCACTTTTAAATAGGTTTTATTACAATTAATTAAAAAAAGGTTCAAAAAAATAAGTTTTCATTTTTCTTAAGTTTAGATAAAATATAAAAGTCAAAAAATATTTTTCTAGATTTTTCTTAGTTAAATTTGTATTTTAAGCCATTTAATTAGTTTTTAATTCCTAGAAAATACAAAATAATCGAAAAATACAAAATAGTTTTGAAAATTCTATTTTGATATTTTAGATTTTCTAAGTCTTAATTTTATTTTTCTAGCTTTGTTTTATATTTTCTTGTATTTTAGGTAATTATTTAATAGTTAAAATAGTTTTAATTAGATAATTAGTTATAAAAATAATTTTATTTTTCTATAAATTTTCTTTTATCATTAGGTTTGTAAAAATATCATTTTCATATTTTTAGGGTTAATATTGTGTAAGTTTCACGTTTTATTTGTACGTCGCGTAGTTTTTAAATTCAGTTTTGTAAAAACATAAAAACAAAAACATCATTTTAATTATAGTGATAGCGTTTATTTAATAGATTTTATCTTTTTAACTTTCTTTAATTTGCATTTAAGCCTCTGTATTTGTTTGATATTTCTGTAGTTATAATAATCTCCAATCTCTTTTCCATTCAAATTCCTCGATCACTTTACATTTGATAATCAATTGCATAGCTCATTTGGGACATAACGACCGGAAACACTATACTCCCGGATCTTCATTGAGTTCGTTTCGAACCGTTTAAGTTTCTTCACGGTCGGCCATTCACAAGTGGCGGTTTGTGAGAAAACTTGACGGTTTGGGAGCGCATAACATAAAACATTTCATATAGCAATATGCAAAATATCATTCAAAGATCGTGTTACATAAACGTAACTAATGAAAATAAATTCGTGGCCGAATACATTTATTATTGAAAGCGAAAGAAACTAAACTTGCGAAGAATGATGAGGATATTTCAATCATCATCGCTAAAGAAGTTTAGATCCACAACGTAGTCATCAGTTAACTCATGACCCATTGCGCCTATGTCATTAATCATAGCATCTGCTTTAGGATCTTTGACTTAACGTTGTTGAGAACTTGTTGACACTCTTGAGGATCTCCAACATTTACTTTAAGCCAGTTGAGAAGAATTGATTCGTCTAACTCATCTGTTAAATGAAAGATCATCTTAATATGAAAACATATTCCTGTATATAAATCATAGTATAATCTTATATGCGATACCTTTATTATTTTGAGAAGATGAACCTTCTTCAAATAATGAAGCAAGAAACCTCAAAGCTTCATCGACTTTACTATTTGCCGATTGACTGTGTTGATTACGTACTCCATCCTTATTCTTTGGTTGAGTCAATTTTGTTTCTCATCAACGAAGGCGATGATGGGACTTTGAATCGATTCGGTGAATGTGATTTTGCATCTTCAAAGGTTTTAGGGTTTGATGAAGCCATGTGAAGATGATATGTCGTAATATGTTATTCAACTGCCCATTATATGGTGATTGTTTCAATTGAGTGGGCTTTGTTTGAGGTTAATGGACATATTTTAATGGGCCAAGTTTTTTGTACATTAAACTAAGATGGGTTTTTGAACAACACTAAGTTGTAATTGCTTTTACTGGACTCGTCTTGTAGGGGACGGGTTTTGGACATTTCAAAGTATTAGTTATTGTTATTAAAGATATCAGAAGTAAATTGAACGAAAAAAATGAAACGATGCACACTAAAATTATTCAAAATTTATTTCATTCCGAAAATTGTCTTAAAATTATAAACGTTTATGTTGCCATAAAAATACACTGTTAAGCTATATTTGCCTAAGTAGAAATAAATTAACAAATAACCAAGGATATCCGGATTTATCTATAATTCTTATACAAAAACAAAAGGACACACTATGTGATTCGCTCCCAAACCGTCAAATTTTATCACACAAGCTGACCACTTGTGAATGGTCAACCGTAACAAACTTCAAACATGCGGAACCAAATGCAATTAAGATCTAGAGGAGTTTAGTGTTTCCCGTGTCGTTAAGTCCCAACGAGTCGCAGTAATGAATCACCAAACGATAGTGATCGGGTGAATTTGAGCGAGAAAAGGAGTATGATTGATACTAAATGACAAAGGAAATATGAAAGAAAATTAAAAGGATAAATTATATTAAATAAACGCTATCACTATTTTTAAAATGATGTTTTGATTTTTACATTATAAACTTAAATTAAAAACTACGTAACGCATACAAAAGAAAATGTGAAACTGAAACAATATTAATCCTAAAAATATAAAATGACATTTTACAAACCTAATGATAAGAGAAAATTTTGAGAAAAGGAAATTATTTTTATGACTATTTATTTAATTATTATTAATTAAAAACTATTTTACCTATTTAATAATACCCTAAAATATAAGAAAATATGAAATAAAGCTAGAAAAATGAAATTATGACTTAGAAAATCTAAAATAACTAAAGATAATTTTCAAAACTAATTTTGTATTTTTTGATTATTTTTCTATTTTCTATGAATTAAAAACTATTTAAAACTAATTAAATTGCTAAAATTACAAATTTAACTAAGAAAAATCTGGAAAAATAGTTTTTGACTTTTATATTTATCTTAACCTAGGAAAAATGAAAACTTATTTTTGAAACTTTTACGATTTAATTGTATTAAAAGCTAATTAAAAATACCTAAAAGCTGCTTTTAGATGAGGAAAAATAGCAAACAGTGCTGGAAAAATATGAAAAATTCAAAAAAAGTCTAAATTAATATTCTGAATCTAAGAAAAATATAAAAACAGTAGCTTATGTGAAGGATTATGAAGCTGCAATGAAAAGTGCTTATAAATAAGCACTCAAAATAAGCTAGAGGTACCAAATGAGCACCAAATGATTACAGCAACTAAGTTAAGCTAATATTCCTCAAAAACAACCAAATACAACTGCTCTTAACCTCTATTGTGCTTAATGAACTAAATTGACTTAATTGGATTTTAAAATGCAACTAGCTTTTGCTCTCCTACTTTAAGCTAGTATAACCGCTTATCTAATAAGCCAAGTCGAAAACTGTAGGCGAGGTCCTCAAGACCACCAACCGATCGCTTATAAACCAAAGCCGAGACCCTAATAAGCTATATTGAAGCTTGTGCAAAGATTGTAAAAGCTTGTATCACACTCGATGTATCTTTGAGTGTGAGCAGAGAGATGGTGGCTTTTTGGATGACTAATTTAGAGCTTAAAGAAAATTTCAAAATTCTCCAAAATCATTTATCAAAACTAGACCAACAGAGGTTGAAAATCCCACAATTACAAAAACTTTGAGCCAGAAGTGAATCCTCTAAAAATCTACTTAGGTTGGTGAAAAACTAAGTTGTGCAAGTTTTGACTTTTTGACAGAAATGAAAAGTTGACTTTATTGAGCTTATGATCTACTGAAATGGAATGCAACTGATGAATTTAGATGTAATGAGTCCTAAACAAGCTAGCTTAAATGATTCTACACCTAAATGCAAGTTATAGCAATCCTACAGCTATCTGATGTGTATATTAAGGCAGAATTAAATGGAATTTGACTTTGAACAATTTTCAATGTAAACTTATGACCAGAGTAAGTGTGATAAACTCATGTTTCTCTAAATCAACAAAGCTCACCAACTAGACTAACCTAAAACTCAGATGAATCCACTGATCCAAACACTGGCTAAGCTAACTGTTTTGCTAATTTAGTCCTACAATCACTTGAAGCAAAGCAAACCAAAACTTAATCGCACTTCTACTAACCCAATTACATCTAAAATCAGTAAATAAACCAAACTAATAACACAGATTCTACAAGTAAACTACTATGGCAATTTTAACTCAAAACAATGAAAAACAAAATATAGAGAGCTCTTACTCAAGTCCAGCCACTATAGCTTACATAAGCTGACTAGAAACAACCAATAAGCTTAAACCAATTCCAAATCCAAACCAGATCAGCAATCCTACCCAATTGCAGCTTCCATTAACATTGGTTTGACTTTTTGTTGACTTGATTTAAATTTTTGCATTGAAGACAGAAATTGATCTAATAAACTTAAGTAACCTTAAAAAAAACTTAAAAGAGCTTATTAGAGTTCTTTAAAAAGCTTAAAACATTAAAAGTTATTAAGAACAGATTTGGCGGGAAAATTAGTTTAGACTAAAAAATTGGAATTACTGAATGAAAACACTTAAATTACTACTGGATTATCTTGTACAATACATAAATTAAGAATCCCAGAAAACTTTTACATTGAAACAATAAAAACGACTATAAGAAGATTGAAAGAGGTCTAAAAACAAGTGACCACCGCTACTTCTCACTTCATTCTTCTTTTATAGGCTTCATTAGGGTTTCTCTTTCCTTTCCTAGCCATTGATTTGGTCCTTTTGATCTCCACCCTTGATTCATGAAATTGGCGCCAAATTGATATAGCCAGTTGGGGGTTGAGTGAAATGAAGAAGAAGCATTAAATGCTATTTGGATTGTTGTTTGGTGTTGGTGGAGTGATAAGGTGGTGGAGGTTGAGTTTGGAGGTATGGTTGATGGTGCGGTTTTGAGGCATAGTGGGTGAAGACGATTAGGCGGGAAAATGGTGGTTTGGTTTATTATTGACGGGTAAAATAATAGGGTAACGGGTTGGATTGGGTAAAGGATATTGGACCGGGTTGTGGGTTTGGATTGGGTTGGGCTTTAATAACAAAGAGGGTCCCGTTTGGTTTATTAAATACACAAGGACCAAAAGTGTAAAAATTGGAAATCCAAGGACCATATATGTAACTTCGAAAATGTAATCCAAGGGTCAAACTTGTAAATCTCAAATAAGTTAAGGACCATTTTGCCAAATGTGAAATTTCAAGGACTAAACATGACCATTTTAAAATCCAGGATCAAAGCGTAATTTCTCAAAACTTTTGGAACTTTTCACCAAAGGATTAATTATGACAATTTATGATTCCAAAAGGACCTTTGGTGACTTTTCTTTTAAAATAAGTGCTCGGGGACTATTTCGACAACTTTTGAAACTTGGGGGCTGAAAGCGCCAATTATGCAAGCTTTGCTCGTTTTCATCGATTTTAAACATTTTGCATCCGAAACATATAAAATACAATTTTGAGATATTTTCGATATTTTGATGCATTCGAGCGTTTTTAAGTGTTTTGCGATTCAGTTGACCAAAAATGATGAGTATTTACACACTCATCACTATGTTATTACGATATTGGCACACATCAATCATCATCTGTAGAAACAAATATTATTGAATAAACATAAATAATTTTGATAACATGATTGATTGTTTTTGCTATAAAAAAAAATGTATATTCCACAACTAATGTTGCAGCATAGTTTGGATATCTTAGTTTATTAAATAATTTGTTTCCATTTTTGGCTATAACCAATTCACAAAAGATGGAAAATGTTGAGGTAAGTAAAAAACCTATTTAGTCAATGCATTTCAAGTAGAAAAACAATTGTTGATCATAAATTAACTGAATTCAAGAATAGCATAAAAATGTATTTTTGATAAAATCACAAAACACAAAACAAACTGTTTCCAAACCATAAAAACAAAAACAAAGCGGAATAATTGTCTTTAATCCATGAAACAATTTGAAATAAACATTATTCAAAATTTATTGGGATCTTGAGATGCGAAGGAGAATGAGCATCATCATCCTGCCATTGACCACTTCAACCACATCAATACTCTTAACTTTCTTTGCGGATGCATCCTCCTACAGAATCATCCACAAAAATCGCATCACGTTTTGTTTTCCGAGCGCCACCTAACACTTCAACATTTTCCACCTCTTTATTCACTACAGGTGTGCTTTGCTTTTCGAGCTGCCACCTAACACTTCAAACATTTTCAACCTCTTTATTCACTTACGAGGTGTACCTTGCTTTTCAGGCGCCACTTACCAATTCACGATTTTCGGCTCCTTTTTCACTTCGGTGTGTTCCATGTTGAGCGGAATGTTATCGGCATAATTGAACTTGCTTGTGGTAACATCGAGGTAATTGAGTCGCATTTCTCCATCATTTTCTGGGATAAATGAGGTAAGAATGTATTATACAATATTAAGGTATACTAAATGAAATGAATAGAAGACTTGTAAGGATTTTTTTAAAACTCATTGATGAATCCATGTTTAAAAGTCTTTATCATATTTGCATCATCCGAAATCATCTTGACTTGGTAAACATGGTTGTTGTTGGTTATATTATATGAAGAATACAAAAGCGAAACAACATTTTTTGCCAATAATGGGAACCAATTCATCGGAAAGATATCATCACTGATCTCCATACCGCCTTGAGCTTATAACACGGGATGTCAATCATCTTAGTGACAATATCTTCATACTGACAAAAGAGATCTTTGAGCGGTGTCGTCAATAACACGACGATTACTTTGTACCTAACATTCAACAATTTGGGGACTATAAGTATTTCTTGAAAAACAACATCTATGTATATTTTGATAAATTTAGCAAAAATTACAAAACATTACCTTGGTGCAACATTCTTGATCTCTCTGCACTTTTTGCAAAAATCGTCTTAGTCTTGGATTTCTTTTTGATGATGAAGATTCACCATTTTCTTCAGGTTCTTTGGCCACACATCCACATTTCTTATAGGCAAGGAACCACCAACCATGTTCTCGATGCACCTTGTGTATCTTTGCGTATACGATACATTCAAAACTCTGCATAATATGATTTATAGATTAGTATAGAAAATTTAGAATCACAGTTTTAATAATAATAACAGATAACTTACGTATTCGGATTCACGAATAGACCCAACCATCTTCCTAACAGCGTTTTCAAAAAACTCATCAGAAGTTATTTCTTTTTTGGATGGTGAAAACACATTTAGAATTATGTTCTTCTCCACATAACCATCCATTTCTTGATACCTATACACCATAACATAGTGATTCATGATCCAAGAAAAATGAACAAAGTGTGTAGCAATTATATTTATATTTGTAACAATAAGGTTGAAACCATTAGTTTTATAAAGGAAATACTTACATCTTTCTGTATACATTAATTTCTAGAATGTTATCATTGATATAAAGCTTAGTTGCAAATGCCCCATTGCTAACAGACGGCTTATCTACAGTAGTAGAATATAATCATTAGTAAATTTGAAGTAAAAAAACTATTAAAAAAAACATGAGTAAAGTATATAAAACATTTTACCATTAAAATATTTGACTTTTCCTATTTGAAGGATCATTACAACATTTCGCATTTTATCCAATTGTTGTGCCAAACTGTTGAACCGTTCAACCCATCCGTCAATGAAACAACAATCCAGAGTGACTCCACTATATGATATTGAAATATGTAAGTAACTTAAATTTATCATTTTGTATAAACCAAGAATAATAGTCTTACTCAACATCTTCAAGGTGTGATCCTTCTAAATTTTTGATTACCATAACTTTCATACGGTATAGGTTCGAGATATGGATATTATAGTCCCAATGACATACGTGTTTACATATATGTTATGTAAGTTAAAGCGTACAACAAATGTCAACTCATCTATTATTATCAGACTTTTTTTTAATAAATATTTCTTACCAACAATATCGATGTCAAAAGCGCTTCCTCGTAAAGTTCGGAATGGTTCAAATCTAAAACCACATGTATTATGGTCAAATGGAGCAACTCTTGTCATAGGCGTATTCTTATAGAATCCGATTTTGTAACGGTGACTCAAAGAACGGAACTTTCCTCCATTCTCACCAACCCCAAAGCTTCCCAATTTGTAGCGGGATCCTTCATCAAGAATAGCTTGAAACTTGTTCATATCGCTTTCTAAATAGAAACTGAATCGGTTTCCACGAAATATTATGTAAATATGGACATATATAGATTAACTATATATTTATCTTTAAGAGTATATATGTAATTGAAATAAGCAGAAAATAAAGTGGTTAAATATAAACATATTTTACAAAGAACATAAATTGTTGTATACGAAACAAAAAAAATCCATAATGAGAATAGGGTAATGTTAAAACACATTCATCTTGGAATATTACTTCTAAACTCCAAACTTCATTTGGCTTAGTGATGGGATGAGCTTTCCATATCATTATAATCCTCACCAAAATTTTGCATCATCAAGCATAGAATCGATGTCACTCAAGCGATGTCTGTTGATCCATTCGTTTTGCCTACAAATGAGAAAATCTTAATATATATTTCAAATATGTAATCATATATATAATGAATATTCATATTTCAAACAATAGATGAAACAAAAAAACAAATCATTGATTATGATTAGGCATTTCAAATACCTTATGGTTGTATAAAGATGAAGTTATAAGAGATGAATAAGGAGTTGTTAAAGATGCACTGAAATATATAGTGATAGGAATTAGGTTAAATGAAGCAAATTGAGAGATTTGATAATTCAAAAATCAAAATTTAAAACTTTTAGCTAAAAATCGGGATGTTAAGTAAGGCAAAGATTCAAATTTTAAAAGGATTAGCAAAAATAACTTATGTTGGTTAGTTTTCAATAATTATATTGATTAAAATTTAAAACTTTCCTCTATTATCTTATTACATTTTTCAAATTTGAAGTATATAAAATTATATAATAACTATAAGTGAAAATAATACAAACTTTAATTTCCACTTTATTTAACATGATTAAAAGAATATATAGCATGAACATGTAACAATATTTTAAGGGATATAGAAATACTACTTTACACATACGAATTTGGGATGTTATAACAAGTTATTTTATAAAAAAAAATTCCATTGGTTTATTAGTTTGCAGAACACTGTTTACGGACTAATGAAAACAATAAGCAAAAGTAATAACGGCTATGAATGGGTGGTAAAAATGCTATCGTTGTCTAAAAAGCTACCACAAGGAACATGACTTATCTTGTAATACTCCGCTAATGAGATGATGCAAATTACTCCACTGAAAACAAAGATGACTTTACACGCTATGTAGTTAATCTCGGCGATATATCACCGATATATCATCGATATCTCGTATATCGCCCTTAAAAAAAATATCGGTTCAAAATATCTGTTGGGAATTTTAGAAGTTCCTACTGATGAAGTTCTACTGACAGGTTCCTACCGAAGCTATTGATGGTTTCCGCTGATGACATGGTTCCTGCTGATATTGTATTCCTACAGATATAGTTATTCCGTATTAGTATGTTAGAATTTGCATGAGCTATTTTAGGTAGTTATATGCATTTATTTTATTATTATTGTCTATTTTAGGGTTCCTTGTGTATAAAAGGAACTTATGGCTTTTGTATTAGAAAACTCTTGAAAAAACACTCCAGGAAAAACATCTTAAGAGAGAGTAATAGAGATCCATAGAGGATCATTGTTTTATCAGAAAAACCTTGTTGGTAACTTTGATTGTGTCAATTATTATTCCACTGTGCATTCAATCAATCAATTTTATTGTTAAAACCTAGGATCCGGACTCAACTAGGGTATGAATAAAATTGATTGATTGAATGCACAGTGGAATAATAATTGACACAATCAAAGTTACCAACAAGGTTTTTCTGATAAAACAATGATCCTCTATGGATCTCTATTACTCTCTCTTAAGATGTTTTTCCTGGAGTGTTTTTTCAAGAGTTTTCTAATACAAAAGTCATCAGTTCCTTTTATACACAAGGAACCCTAAAATAGACAATAATAATAAAATAAATGCATATAACTACCTAAAATAGCTCATGCAAATCCTAACAAACTAATACGGAATAACTATATCCATAGGAATACAATATCAGCAGGAACCATGTCATCAGCGGAAACCATCAATAGCTTCAGTAGGAACCTGTCAGTAGAACTTCATCAGTAGGAACTTCTAAAATTCCCAACAATATCGCCTCAAAATATCGGATTCGATAATATCGGATCCGATAATATCGGCGATATTTGGCGATATTTTGACGATATTTTGAAATCGGCGATATTTACGATATTTTGGTGATATTTTGACTTTTATATTTTTGACTTTCAGATCTGTAGAAAACCCCAATAAATGAGAACCCAATTAAAAAACCCAATTAATAGGCCCAATTAAATACCTAATTAATTATAGCGACATTCAATTATTGTGCCAGCAGTTTTTCTTTCTTCTTTCTTCTTCTTCTTTACTAACAGCCTAACAGGTAAATGGGTAATTACATACTTATTTTCTTCAATTCTTCTTGACTTGATTATATGCCTACTAACTAATTGGTTATATCTATTATGCCTAATGACTAATGAGTACTGATTATAAAAAGTGCCTACTGAATATATAAATGTTTACAAACATTGTTGAACAATATCAGTGGAACTTGTTTAATGTAACTCATTATCTGCTGTAATCATTTATAATCATTTATAAAAACACCTACTCGTTATTTGGTGTAACCATATCAGTGGTACTTATATATTGTTTAATGTTTACAAAGTATATATTTATCGTTTACTGAACATTGTTTATAAAAGTAACTCCAATTTATTTAGCCTTTGTTTAACTGAACTAACTTATACATATGAGTATTGATTAAGTGATTATAAAAAGCCTACTGATATGTTTAGCCTTTGTAACAATATGAGTACTGATTATAAAAAGTGCCTACTGATATGTTTAATTTAACTAACTTTGTTTAATTTGTCATGATTTTTTATATATATATATATATATATATATATATATATATATATATATATATATATATATATATATATATATATATATATATATATATATATATATAGTTAATATTCTAGATAATATAAAAACCGATATCTCACCGCGATAACCGATATTTCAAATCTCGGTCCTTGAACGATATGTGATTTTCGACTGAGATAACTACATAGTTTACACGTACTCATTTGGGATGTTATAACAACTTATTTGATTATGCTTTATGTGTTGTTTACCTGTATACTACAATTTTATAAAAAATCAATTCCATTTGCTTATTAGTTTGCAGAACAGTGTTTACGGACTAATAAAATCAATAAGCAAAAAGTAATAACTTAATTAAGATTTAATCAATAAACTGCAATACGACGTATAAGCTTATTTTGTTAAAACTTAATTTCAACAACACAAGAAGTATAACAATCAGTTTATGGGAGTTATAGATTCGGTAAAACTACACTAATAAAAAAAACTGAACAAAAGAAGTTTACTGATTTTTCCAAATTTCAAAAAGCCGGTAAACTTAACAAATATGAATGGGTGGTAAAGATGCTATCGTTGTCTAAAAAGCTACCACAATGAACATGACTTATCTTGGTTTACTCAGCTAATCAGAAGATGCAAACTACTCCACTGAAAACGGACCAAACATTCGACAACCTTGTGTATCATGAAAATAAAAAAACAACACAGAATGACCGTAAGCGTAATATTGGACTTTCTGAAAATGCATATATTTTATGATGTTCTTTATCATTGTAAGATTTCATAAAATAAGCCGATAAACTCAAACAAATATGAATGTAACTAAAAAACTACCACAAAGAACATATCTTATCTTGTAACCCTTCCCTAATCATATGCTGGAAATTACTTGATATACCCATTCCAACAAAACAAAGTTTTTGATATGTCCTGAAAAACAACACAACCAAGAATGACCATAAACATGATGTTAACTAAGATTTAATTCATGGATCACACTGAAATGGATCTATTTTATGATGTTATTTATAATTGAAGCATTTCATGTTATGATCCATATACAATCATTACTTTGTGGATAGCATATGGTTAATTAGGCATTTCATCAAACAGATGGTGTACATGAAATCTCATAAAAATATAATAAACCGAACAAAAACAAAATAAACTACATTAATCTACATGAAATATGATCAAAATAGAATAAAAATAAAAAATTTAACATTCTGATTTTATGGATCCAAGTAGAATAAACCAAAAAAAATAAGATTGACAATCTAATAAAACACAACCGTTTCATGTAAATGGACAAAATACTTGATTTAATTCGATTGACAAAAAGATCTACAATACACATAAGTAATTGTAGATCCATGGATTGGCTCAAATGTTGTTGTCGAAGCTATGATCCATTCGATTTTATGGATCTGTTAGCGTGTTGGTTTGATGAAATTATTATGATCAACATAATTCTGTTTGAAGCGGATTTGAGAAGAGTAGATTGTTGTGTGTGTTTTTTCACACACAATCATTTTTCTCAAATGAGTTTCGAGTATGTATTCCGCCCAAATCAGAAGAAAAAAACATGGACGGTCGTGATCAAATTAATTTCCACGTGTCAATTGATTAGGATTTTTGAGGGATAAATAGTAGGACAAGCTTGCTTTATATAGGAGGTAAATATCTTTGTTTTCGAGCAATATTGTTCTTTGAAAACTTCCCCTACAATTCTCGTAAGCGAACGAAAAGTGCAAAGCCGCAAAGACGTGCATTTTATATTTTAGACTGATGTTTGGTTGTTTTGTACATTTTTTTGACGCTTTGGATTGCTAGATAATATGCTATTTGTTTAAATATTTTTGCTTGAAAACTTAGAATGTAAACTTCATATAAAATTAAACTTGCTTGTTTTCAAGTAAGAAAAACCCGAATAAAAACTGAAACCGAACCGATTCAATATCAAAAACCGAAACCGAAAAACCGAAACCAAACGGTTTGTAGTTTCCAAAAACCGAAATATACGGTTCGGTTTTTGGTTTTACCATAAAACCGCCCCACCCCGCCCCATGCTCACCCCTATTCAATTGTATATCTTGTTGTGTGAGAAACTTCCCAATCAAACAGTTGTGGGTTTAAGCTCTGCTTAAAAAGTGTTAGATGATTGTTGTGTATAAATTGCGAGATAGTTAGTTGCCGTTCTTTTTAAAAAAAAGAAAAGAAAAAAAGAAGTCATATTTAAATTATTCCTCATGATAATTGCATCCAAATAAGCCTACATAACAGATTAACAAAAATAGTTAGTAAATGCTACATTAGGAGAAAAAAGTTGTTATACAATAAAACTAGTACTATATATCTTTTATATAATAAAAGAATTACATCATTTTGGAGTGTTTTTGAAAAACCCTTCTTATTGAAAAAAAAATTGGGCCAATAGGAGAGTTCAATTTCGCCACGTAAGCAAAATCATGTGATGTGATTGGTTAATAAAAGTCAAAATTAAATTGATTTTGGTCAAACTTTAATAAATTTGGTTGATAAAAAAAACACATAAAAATATAAGTATCAAATTTGTGAAAACAAAAACTTAAAAAAAGAGGAGTTGATTAATAAAGCTTTAGTGGTTGATTTTTTAAAAATTATATAGAGTTAAGTGTAATATTATAAACCTCCAGGTTTTTTAATAACTTTGAATTATAAACAAATACTCCCTTATACTTTATACACTTTAAACTTTATATTTAAAAAAAAAATACAATGTATATGTTGTTTTAAAATAACAACATATAAATTTACATAAGATTATAAGTGTAAATTTTTTTACTATATACGTTCAATAAAGACTTATTTATTTCATTTTTAAAATAACCTACGTGGACACGAGTTTACATTTTAAATATGGTTAAATTACTCAAAATGGGAATATAACTATCAAATTGTAAGCACGGTTTACTTTGATATAAAAATAAATATACGTGATTGTACTTATAACAATGATTCATGTAATTCTTATTTATTTATATAAGGCTATCTAGAAAAAAACATTTTTATTAAACATCAACATAATATCAACGCTCATTATAAAATAAGTATATTTTAACTTTATCAACACTCATTATGTGCTATTAAACTTGCATCTGTGTATAACATAATATTAGTAGTGAAATTTAAATAACAATATCAATATCTTTTTCAGCTAAATAAAATTAAATCTTGAGTTACCTAACAGAAAATTTTATGTGTAAACTTCGTGCGTGCACGAAACTTATAACTATATAATTATATGCAATTACCTTTAAAGACACAATATTCAATATTAATACAGAATAAATTTTTTTTTTTGTCAAAACCCTGTGCGTGCACAGGTATTATAACTAGTAATAAATATATGTACAATTATTTAAATTAGTTAGTTAAAAACTTTCATGTATATTATACACGGTCCGGTTTGATTAACCGCATATATTTAAAAATTAAATCCGGAACGAACCACGATAAGCTGGTCTTTTCAGTTTTGGTTTCTCCGATCTTTGATATTTTTGGTTTCGGATTGAGTGATGAAAAATGTCGATCATCCACCATGGCATCGGTAAACACTACGCAACATTATTGTTGCCGCCATGTATTGCTTCCATTGACCTCCTAAAAATGCCGCAATATCTTGCTATATAATCACCCAAGTGATACCATTACAGGGATGAAACCAGATCTTAGAGTTTAAAGTGATCGGTTGAACAAAATTTTAATTGAAGTATAAGAAAAAATGAACAAAATTGTACAATTTTCGATGTTAAAATGATTAAATGTAGGAAAAAATAAGTTAATTTTTCACCTTTGATGGATTGACTAAAATAAAATTAGAAACATAATGCATTGAAACCGAATGCATTTTACAAAAATTTAAAAACAAATTACCAAATTGAACCAACAACATACTTCTTTTACTAGAAAAGACCAATTTTTATCACTTTACCAAAGTGAACCATAGCACAATACGATTTTTAATGGGTCCACACTTCAATATTTCAGCTCTGTTTTTTAGCTATTTTTTACTTTTGTTTTCATACAATTTAATTCATCTATTCTCTCTCCGTACTTTAATATTTCAACTTTTTCATACTTACCATCAATCTCATCTTTTCTTTTCGAATTCTCTCTCCATTCTTATTCTTCCATCTTTTACTTCATCTTTTTCGACCAAAACTATTCATTTGGTAAACATAACTATTCAATATAGTGTGAAACAAGTAACCATTCAAGGAGAAATTTAAGTCTCGTCTTCCACCACTCGCCCAGAATTTCGTCCGTCTTACCACTCGCCCAAAATTTCGCCCACCGCTCGACCAGAATTTCGTCGGTCTCACCACTCGCCCAGAAGTTCGCCCGTCGCCCAAAATTTCGCCCACCGATCGCCCAAGTTGAAAAGTTCATTTTGGTAAAAGTTACAGGCGATGTTCATATTCGTAAAGTACTAGTAAAAGTAGTTCATTTAAAAATTTTGCTCAAAATTTAATGTTTTTTTACGAAAATTAGCACTACTGACCAAAATTTAATCGAAGCCCCATGTTATCACATCCCTTAATGTGTATGGAGGTAGACACATGTTGAAGCAAATTCCCGCGGTCGGTTTGACTTGAGAGTTCGACGATCAACGATCTTGGGAAGAAATAACGTTCCTTCTGCACAATGCACGACACGCGTTAGCCTCGCATACGGAGGATATCCGGGACCAAGCTCCGGCGTGAAAGTAAGCTAGGGTAATAGCAATGAATCGGTGATTAATGTAGGTGTGTGTATTTATTGCAAAACATTAAATGTGTTGGGGTACTTATACTACCCCAACTATGTACCTGCGTCACTGTAGATTCACTATTCGCGCAGGCCTATATTACCTGCCTGTAGGTCTATAGCCACCCTAGTTGATAGGCCACGTGGTGAGAATACCTTAAAAGCTGGATACTGTCTCTTGTCGTCCGGCGCGGAACTCTCGTCCGACCAGCGATCCCGCCGGACCTTGAGTCGTCCGACCATATCGCCAACATGTCCCCGGTGTTGTGTCATCGGGTAAGATCCGATGGTGCAATACTGAAATCATTAAATATTTATGAAAAAGCGTTTTGTTTCGACCCATCGCGGGCCTTAGTAACGTCCGTGATATTGGGCTATTCGATGGGCACGGCTATCTAATGGGCTTTATCCGCGTCTCTTTGTTTTCCAAGAAAGGCGTGGGCGGGTGAGATTGAGCCACGTCGCCTTTCTTGTTGATGGGACGCTTGCCGACTGTTAGGGTTTTACCGCCTATATATATGCTTTTTACCACGTTATTTTTCACATATCTCTCGACATTACGAATTGCTCTTGCTCGCGTTCTTCTTCGCTTCTATAAGGTTTGTCTCGTTCTTCCTGTAATTATTTGTACATCCCCTTGGCATCCTTTTAGTAATGGCGAACAAGTAACCGAGGAACGAGCCATCCTACTTCGACCGAAGCTATCCAACCTCCGGTAGTTCCGAAGTTCGACATGCATATATATACATCTAAACTAACACAACCTGAACTGGATAACATAATCGTAGAATACAGTATTCCCAATGACCTTCGTCCTCGCCTTCCTCCGGACGATATGACCATGGACCAGCTTCCGGCCGACACAATTGGTATATACCCCCAGCATTTGGATACCGGAGGTGTTAGGGTTCCTTTTTCTTCCTTCCTACTGAATGTAATTAGACACTTTAGGGTCCACTTTTCCCAACCGGTTCCTCTAGGCACGAACGGGTGACTCTTTTGAGATTAGATGCTATAGTTTGGGTATCCGCGGGGTATCCTTGTTTGGGCGTTTACCGTTTGTGCAAGCGGTAGCTGGTTTTCCTTCGAGGCGGGGCGGTAAGAAAGCCTACAAGTGCTTCAAAGAGGTGCTCACCGGTCTTAAACATTGGAAAGAAAAGTTCTTCTTGATTGACCGTAGGGAAATTCCGTATGCCATGGCATGGAGACACAAGGATTCCAAGATTACAGATCCTTATCCGGACGGTTTTTCCAAGGTGGACGCTGAGAGGTTGAGTAGCACCTTGATTTTGCTAAGGAAACCTACCATAAGCTTACTATGGATGTGTCATCTTTCCTCGGTCTTCAAGAATCCAGGGTTCGAGCCTCTTCTAAAGGATGCCGAGGGTCATGGTAATTATTTGTCTTGTGCCCTGGGCTTTGTTGTGTTTATTGCCTTCTTTTTCTTTAACAATCCTTTTTTATTGCAGTTGTCAACATGTCTGAGTATCTGGAACTCCCCGAGTGGGACAATACCGTGGTAAGTAAAGGTCCTGCCGTGGATCCCAACCGGGAAATTCCTAAAAGGACCGCGGATCCCCTTCCGGTAGGCACGACCATTCCTGCAAAGGACGCCATAACTAGGAGGGCCGAGGAGGCTGACCCAGATGTAGTGGCGGCCAGGGAGAAGAAGGAAAAAGAGGCCAGGGAGAGGAAAGAAGAGGCGGCCAAAGGAAAGGTGGTGAGGCACATCTAAAGCCCAAAGCAAGAAGAAAAAGCGGAGGACATGTTTCGTTGAACACTTTTCTTGGGTTCGTGGTGGTGAATCTTGATCCGTTGAATCACGCCCATCCGGACGATATGGGCGAACACGAACCTTAACGCCGACCGGAGACTCCGATGTTCTTTGCGGGGTGATAAAGAGGCGTGCCCGTGAGGGATGGGTGATAATGGGGGCGGTAACAATCGCAGCAGATGCCGTTGTCCCAACAAAGAGGTGGCCAAACCCACCGGTTCCTCCCACCTCATAACTCCGCGGTGTCGCCGAACCAGCATAACTATTTCGTTTATTTTAACATTTTAGTCACTAACTTTGTTTTTGGTTGTCCTTATTGATCGCCTCGAAGTCATGGACCCGATCATATTTAAAGGGTTTTATTAGACTCAGGTATGTTTCAATCTTACCTATATGCCAGTCCGTTTCTTAAAGATTATCTTATCATCCCTTTTGGACTTTCTTGTAGATGAGGCCACCAACATTTTCATACCCCAATGGGGGCTCAGGGATGAAATCCGGATCAATTCATACCGGTCCTGCCGAGATATGATCGACAATGTTGCTACACCGGCTGAGAGAGGGGCCTTAGAGCAGGTGAATAACATTGATCTCATTCGCCGGGCATACGAGGATTTCGGGAAGAGTGTGATTGTGCAGGGCGAGTTGTTGAGGAGATTTAAGGATCTCTCGAATGGATACTGGCAGCTGAACGAGAGTCATAAGGGCTGCCAAGGGCTTGCTGAGAGACTCGTAGCCGTTGAGAGTGAGAAGGGAAGGTTGGCTGGGGAGTTGGAGAAGCTGGACTCTGATTTGAAATCCAGTGCGAGCAGGGAGAGAAATATGGTGGAGGAGGTTGAAAGGGTGACCCGGGACAGGAATGAGTGGTTGGAGACCTCCGGTGCTCAGGCCGAGAAAATCTGGAAACTAGAAAGTGGTGGTGCTAAGGATCAATCTTCGCTCGCTCTTCAAGCGGAAAAGGGTAAGCGGTGGTGAGGTTGCTCAAAGTGAGGTGGTTAAGCAGAATCTTGTTCGGACACTTCTACCTTCTATGGTTCGTCGGTTATTTGGAAGTGTTGAGTACAAGAAAAGTATGGCTAAAGTGTGCAGTTTGACCTACAGCGGGGTTTGTGACGGGGCCCAAGTGAGCAGAACAAGAAGAGAGGCGGAGGCTGCTACGAGAAGATCCGAAGGTTAAGAGGATGCTCGAATTTGTGGAGGCGGAATACGACAAGCTTTTGAGCGAGTATCCCTTCATTCGAAGCTCGGCGATTCCTACCGTCGCCTTTGGGGATTTACTCAACATGGGCAGGAGGTTCCTGTAAGAAAAGGAGACACCGGTCCATCCAATTCTCCTCATACCACCGAGACTCCAGCAGACATTGTGGAAAAGAATGCTTTAGTTCATCCCTTTTTGGGGCTTGTATTTTTGTGAACAATTATCCGGATAATATCGTTGTAATAATTAACGATGCTTTAGTTATCTTTGTGAATGAATGTCTTTTTTGCTCGACATGCGTTCCTTTTATTTATTTATTTTTTATGTTTCGTGCTTGATATCTTCCTTACGTTATTCTAAGGGCATCCGGCCACGTGAGCCGTGCATCCGGTTTTCGAGCATCCTCGCGAAGTAAGAGGGCATCCATTATTTGGGCATCTGTTACGGTTGTCCAGGCATCTGTGTGGTTATTCCACCAGGCATCCGAAGGTGTTTTACACTTGGGCATCCGTATTACGGGCATCCTTTCGGAGTTAAAGGGCATCCGACAGGTTTTCGGGTATGCTTGTGTTTTCGTACTTGACGGGGGCCACCCTTCGGAATTGTTATATTATCACATCAATTGTTATGGAAATTGCCTCCCCACCGCGGGGAAACTTTCATCATTGAAATAATCACACAATCATTTCGGATTACATAATGATAATAGGATTCTTATCACAATAGCAACTATAAGAAACAATTTCTAAGGTTTATAGCATGCGGTCCAGGGACCTCCTTTTCTTCCATTGTTTGCAACTTATAAGAGCCATTCGATTTGCTCTACTATACGGTAGGGCCCTTCCCAATTGGTCCTAACTTTCCTTGATTCTCCACCCGGCTTGCCTCATTCTTAGGTATACAAAATCTCCTACCTTGAAATTCATTGGTTTGACTCTACGGTTGTAGTCTTGTTCAACTGCGTCTTGTATTTAGCTTCTTGAATGGCGTTTTCCTCCTTTCTTGCAAAGGTCTAAATTCGAGCGTTGTTATTCTTCATTCGATCTTCCGGAACATCATTGTTCGATCGTGAGGCATCCTATCTCCATGGAATTCTGACCTCGCTACCGTAGGTCAAGATGAAGGGGTTTCCCGTTGCTCGTCTTAAGAGTTGTCCGGTGTGCCCATAAAACATTAGGTAACTCATCTAACCATCTTGTCCTCTCTCGTCCTAGTCTCGTTTTATCCGTCCATCAAACTCCGGTTAGCCGTTCTACAAGTCCGTTGGCTTGCGGGTGTGCCACGGTGTATTTGTTGTTTGATTTTCAACCTTTCACACCATTTTTTGAACGGGTCATTGATGAAATTGGTTCCGTTGTCAGTGACTATGACTCTGGTAAACCGTACCTACATACAATGTTCTCACACGAACTTTATGACATCCACTGTTGTTTTGACCAGCGGTTTCGCCTCTATCCATTTGGTGAAATAATCGATCGCCACAATCACATACTTGAAGCGGCTGGTGCTTGGGAAAGGACAACATGTCCATTCCCCATTGGTAAAAGGGTCATGGGGCCATGATGGAAGTTAGTGTTGTCTTGGGGAGTTTGGGTACTGGAGAGTGTATTTGGCAAGAATCACACTTCCGGATCTGCTCTCGGGTGTCACGGTGCATGGTAGGCCAGTAGTACCCTTGCCTCATAAGCTTGGCCACCACGGTCCTGGGCCCGGCGTGCATTCCACAGCACCCTTCGTGCACTTCCCGGATTATGTAGTTTGCCTGTAACGGACCTACACATCTCATCATCGGGACTAGATAGCATTTCTTAAAGAGGACCCCTTCTTCCATGACATACTGCGGAATCTTCATCCTTAAACTCCTAGCCTCATTCGGATCCTCCGGCCACACCCCTTCTTCCAAACACTTGATGATTGGCGTCATCCAGTTGTCCGTTTCTTCTTCTACTATGGTGTTAACCACTTCTTCACCTCCTGAAGGTTTCTCCAGGACTTCCACCAGTACTTTTTTGGTCAGGTGGTCGAAGGCTACCGACGCTAGCTTACTTAATATATCCGCCTTCTGATTTTGAGCCCTCGGAATGTTACAAATCTTAAAACTTTGGAAATCGGATATGTATTTTCTAGCTTGGGCAGTATACGCATGCTTTCCTTAGTAGCTGTGAACTCTCCATTGATTTGACTGGCTACTAGTTTTGAATCTACTCGCACACTTAAGGCCCTGATTTTGAGTTTTCTCGCGATCCTTAAGCCGGCTAGCAAGGCCTCATACTCTGCTTCGTTGTTTGTGCTCGGGAAGTTAAGCCGCAGAGCGTAGGTCATTTCCACCTTTTTTGGATTGATGAGAACTAACCTTGCTCCAGCCCCTTTGCTGTTAGATGCTCCGTCTGTATATAGCAACCACTCCCCTTCCCCCATTTTCATTACTTCCTTACTTTTCACATTTCCTGGTTCCACCGGTACTTCCGTTAGGAAATCCGCTAGCACTTGTCCGCGATTGCGTTAGGGCGTAGGTGATATTGTATGCTCCTAGCTCAGCGGCGTGTTTGGCTAGCTACCCGAGGCTTCGGTTTATTGATGATTTGCTTGATGGGTTGGTCAGTTATGACCCGGATGGGGTGGGCCTCGAAATACCTCCTTAGTCTTCGGGATGCATGTAACAGACACAAAGCTAATTTCTCTATAGGGGCGTAGTGTTGCTCTGCGTCGTGTAATGTCCGGCTGGCGTAATGCACCGGCGCCTGTCTCCCTTCTCTTTCTACCAAAAGCACTGCGCTTACCGCTCCTTTTGAAGCCGAGAGATATATAAACAATAGCTCCTTCGGCTTGGGTGTGGACAAAGAAGGTAGCTCGAGTATCAACCTCTTCATTTCCTGGAAGGCCATCTCAGCTTCCTTTGTCCATCGGTATTCATCTTTATTTTCTTTGGTGATGTTTTTCAGCGTATCGAAGAAAGGGAGAGCTCTTTCTGCTGACTTTGATAGGAACCTATTCAAAGCCTTGATTTCCACTTAGGCTTTGCATTTCCTTTAGGGTTTTGAGATTTCATTTCCATTATGGCCTTCGTCTTTCTTGGGTTAGCCCTTATTCCTTCCGGCGTCACCATATAGCGAGAATTTCCTTCTACTCCGAAAGAACATTTTCGTGGATTTAACTTCATGTTTATCCTCCTGAGGTTGTCAAAGGTTTCCGCGATGTCAGCTATCATTTCGCGTTCCGTTCGGCTTTTTATGACCATATCATCCACATATGCCTCCAGATTCCTTCCTATCTGGGATGGAAATGCGAAGTCAACCAATCGCTGATAAGTAGCCCCGGCATTCTTTAATCCGAACGGCATTTTGGTGTAACAGTATGTTCCTCGTTCTGTGTAAAATGCCGTCTTTTCTTCGTCATCTTTATCCATCTGAATTTGGTGGTAACCCTTGTAAGCGTCCAGGAAATACTTATATTTATACCCCATGACGGACTCAATCTTCCAGTCAATCTCCGGCAGAGGGTAATAATCCTTAGAGGTAATAGCAATGAATGCGGTGATTAATGTAGGTGTGTGTATTTATTGCAAAACATTAAATGTGTTGGGGTATTTATACTACCCCAACTATGTACTAACGTCATTGTAGATTCACTATTCAGCAGCCTATATTACACACTGTGGGTCTATAGCCACCCTAGTTGATAGGCCACGTGGTGAGAATCCCTTAAAAGCTGGATACTGTCGCTTGTCGTCCGGGCGGCGGAACTCCTCGTTCGGCCAACGATCCCTCCGGACACTGAGTCGTCCGGCCATATACGCCAACAACACACAACTGAGCTGAGTCAACTAAATGCCAAAAGAGCTACTATTCATTCCAGTTCGTAAATGTGAGATGGTAATGTTTCATTAAAAAAGTGAAAACACAAACAAAAAGGTGAAGTTTTTTTGAAAAACATTAACCGAACATGTATGATTTTTTCTTTTTCTTTATCTTTTTTGGAGTCGTGCACCAGTTTTAAATATTTATTATTCCCACATCGACTAATAAGAGAACGATTATTTGCTTTATAAAGACTTCTTGAAACTTGTTTGACGCCGGACTAAGTAATGCGAGTCTGTAACCCGAATGGGGGCAACAAAGATGGTTTGAAGGGTCTCCATATATAGACGACGAACTATGGATTTGTTAAATGTGTTGGACTATGTGTTGGATAGAGGCAGTTCGAGGTCAAATGACAACACTGTTCTCGGGATCGAATGTTTACTTCCGATCAACGTTGTGATGGCGGACTAAGTAATGCGAGTCTGTAACCCGAATGGGGGCAACAAAGATGGTTTGAAGGGTCTCCATATATAGACGACGAACTATGGATTTGTTAAATGTGTTGGACTATGTGTTGGATAGAGGCAGTTCGAGGTCAAATGACAACACTGTTCTCGGGATCGAATGTTTACTTCCGATCAACGTTGTGATGGCTTAACTTTGCATCATCTTTGCCATATCTGATGATGAAGGTGGGGAAGGTCATGCTTAAGGTCTGACTTTACCAGAGCACAGGCAAACGACCCGTTTCTCAGCGCTGTGATGAATGTCGAAGGTCAGGATTAAGGTCTTGACCTAACTGGTCTGACTTAACCAGAGCAGGCAAACGACTCGTTTCTCAGTGCTGTACTAGAATTGTTGTTTCCATCCCGATCTTAGGTCGGAGGGTGCTGACTTAACCGGAGCAGCAACCGACCCATGTTCTCTTGCCACAGTTAAACTTCCATGGTCTTGTCCTCTTTCAAACCCGACTCCAATCTTTTTAACCAAACCAAGTACATTTTTTTGTGGCGTTTGATTCATTATGTTTCAGTTCAAGTATATGATTTACATTGGTTCGGTTTGAAGTGTTACATTATGTTTGCATATCTGAATGTTACTTCAAAGGTACCAACATTTCAATACAAACTTCAAAGTTTAAACAACATAAAACCTCATTGTGGTGCACAATTTCGAGCCTAATCATCCTCAACCTACTATGTCCGTAATCTTAATTTTCATGTGAGACGTGGCTGAACCGATAAAGGGACTAAAAGAGTAAAAGCATTCGATCTTCAATTCCAAGTTACGCATTGTTTAGTGAAATTCATTTGCAAGAGAAAAAGGTACAGGGATCAGAAAATTTATAATCTTGAGATAACATTGTTATCTTTTTATAAAACTTTTCATTTAATAGTCATTTTTTTTTAGTTGAGAGATCAAATATGGACTTTTATTTAATGTAAATAACTACTTTTATTTAAAATCTTTGTCTTATAATCCCACATCGTCAAGGAGATAAAAGATTATTAGCCTTATAAGCATTTAGTCATACTTGACGAATGCCGAACTTGGTGATGCGAGTTTGTAACCCGAATGGGGGTAATAAAGATGTTTGAAGGGCTCTTGATTGAGAACTAGACATGGAATCATGTATTCCATCTTGTGGTGCATTTGATAGGATGCATCACTTGATTAAACTGGTTGTCCAAATGTGGCAGTGTGAGGTCAATATGAGTGGGACTGTCTTCGTTTCCAACTTTGATTGATTGTGATCAAGGTCGGAGGGCTACGAGCTGGTGCTGACTTAAACAGAGCAGCACCCGGCTCATGTTGTCCATGGTTCTTGTCCTCTCCTTCAATGTACCCCGACTTCTATCTTTTTAATCCACCGTACATTCTTTTTGTTTAATGGGTTTTAAATTTAAATTTAGTACGTTCATTCTTTTTGAACTTGGTGATGCGAGTTTGTAACCCGAATGGGGGTAATAAAGATGTTTGAAGGGCTCTTGATTGAGAACTAGACATGGAATCATGTATTCCATCTTGTGGTGCATTTGATAGGATGCATCACTTGATTAAACTGGTTGTCCAAATGTGGCAGTGTGAGGTCAATATGAGTGGGACTGTCTTCGTTTCCAACTTTGATTGATTGTGATCAAGGTCGGAGGGCTACGAGCTGGTGCTGACTTAAACAGAGCAGCACCCGGCTCATGTTGTCCATGGTTCTTGTCCTCTCCTTCAATGTACCCCGACTTCTATCTTTTTAATCCACCGTACATTCTTTTTGTTTAATGGGTTTTAAATTTAAATTTAGTACGTTCATTCTATTTGTTTCATGTATTTTCTTTATTCATTGTGTTTCGGTTCATAAGACGGGATAATGTTGGTTTCTCTTTGCAAACCTAGAACAACAATCTTATTTTGTTCAAAGGGGCAATATTTCGGAACTTCCCTAATAATAAAAGAAACCCCATTTTCGGGGTTTTTGACATAAGAGACTTTTGAAAGTTACCTTATTTGGTAATAACTGAATAATTATTAATTTCTTTATAAAATGGTAAATAAAAAAAACCTAAATAATTCCTGGATAAAATTAAAAACAAAAATTAAACAAAGAGGATCTCTAAAATCAAAACTAGGTAAATGCGTACATCATAAATTCGCACAAAAATATCAACTGATCATCCAATTCTAATTTGTTCAATCTTTAAATGCCTTAGGGCTGTAATATTATGTGGATTAAATCCTTTGCGTAAGTCTTTATTTTAGCTTATTCAGCCACTGATTTGATAATGTTTAGTGATTAAATACGTTTTGCATGTAACTTTAAATGCTATCTCGCTATGTATTAAGTTTTGGATAGATGTTAATTTTAATTATGTTTTGCATATAATGTCGAATGTCTTGCATATAATTGTGTTCACCGATTCAATGATGTTTGTTTTATACAAAAACGATATAACATGACTTGAGAGTATGCATTACGATGATTGAAAATTAGCTGGTATATACCTTTGTGGTCTATTTTATGACATGGATTACTCATATTCAACAAATATAGTTATGCTATTAGTAAGTCATCAGTGAAGTCTTAAATAAGTTTCCCAAAATATTGTCATGCTATTGTTTGTAAGTGAGTTGAAGTATGAGTTTATGGAATGTCATAAGCAACACTTTGATAACCTGAAAGATTTAAAAGTGTTGGAAAAATGTATTGCAAAATGATTTTTTGCAATTTTTTGATACTATTTAATATATGTAAATGTTATATATATTGATATTTCTTGGTAGCTTTGCGTTCTTCTTGACGAGAGCTTCGCAACGATCTAAAATGTGTCAAAAATGAATTTGAAATGAATGAGATATCGTGTCTCAAAGTGAGGCACTTAAAACACAAAAATTGGGTTTTGGAAGAGTATCCCACATCGCCCGAAGAAGGAAATGAAAGCATGTTTATAAGGAAATTCTAGTATTGGCTATCAAAATCTTTTAGTTGGTTTTACTCTAACACCTACGTGCACCCGCGCAGGAGGGGGGTGCAGATTTCAGGATTTCTGCGCGACCTGCGGATACGAATGCAGCTAGCTCCGAAGATATCTTGTCTTAGTGATCTTTCAGGCAACTGTGTCTAGTCCGGCTGTACAACAGCTTTGTACGTTGTACTCTGGGAAACAGACGACGAATCCATTTTAAGAGAATCGTGTTAAACACGAGCCTCGTGCTACTGTTTTCGTTTTATTTCATTGAATAACGGCCGTTTTCTGCTTCTACTCCATTCTGTATGTTATTTAATTTTATGTATTTTATTTTCTGTTATTATTAATTGTAATCTGATTTCATTATTAAAAGTATACACCGTTTCTCACAAAAAGACAACTTAAAGTCAAGCATACCGTAAACGAACCCCTCCAATGAAAGCAACAATTTCATTGACTCGCATAAAATTCAAATAAGGATTTTTCACGATTTGTGTTTGATAAAAAAACAATATACGCTCAATTGGCCACTTGGACTTCTTCTGGAGTTTGGGGGAGGTTTTACCCAGAGTTCGAGTTTCGCAAGAGACAATAATCCAGATTTTCCTACTAGTGCGAAGCCATGAGTTATAGGGGTTTCCTTTTGCGGGTCTCTCTTAGTGGTTCGGGTCCCGGGGCCTGCTCGTTTCGTTAGTTTAACTCGAGGGTCGTATTTCAAGTGTGGTGTCGTTCTAAAAAAAAATGAATTGTAATACAAAAATCCGTATACACACGAATAAATATCAAAGTGATCGAAAGCGGGTACTGTTGTATGCAAATGAGTACACGTTATATATATATATATATATCAACACATTATATAAATCTTTTTTAAAGTTAAAGTAAGGATATTCAAATGCGCGTGTGATAAACCATGCATACACAGGCTAAAAAGGTTAAATACGGGTGAAGATATTATTAGTCAAGTATATCAAAATTCTGCAGAGAAAGTGTGATCATGTTGTGATAGTTTTGTGAGGAAGAAAAAGGGTACGCGTAGGTAAATGATCACAAAACTTGAGAAGAAAACGTGAAGCTTTGTTTTACATCTACTATGTAAAAGTTAAAAGAGCTAGAACTCTAAAAACTAAAAACTTGTATATAAAAAAAAAAAATAAAAAAAAAAAATCTATATTTGAAGACGTGACCTAAACTATGATATGTAATTTTGATTATTTTATCCATCTTAAGTTTTCAAAAGCAAATAATTTCTTATACGGAGTAATGCGAGTCTGTGATCCATCTTAAGATTGTTGCCGGACTTGGTAATGCGAGTCTGTGACTCAAATGATTTGGTATTCTTGTTTAATCAGATATAACGAGAAACAGAATATTAACTTATGGAATGACTTGATCCATATATATAGTTAATGTAGTATTAATAGCAAAAGGATAAGTAAAATAATGAATCATTAAATGGTTTTTCACAACTTTTTCATGCACCATCATACCCGATCTTGTGGAATTTTTTGGGAATTTTTCGAGAACTTTAAAAATATATATTTTTATCTTTTACGGATATTTGTCTTTTTATTTGATCTTTATCCTATATATATATATATATATATATATATATATATATATATATATATATATATATATAGGGAGGGTTAATGTGAGAGTTTTAAAGTTATAAAAATGAGAACCAATCTAGACCGTTGGATCTATTAATTGGTGTTAGATGAGATTAATATTAAATGAGTGTCATTATACCAATTAAATAGAGTTTCAAGGGTATTTTGGTACATTTTTTTTCACCATTAATAAAAGGATAAATTTTTAATACCTCTAGGTCAAAATAGTACCCTATGACTTTTTTTTAATTACGTACTATAATTCAGCAAGATGATACATTGATACATGGATGATATATACAACCATTAATATCATATTAAAAATGATGCATTGATACATGCGCCATACAAAGAATTTACATTTATTAAAAATGAACTAAACTGATATACAAATGTCCAATAGTTTGATACATCCCTTCCAAAACATAAAAAAAAGAGATAAAAGTCTTACAAATACACAGATACATCCCTTTCGAAACTGACGCAACCCAAGTAATACACAGATACATGGTGGTACATTTTCTCGAAAAATAACTAATGCATCGTGATACATCATCTAAAAATTAATTGATGCATCGCGGTACTGATACGCTTACACAACGCGTTCGGGGTCAAAGGAACTTCCTTTCGTCGAGCAAGTTTTCAACACCCTAGGCGGTGAACCTAATCGTTGTAGTGTAGTATTAGGGTGCCACGGGTATTGATATCGTTCTCTAGGGGAATAGGAATGCTAGTGAGAAGTTACTACGCTAAGGTTAAGGTTGAGGAAGATTATTTTTTTTATGTTTTTTAGGAAATTGAAAAGTACGAATCTCGGGTATTGAATTTGGGTGGGGTTGGTATTTCTACCGATTACTCTACTATTATCTAATTATCTAAACTAAGGTGGTGGTAGTCTATGTCTAATTAATGTGTGCTCGTATGATAGTTTAAAGATGTGTTTACTTAGGTTTTACTACTCCCTAATTATCTCCTATTGATGGTTGAGTTGTCACGTCCTTATTCTTAGTTGCGTTGTGTGTCTAAAGTTGTAGGGTGTCGTTTCTCCCAACTCTTTGAACTTACCAAAGGGTCTGTCTACAAAACCCACTAGGGATAATAAACTCTTGCTCTAAGGCACTCTTTGGATGGTTTAGCTTACAACTACTCGGGTAATTATATTCTAAGGTTCACAAAGATGAATCAAGCATTAAGTACACAACGAATGACCTATCGCATTACTAGATCATTAATCAACTAAGATAAGAAATAACCAATAAATATTCAATAATTAAGTTTCATATTCCTAAGCAAACACACAAATAAATTAGCGGACATGGAGAACATGCAAGCATACACACAAATAATCAAAGACATAATTGAATTGATGAAGTAAATACTTATCTTGATGTAAGATAGGGTTTGAAACCCTAAAATCTTGTACAAGACACCCTTGGTTTGGTTTTAGGTTTTACTCCACAAAGACTCTCTTAAAGCGAAAAATTCGGATTATATATAATATTACATATGCGGCGTCACACTTATGTTTTGTGCGCCGTCGTGTCGCCGTCATTAGGGTTTCGTCTTGGCGCGTTAACCTTGCGGCGGCGTCACCTATATCGTGACGCCGTCCTCTTGACTTCGGCGTCGTGCGGGTTGCATCTAGGCCGTCGGTAGCAACGGCCTACTCTTTTAAAGCCCGGCGTCGTTACTTGAAAATAAGGTTTTGGCTTACGTATCGTCACAAAATCCTCCGGCGGTGTCGCAATTAACACGACTCAAACGCCTTACATTTCAATGACTTTGAGTGTCTCGATTCGACTTTGGCCATTTTCTTCGTATATTCGCCTTTTCGTCCAAATAAGTGTCATTCCAGCATTTTGCCTTCAAGAGACCTAAAAGTGAAAAGGAGCGATATTAAGCAATAACGGATACAAAAGTGATCAAATAAGGACTTAACGACCCTCAAAATGGTACCTTTAAAACCTTATCAAATATCCCTACAACATTATTTGCTTGTCTCAAGCAAATGTGCTTTAGCCAATTAATTTGTAAGTTAGGGTCATGAAGCATTGATTTAAAATGGTCCACAACACATATAAGCCCATAAAGTCATATAAGCACGGAAATTACATACTAGCACTTTCATGGGGTGTTTGGATACTCGCATCTCTCCGGTGTATATATGAAATATAACAAATAGGAAATGGAAAATAAACACTCATTAACGGTCCTAGTACATAGATTACCATAGGCTTGAGAATAGATCAAACCTCCATCGCTTTGGCGTAATATAACAACCCGTAAAATTTCGGGTTATTATAATGATATTTATTACGCCGGAAAATTTAAAACAATTATTTTTCGACAAAATGCCAATATCTAAAACCGAGAGGTCATCTCGTTTCCTTAGAAATAAGACTCGCTTGTCCATTATGTATCTCGTATAATAAATGTGAAATTTATTATTGTCAGAGTTAAAATATAAGCGTCGTAAAACTTAAACCACTGGTTATCTGACATCTTCTTGTGTGATAGCATCAAAAGTTAAAAATAAATCTTGAGATAAGAGAAAATACATTTTATCAATCGCGATAATTCTGAAAGAAAGCGAAGTTATCTCGTGAGTTTAGAAAGTCGGCGTCATCGCACGCATCGACACCAAATTAATAACGGCAAACAATTATAATCAAATTTCTACATAATAAGAATGTCATAATATTACGGTTAAGAAATCGTTTCCAAAATATAATTTCTATATTTTTCGGTGCAGGGAAAAGACGTTCTTTCGAGAATTCGACAAAACACGGGGTACAGTCAATACAGTAATTATAATAAAACAAAACAAATCTTCATCTGTCCCACCCTTATATCTCTTCTTCTTCACTTGTTTCCATTTTTCGCTTCTAAACAAAACCAGGAACAAGAAAGGAGTTTGCTCCCCTTCCACTTCAGTCATCATAATCCATCACCACAAATTTCCAGCCACCCTACACCTCTTCTCTAGCATGACAAAGAGACACTAGCGCGGCTGTGGGATGTGACTCGAGCCAAAGAAAGGTGTGCTACCTACATGAGACCAAGAGGGCTAGTGTCTTCATCTCTTTTTATTCTTCTACATATGGGAGTAAGCAATCACAACTTCATTCATCTTTCCACATAAATAAAATTCGAGAAACTAGGGTTTCACGAATCAAGGGGCTTTTGAAAATTGATAGAGGGGTTTTGATCTTGGATGCGTAAGGAAGCTATCCCGGGTTGTCAATTGAACCAATTCATTTTGAGTCTCATCCAATCGGCTCTTTGTGTTTCGGTGGTCATAACCATACGTCTCGTTTCTTGATTTCGTTGTAAGCACCATTTTTCTTGTTAATCTAAATTCGTAATAGTCAAATCATTTGAGGTTTATGTAAATTAATATTGTGTTGTTTGGTTAATATGAAAGAAAATATATATGTTGTTGTTGTTGTTGATGTCGGCAGCCAAGAATCACAAACAAGAGAGAAACCATGAAACACTTAATCTTGAATGTTTATTCGAGTTAATCTAAGACGAGTTTGTTCCAGCTTATATTCATTCGAGCATAATATGATTTCGGCTTAGTATATGAATTACAACTCCCGGCTTTCTTGACTTATTGGTACTTTTGGTCTCGGCTCAAGTAGGAACCCATAAGGGGTTGAGTCGAATATTCAAGTTGGGTAGTACCCGGCCTTAAAAATCACTAGCCGAGTTATTCGTAGATATGGTCGTTATTATCATTGCTGTTTGTTTCGGTACCAGTAGACTTAAGAGAGTCTAAATGGAATGGTGTGATTCAAGTCACGCACTCAAGTCGGGTTGTACCCGAGCAACGCGAAAGCAAAAGATGGTTATAATCTTTATGTTTACTCGTTATTGGTATTTTCACTTGTGTCTTAATGCTTGCCATAAACTACTCGAAATCGTTTTGTTCATGAGTCGAACCACAGTGGGTTTGTTTCCTTTGTTGCTCCTTTTCTCCAAATGATTAATAGATTAAAAAGGGTTATATTTGGTTTGTGTCGTGTTCGTGAGGTCGAGATTGTGGAGCCAACATAGGTGCGTTGGGTTCACTTACTGTGTCAAAAACCATATTCAGTGTTCGAGTCATAATCTCCGGGCCAACTTTTAATTATTAAAGAATATGAACACTCGTGTCCATAGGAGAAAGAAGAAATCAATTTTAACATTCTTTTCGAGTCATCAGTACTATTTGTTCTATTTTTTTTATTGAGAGAGCCATATAGTGTATTGACTCTTCACGTTTTCATTGACGGTCATTTGCCCTTATTTTATTTTTTTAAAAATTAACAAGACTTCATAACATTGAAATATTTATATGATTAAAGAAGTACTACAAAGAACTTATTTTAATACCATTGCTTTTCTAAATGTGCTATATATTTAAATAATAACTGTTGACAAGTTCCAAACAGAAACATATAGGAACAAATGAATTTCAGTAATATTACTTTGTATCACTTACATGTACCATTAGTTTCATTCTTTATGGGAATAAAGAGACCAAGTGCTATTTCTCTTGTGTGTCGAGAGTGACAGTGGGCCGAACCCTTTCTAAACATATGTTTGCACCGTATTGTGGTTGCCGCGGGTGTGTTGGACCGAAGCCCACACCAAGCCCAACTAGTGACCAAACTACTTATTTGATACCGACTTGTTTTTATGCTAAAACATATTTTTCATTCAGGACTAAATATACTCAACATATAAGATTATAAGCCATCATATAAATTTAAAACCTATAAAAACTAGACTAGACTAAAAATACAGGTTTTAACCCATTTTCCTAAATAGTTGAATTATATTATCTATTTTGGTTTATCTAAGCTTAACATAACATATTTGACTTATAAAAACTTATTTGAGTTTACTAGACAATATAAAGCGTTTTATTGTTCAAATGTGGAAATGATAACATTTAGTTTATCTAGGAAAATCAAATATATATATGGGTCATGCCCGATTATCGACAAAATAATCTTAGCTTATTATATTCCTATATAATCACCAACAAAGAGGAGTTTTATTCATAACTTTCACACATCAAACTATATAAATACAAGTAAGGCTATTACTTAACTTTTTGAATACTTTTATTTTGACTAATACACGTGATATGTAGAGTTATATAAACATGTATGAACACTTATTTAAATATGTACTTTTGACAAAAATGTTACAATATCTGTTAATATTATATGTAATTATTTTCCGTACATCGCCATTCGGTTATCATCAAGACAAGGTCTTGTTCACTTTTAATATTCTTTCGTGTATTATCATTTAGTCATCATTGAACCAAAGTCGGAATTCTTTCATCGAGATTCCTTCCATGTCATCCTTCCTGAGCCGAGATCCACCCAAGTCTTTGTAAATTGTTTTAAGATAAACAATGCCACACAAGCAACAACAACAACAACAAAAACATTTAAAAACTATAAAGTTCGTTAAACTTTATCGAGTCTTAAACATAAAGACTAAATCGCCGTATTAATTAGGTTGCGTGTCGGAGCTGTGCACTATCACTCCTTGATTTAATTCTCTTTAAACTTCATATTGCACAATGCTAAGGTGAGTTTCATAGCCCCTACTTTTAACTGCTTTATACTTGTTTTGGGGGAAGATACATGTTCATTTTACTTAAATCATTTTACTTGTGCATTCCATGCATACTATGCTTTACGTTTAAAGCCTTCATCATACATAGATGTTTTATAGAGCATACCAAAATGTTTGACCTATGATATTACGCAGACTTAGCCTAAGTCCTTAGATCCCAATTGCCTCTTCATGAGAATCGATTCCTGGTTGGGAAGCCTTGAATGTTATAAATAGATCTATTGAGGGTGACTCCTCTTCGGTTGACCCGCTTGGGTCAAGGCGAAACATATAGCATGTCGGGACCGAGGTGTATTGGGATAAACACTCGCCATGGGCTCTGTAATTGTATGACTTCTTTGTGCATACGAGCGTCGTAACCGGTTGCATGAACTTAGTGCTAGCGTAATACATTCAATATATGACATTATATTCGTTGTAATGTACATATACACAACTTATGGTCCACTAATGAAATCTCTTTATGAAATCCTTTATGAATTGAAACCATAAACTTTATGACATTATGCGAGCGTAATGATCATCAAGAACCAAATTTGAAACAGGTGTCTTGAAATCTCTTTTAAATAAACCTATGAACTCACCGGTAATGGTGACCCTTTTAACATGTATCTTCGGGTTTGAGGTGATAGCTTATCTTTGAGGCGCAGCAAAGGCGTGACGTGGTCGTAGGCGACTCGATTTATGTATTGGGACCACTTGTTTATAATGGGCCATTTTCCGCACTAATCAATAATGTAAACATTGTTTTTAAGAATGAATAAAAGTTTATTTATGAAAAACCAATTGTTCTATGCTTATGTTGTGATACCAACTTAGTAAGCCCAATACACGTATGCTTCATTGAGTCATTTTGGGGTGTTACTGATTAGCATCGAGCCTAGGTTATAGAGGCGGGTATATTTTAAAACCTAGACTATAACCACTTTTACAAAAACTTAACCCTATGACCGACACGTGCTTGCTGTAGGTGATGCCTCACTTATGATCTGTTGAGATCATACTTGATAAGATACATGTTTATTCACTGCTCACCTAATTTCATTATAGATTATAGTTATTTTCCTATACCTACACTTACGTATCACAAAGACTACACTTTTCCTCACACAAAGAGAATAATTGTTCTAATCCTTCAAGACAACCTTTAAAAGTATTGTGACATATTACTAAGCGTAACTAAGCTAAGTATTTCAAAATTCATTGAACCTCGGTTGAATGTAGGCGATCACCTATATTGACGAGGACGGTGGGACATAGCCCGATCACTATGTCCGACTTAGAGGTGAATTTTGCGATACTTAGGATAGTTATAATAACTTTATGTCTAGAGAAGATGTTAATATTTTGATAAACATGTAACATTTCAATAAACCACACATTGCGGTTACCACTCAAGCCAGCGCGCTGGCGTCGCACTACCCTAATCACAAGCCACTCATCGGCATACACTAATCACAAGCCACTCATCGGCATACCCTAATCACAAGCCACTCATCGGCATACACTAATCACAAGCCACTCATCGGCATACACTAATCACAAGCCACTCATCGGCATACCCTAATCACAAGCCACTCATCGGCATACACTAATCACAAGCCACTCATCGGCATACACTAATCACAAGCCACTCATCGGCATACACTAATCACAGGCCACTCATCGGCATACACTAAGCCACTCACCGACATACCCTAATCATAAACCACTCACTGGCATTTCATAAACATAAACCACTCACTGGCATTCCCTAAACATAAGTCACTCATTGACATTCCCTAATCACAAGTCACTCACTGGCATTTCTTAGTCATAAAACACTCACTGGGGAGTATTAACCACTACTTCACACACGGATCCTACCGAGCTAATCAGGGGAGTATTAGTTTCTTTCGTTTTTGATTACCTTCTTTTATCAAATGAAGAAACAAGAAATAAATATTAGTTTAGGTTTCTTCACTTTTGCCTTTTGACGTGAAGCAAAGAACAATATAACAAAGCTCATCATCCTTTGTTAAATTATATAATTTATTGGGTTTCCCCCACCAATTTGCATGATATGATGGTAAGTTTTTATATTAAATTATTAATTGTGGTAATAGTTTCATTTGTGTTCATCACCATATCTGAACTTATTTGGTCTTTCATTTGGTTTCGTTTGCGTTCGACTCTTTTGACCTTTCACACGGTGTTACATAATTTTTTATCTACCTGACTTCGTTATTCATGATTTATGGTTAGATTTTATATTTCATTCGAGGGTCTTAGAAAAAATTGTTAAATGTTGATAAAATTTTATATTTCATTCGAGGGTCTTAGATTTTATATTCACTTTTGTAAAAATCTTTTGATATCTAATATAACAAAAATTGCTAGTGAATGCAAACGATTACCAAAGTAATATTAAAATCCTTATATGTTTTTTTTATAATTGTACTAGATATGTTCAATGAGACCTCATTTTGGTCTTCATTTGTTTGAATTTGTATATCTTACAGTAGGTGTAAATGGTTTTGTGGTAATTACTTCACTTTGCGGTTATTGTATCAATTAGTATAGTTTTGGTTCTCTATTGAGTGTTATTTTTTTGTGAGGCCCTGCTCCAATTATTTAGATTTTTTGGTTCTCTAGCGAACGTTTTTGGTTTGGTATCGTGAGTTTTTTTGGTTTTCGAATGGTGGAATAGGCAACGGTTCAAATCTTACTTTTTATTGGTCTTATCGTCTCAGTGTGCACATGTGTTTTTGAGTGTGCATATAAGTTTTTACACTTGTGAATTTGAAACCTTCTACGCATATGTGTTTTTACAGTTTCATGAACTTGTTTCTTTTGTTTAATTTCAGTTGTTATGAAAGGATTGTGCATATATGTTTTGTTAGTGTTATGATTAAATAATTCCTCTATTGTCTGTTTGTGATTACAGGTTCGAGTATAATGAGCAATATGAAAAATGCATATACGTATATATAGGGGCATATGGACGAACTCAACTGCACATATGCATACAAAGAGATTAAGAGTGGCCAATGAAGAAAAACATATTGTGCACTAGGATTAAAAACACATGTGTAGATTTCATGAGTTTTTGAACAAGACGAGGAATACATGCGCACGCCTAAAAGATGAACCATTTATTAAAGACATTGTATTATCCGCGTGTGCACGCTTCATATATTTGTAATAAAACATATTTATGTAATTTTTTAATAAAATTTTGTTGTTTGTATAAAATTGCATAATGTATTAATAAATTTTTTTGTTTGTATACATACTTATGAAATATTTTGTATAGATACATGTGCAATTACAAAACACCTATGCAAAAATAGAAAATACAATTATCACATAATGCAAAACACATGTGCACACAATGTTAAAAAAAAAATCCTAGAATTACGGGAACTAAAAAAACGTTTTTAAAAAAAAAAAAAAAATCAAATATAAAAAAAGTAATTTACCATTATACCCTTTTGAATTAAATAATAGAAATTAATACGAAAAAAATTTGATTGGTTGATCTTTGGTTCCATGCTTTTTGGTTACGAAAATAACCCTTCCTATATATATATATATATATATATATATATATATATATATATATAGTGTAGCGTTGATACGAGCCAATTTTTTATATGAGCACTCTGAGCCAAAATTTATTTACTCCTAATAATGCATGATGTACAAAATATTAATGCAAAATGTATTCTTTTAAATATCCACCAATTATTTTATGGAAAAATAAATAAATCAAGGGTATTTGAGGTATTTTGTATCCACCCCTAAATAAAAGGTAACCATAAAATTAGGTCAACCTCTCTCCCATCTTCATCCCAAAGTACATCTGCCTTTTTTTTTTAATCAACATCCTAGATCTACACCTCTCTCCTTCACGATCCACCATTGTACTTGATCCCAAACAACTGCCATCGACCCTCCCATCAAAAGAAAATTCATGCACTTATGCTAAAGATTTGTATCCTTGGATGGCAACATTAGGTACGTAATATTTTTTATTGTTCATGTTTTTATAGCTTTTTTACAAAAATTAAATCTGGGTTATGATCAAATTGGTGTTTTTATAATTCTTATGAATTAAAGTTTTGATTTTTTGTTAATTTATAGCTTTTTTACAAAAATTAAAATATGGGTTATTATCAAATTTGTGTTTTTATTATTCTTGCAAATTAAAGTTTTGCTTTTTATGAAAAATTGGATAATTCCCAAAAATTAAAATATGGGTTATTATCAAATTTGTGTTATTGCATTCTTGGAACAAAGCATATCCTCGGAATCTGTTGAGGTTAATCACTATTTGGTTGCAATGCAAAACATGAATGCTATGCAATTTTAATTCAGAGATATCGTGTGGTTCTTTTTCAAAGAAAATCTTCATGTGCTACTTATTTTGGCTGGTATGCACTACTGTATTGCGTGGCTTGGAGTGCCGGTAAGCATACAATATTTATTTATATCGTATCATCTGTTACTGGTTTGTTAGATTATTGCTATTTTGGGCAGGCTGAGCGTGTGATGGAAGCTCTATATTGCAAGATTTTGATCGACAAATATGTGTTCGGTGGTGGAAGCTTGGTCGATGGACGTATGTGTTCGGTGGTGGAAGCTTGGAAGACGGGTCTAACGAACTTGACTTGAAAGTGAAGCGTGCAAATATGTTTTTGGAAGTCGTGCATATATGTTTTTGGAAGTCGTGCATATATGTTATCGAAGCGTGCACATATGTTTTTGATATCAAATTTTGTGTATTGTATTTATGTTTTTTCTTTGTTAGAAATGTAGTGATTACATGTATATGTTTATGAAAAATTGTTGGTTTTTATGTTTTTGGTCATAAATTTCGATAATCAATCAATGTACACTACATATATGTACTTACCATTTTTAGCAAATAAGTTTGACGTTTAAATGCAACAAACACATGTAAATTTATTATATTTAAGAGGAAAAAAACACGTATGCACTTGATTTTAAAAAAAAAAAACATGCCTGTTAAAAAAAACATATATGCACCTTGAGATTTTTTGAAAAAATGCATTGTGAAAAAAAAAAAAAAAAAAAAAGAACCTCCAAAAACTAAGGGTTAAAAACGTTTTTAACAAAAAAAAATTCAAAAGAAAGTAAATATAAGTTTTACTATTATACCCTTCTCAATTAAATACAAATATTTAATAATCTTAAATTCTTATTGGTGAAAGTGGTTGCAGAAAGTTACATACAAAATAATGGTTCTGCGTTGAGCGTGACCTATATATATATATATATATATATATATATATATATATATAGTAGGGATCAGGTGAAGTAAATTAAAATAAGTGGTGAGAAGTGACCAAACCACGTTTGAGATCTGACGACTTGCGTTAGATCGTTTCATTCATATAGATGAAACATCTTGAGTTTGAAAGTTAATTTGATGTATAGATGGTGCAAATTGATTTTCGTGATTTCGGCGTCGCAGAGGAAGAAAAACAAGAGAAATCGTGAAATCGATCTAATTTCGTATATCATCTTATTAAAAGCTAGAAAACACATTATGGTGCGTTATAATGCATCTAAGATTATAGGGATGCATCTAATTTAGGTCGGTGTATATCGGTTTGCGGTTATAGTTCTTCTTATTCCTCTTATTTTAAGTAATCTTCTTATTTGATCTAACTATATATATATATATATATATATATATATATATATATATATATATATATATATATATATATATATATATATATAGGATCAAATAAGAAGAAAAATTTAAATAAGAATGATAAGAAGAAGCACAACCATTTCATTTCGGATCGATCAACAAAATGGATCGATCTCCTTAAAATTTTCCTCCTTATTTGAAATGTGGGTGGGATTCTTCTTATTCTTCTCATTTTAGTTTTTTTCTTCTTGGATCCCTTATATATATATATATATATATATATATATATATATATATATATATAGGGTCATATGTAATCAAAATAATTAATTAATGAATGTCACGATTGACATGGTATCAAGCCAATAAAGATCCTCATTCCGGTCAAGTGTATTAGATTGTACATTGTAGTTAAAGATTTGTATATTTTGGTGGATGGGTGAATTAAATTGTGTATTAATTGTATGTGTTAAATAATGTGTTTTTAGTTTTATTTGTATTTGTACATTGTGCTTAGGTAGTTGTATATATCGGTGATGGGGTATATTAATTTATGTATGTAATAAATATTATTTGCTTAAAATCAATTATGCTTTACATAGTTGTACATTATGTTTTATAAGTAGTATTTGCTTAAATTCTAATTTAGGAAATCTTAAACTCATAAATAGGAGAAAGGGTCATCCCTCCATTATAAGTAGTATAGATATTTATTTTATTTGTGATTTGGTTGTTGTTGGCCGTGTGTGTGTTTTGCATGTTTCATCGAGTTATCAGTTTTATATACATATTCACCAAGGGTCTTCCATACTTTGTTTTATGAGTTTCGAGATGGTATGAGTATTCGTTCCACTCCCGCTCTAACTGTGGGATGCTGTTAGCGCACTGGTATTTATATTATTTGAGCCAAAAGCCTTAGTGTTGAGTATTTAGTCTATATGTTGGGTCATAATCACATTAATCAATGAATGAATATCACGGTTGACAAATGTAACTGGTCAAATGGGTCATGCATTTCTAAAATCCACCGAACTCGATCGAAATGCTGTTATATAACATCCTTATCAATGAAGATCAGTTAGAATATAATGCTACATTACTACTCAAGTACCAGATGGAATGGAAGTGAAAATGAGGTTCATATATTTATGTAATATTCATTGAAAAGAAACATGGTTTGGAAAGTACTAGTTTACTATGAAAATTCTTTGTTTCCTATAAGATCAAGTGAATCACAATGTAACAGTTCATAATAACACTGATTTCCAAGAAGATAAACGAAACATTTGATAACAAGCTGTTTAAGTTTCTAGTAAACTTCGTGCCATTGTCTTTGTAGGTCTGTAGGTGCATCACAACTAGTGACAAATAGAAGTTATAACATAAACACGCTTGGGTGTTTTGTCCTCTTAGCATAGACCTTACATGAAGCCACTGATTAGCAAATTAATTTCTGTTGTGTTTTTCTTTTCTATCTTCTATAACAAGATAGTCGAATTAATAATGCATGTTTTAACTGCAACGAAGTGCGGTCTAATCATTCTTGTTGTCCACAAAAAGTGAGATTTTGTCGGTCACTCATTCGTTCTGAAGTATTAAAACAGAATGTTTGGTGATTTTTATTTATTTATTTTTATTTTTTTAGTGAAAAGGTGAATATATACATTAATCACTAGAACACTTTACAACCAATATGTGAGGAAGATTTTGGACATGCCCAAAAACATGAACAAACAATAAAAAGAAACATACTAAACACTTCAATACTACAAGAACTACTCCATTAGCTGTAGTAGATCTATATTCACCATAAGCAAGATAGATATCTTACTACATTTCCTACTCATGTTACCATCCTAAAAACCATGTAATGCAGCTGCATCAGACCTCGCATTACAGGATCAGAGGAAGTACCATAAAGAAGGCATCATCAGAATGTATCAGCACCAAAGAAGAGCTTAAATTGACTGACTAAATTTCCACATTATTCCCTATCCCAAACACCAGACTTGCAGCACTACCTCACAAGTATAATGTCAAGAATAGGCAAAGAAGATGGCATCATCAATCAATCAAGACATCTCCAGTGGGATCCATCCTTATAACCTCCATAACAGCATACAATGCAAGGACCAAGAAGTCCCATCTTTCACGGCTCTCTATTCCTAGCAACATGTATCTCAAAAGCAATCTTCCATTCTATACTCCAACTCACTGTCCTTTTCAAAACAACTGCCCTCTAACTCCAAACACTCTTACCATGCTTTCTTAGACAGCATGTCACAATGAGACATCAGCTTCGCTTCGTTTTGGACATCACTAATTTCCTAGAAGATATGTAAATGAGATAAAAAGAGCTAAGATATTACTCCGTAATAAATATAAAGGCCATGCCAAAAGTGGGTCAGAATATGTTAAACAATGAGTAGGAGTTAGATGAAGTTCATAGTTGATGCAAATATGGTGCCGTTGGTTTGAACGTTTTATTATTTCTATGTAAGCTGATTCGTAGTAGCAAACATGGTTTGCAGATTATTATCGAGTACTATCAAAAAACTCATCTGTTTCCTATAAAACTCTCAGAATATCACCAAGTTCTAACTGAAACAACATCCACAACTATAAATGAAAACATTTGACAGCAAGTTGTTTAAAGCTTTTTAGACAATCTCATGTAATTCTCAATGTAGGTGCACCACAACTTGAGACAAGAGCAGTTTTAGCACGAACACGCCTATTAGCCGTGTCCTCTAACCTTTTTCTCTTCTTTTTTGGGTCCAAGAATCCATTAGCAAGTGCTTCCAATGCTTTTTTGGTTAATGGCCGGTTTCTTGTACTCTGCCTTTGACCATTACTAGCAGCAAGACTCGACAACTCATAATGGTTTGTGTTTGTTATAGGGGAAACCGATGGTTTAGTAGAAACCAATGAGTTATTGCCATCTGTCGGTGTACTCACTCGGGGGTTGTTCAAATCTATCACTATGGTTTTCTGCTTCTTCTCCGGACGTGGATCTTCATCACACAAGTTCTCATTACAAGTATTACTAATATGGTGTTGTTTTGGTCTTTGTTTGATAACCAACTTCAGTTTTCTTACTGGCTGTACATTGTTAGAGACACCCGTCTTGGTGTCCCCGATTGCTGCAACCATTGGATGAAGATGGTTAACCATGTCTCTAGTTATATCACCCGTTTCACAATCAGGTGACTCAACAGCACTTCGGATCACATCTTCCTTTTGAGATTCTACAGGCGTGTCCTGTTTGGTTTCTCCAGACATACTGGATGCTGTTTGCGTATCTATAGTTTCAAAATCAGACAAACTTGTCAACTCTTTAACTTTAACGAGCCCAATCAAACTCGTATCAACAACTGTGTATTTCACCAAATCTTGTTCATCTTCTGAGCCTCTTTTTGTAAAGGGATCGACTTTGTTTTCTAGAAGCTGGGGTTCTGACGCAACTTTATTCAAGACTCCAGTCAATGAGTCAAAATACTGACTACCTTTCACTAAGCCCCTTCTTGAATACTTTGCTACATCAGGCGGAAGAAATACCAAAGAATGCTTTGAGGCATAGTTTGTAGGCTGCTCAGAGTGCCATCCTTTTGCCAGAAGACGAGGCCACACACCTTCCCAGAAGACCTCACTTAGCCTCGCTTTGCTTAAACTCATTCGGTCCTTCAAAATATTGATGATTTCTTCTGTTTTAAGAGAGTGACTCTTTACCTTCTTTCTTGACCGCCTCTTGTCCTTTGCAGTAAGGTCTTGCTTTTCTTTCCCAACAGCTACGGCTTCGACTAGAAGTTTGATTCCTACGGTATCCCTCAGACTGAATACATATTTCTCAAATGATAGTTTTCCTTTGTCAAATGTATTAATGACCTGAAAGAGACCATATAGAATCGATATTTTATTCTAGCAAGTATTGTACACATCAAAGAGAGATTATGAATACCTGTGTCAAATGAGTTTTGCATTCATCTGTGACATTAGGAAGTAAACGAGACAAAAGCTCTTGTCGCCTCCACCCTCTAAGAGTCTTTCTACCAGGTGAAGACTTTGTTCTTCTTTTCTTAACATACATTGACCAATTTTGGTGTTGTTCGCTTCTATAGAACTTCCCATAGTAGTAAGATACCACATTCTGCATTCCTTTATTTCCCATAAAACTATCCACAGCACGAAAATTCTTGCCAAATATGTATAAACCAAGAACAAAACTATCATGCTCGAGTTCACTCCAACATTCTTCATTTGATGAGGAAGGAACCGGAATCAAATTATGGTCTTTTTTTGAAACTGATATACCAGATTTACCCTTTGCTTTAATTTCCATTAATGTTTCTTCTTTGTTCTTATGTTGATTGTGAACCCATGTGACCGGAATTGATAAACCAAACTCAAAGTGGTTCTGATCATCAGTCTTTGCATCGTGACAAAAGGGTGACTTAATGTGTTGCAAACGCTCGTGTTTGGTTATCAAAGATGGGATTTGTGCCTGATACTCACATCCAACTCGAGTAGTCTTTTGTGGCTCCCCAAAGATGTGGTAACCAGTAATAGCATACCGTTCAGAATGTAGCCACTCGATACGCTTATCAGCCGCATCTTCCATTTTTTTATCCATCTATCCACAACCAAACACTATAAAAAATGTATCTCGTGAGTTTCATCTTTGACCGGATTTCTTTTTGCAGTACATATTGAAATTTATGAATATCATGAAACATAATACATTGACCAATCTATATATTGTAATAATAGTCTAATACTCAAATTCTCATTAAACAAGTTACTCTGATAATCGACTATTCTATCAGTTATCCCCAAAAATATATACTTTGTCAAGTTTCTGTTGGGAAACCAATTATCTACTGGCATTCATCCATACACTCAAAACAGATTATCGCAAATTTGCAATCCTAAGAACACGCCTAAACGCAAGGAAATTATATGATTAACATCTACAACAAACCATGCTTCAGATCCATTCTAAAATAAAATGGTACCTCTTACATAGTATAAACACATTGAACATAAACAGAAGTCAGAGTATATATAATTATATATCTTGCTGACAATTAATTTCTCAGATTATTTACATATCCCACTAATCAAGATCATATTTCAAAATTAACCCAAAAGTTATTTACTATAAAAGCTATGCAAAATATTTAAAAAGGCTGCATAGGCAGTTAAACATGATGAAATCCCACGTGAAAACACAAGCATAAACAAATGGCTATTATATTTGTTGCAAGATTCATTTTCTAAGTACATACAACACCACTAAACTAAAAATGCAAGAAACAAGCACATATAATAATAATATAACCTTTTGGAAATTAGAAGAGAAGTTGCTATGGCAGCGTACAAAAGCTTTGTTTCAAGACTTGACTTAGACAGAAACGAAAATATATAGAGAGAACCCAAAACAAAAGCAAAGTGATGATGTGTTATATGTATGAACAAAGCTAAAAAGAGATGACTAATAAAAGGACTTCATTAAGGTGAAAATTTACGACTTGGTGTATTTTGTGTGAGTCACATTGACATATATTTAAAAGATTAAAAAATATGTATGTGGTCTTTTTTAAGATTGGATTAAGATGGGATTAAAAAATATGTATGTTGACCATTATTTGTTTTAGAATACTTTAGATGCACATAATAGTTATTGTTATAGAAATTGACTTCTTGTTTATAGGATCGTACGATATTCATTATGTATCTAGTCTTTTGAATCCAACCTTACTATTGGATGAGCTTTGGAGGCGTCCATCGTAAGGCGTGTCATACAGACACATTTAGCACATATATCCTTTTTTTTGAACATCTTAGCACATATATCCTCTATATAGAAGTTCATGGCTTGACGATCGGAGGGTGGTCCTCAAGGATTTGGCCTATGAAACCCCTTCTGCCGGTTCTCTCTATTCTTTGTAGTATGATGTTGGCTTGGATGACAACGAGCGGCATCATGAGAGCCTTCAAGACCACCTCGACCAATAGTAATTGGATTCAATACAAGATGATCGTTTGGCGTAGGATTGGTGGTGAGAGTGTAGAATCGATCCATATGATCAAATTAAAACATTTCACAATGTTTTCATATCTATATCTATACTTGTTTAGAGTGATGTTGGTTTATAATAAAGGTCTACACCACCTTATTATTATAATTAAATGATAATTATATGCAAGTTAATCTTAGCTACTAGATGCAACGTATGTTCTTATAAGTTATAACGCTTTTGTTTAAGAGAGACTGTTACTTTTATAATGCTCTTATCTATTATGGACCTAAATCCCATTATTCTGGTCAAGATCATATATAAGGCCCATTAGTTTATAAGCAACTAAAGGCCCAAAAATTAAAACTACAGATGTCCAGATTGGCCCATCATTTTATACAGGCAAAGTCTTAAAAACCAAACCCATTACTCGTTAACTTTTTAACTGAACCAAATCAATCTGCATATGCCGCATATCTACATTTAAGGTATGTTTGGGGGAGCTTTTTGGAGCGGTGAGTGATTTTTAGTAGTCGTTTGGCAAAGGAGCGATGAGCTTTGTTATTTTTTAGAAATGCTCATTTTTTCAATGCTTCTTTAAGAAGAGGTAGGTGTGGCCACTACTACTACTCGCTGCTACTTTTAACAAACACACCCTTAGTGTTACTATTTTTTTTGGCCAAAATGTGATTGTACTGATAAACACTTAAAAGACTACTCGACATCCAGTTGGACATGACGATAAAGTATGGTCAATGCAAATGTGGTGACGTAGATGTTATGATTGATCTCACTCGGCAGGTCATTCTAGAGAGATATACTGATATGAAAAGTGACAGCAGTCGTCACTTTGCGAGAATCCCATACCATATTAGTCTGTCTAAAATCTTGGTCGGTTTCATACTTTCTAAACATACAATATTTGTATCTTTCATGTTCGGTCATTTCAGCCAAGCCGTTTATTTAACATCTCGTTTATGTAAAAAGCCCCCTCAAAGTTCAAACTAGGAAAGTTCAAAAAAAAAAAAAAAAAAAAAAAAAAAAAGAAAAAAAAAAAAAAAAAAAAAAAAAAAACGGGAGAAGTGATGGGTTATACATAGGTATAAACTCAGGATCGTTGAAATCAAACACAAATAATATATTTGCTATATGAGAAATCTGTTAGAATTTTTGATTTCAACGATCCTGAGTTTATACATGTGTATAATCCATCAATTGGCACCAAAGCTTTGTTTAAACCAAAGTTATCATCATTTGCCGGTTGATACCAAATGGAGAAACGACAACAAGTGTCACAGGAATTTAACTGGATTAGCCACCATCACCGAAGATTGACAAGGGGCTAATCAATTCATCAGATACACAGGGTGGCCAAACCTAAGTGGTTTTACCTCCACCGGTATCCGATTTAAAAGTCACGAGGACTAACCTGAGGAAAGATTCTGTGACAATCCGTAAATTTCCCGGCTATTATTTTTAGTCCTTTATGCCAGAAATTGTGAATTATTTATTTTCTTATCATTATAACTCAAAAACGAGAGGTTATCTCGTGATTTCAGAAAAACACGGCATTGCACGCATACCGACACCAATGTAGTAACGGCAAAACAATTATAATCTAAAACCTACATAATAATGATTCCATAATTTTACGCTCTCGAAAACGTTTCTAAAAGTACAATTTTTATAGTTCTCGGGTACCGGGAAGGTACATTTACGTGGAGAATCGACAGAGCACGGGGTACAGTTTATACTATATAAATAAATAAATAAATAAAATCCCACGGCCCTATTAACCGCCTCACCCTAAATTTTCTTTTTCAGATATAGCTCTTTCATTTTTTTAATACCCTCGCCTCTCTCATCCCCTCACATAGAAACCAACGCCACCCTTTTCTAATCAAACAAGAAAGAAGGAACACCAGATGTATCCAAATTCCCTCACACGTTATCCTTCTGTTCCTACCTCGAATATATCTTCCCTCCAAAAAGATGAACCATCACTTTCACCTTTTCTTCTCTTTGTGTACTGCGTCCAAGACAACCAGGCGAATAGGTTACTATTTTCTTTCTCACCTTCCCAAGCTTTGTCACGAGAAGACTTAAGAAGAAGTCAATTTGATATGATCATAACTCCATTTGGCTAACAACAAAAATCAATACCAATAAAGTTTGGTCAAGGTTTTCTTGTTCTTCCTATTCTTAATCACCAACCGATCCATAGAAAGGCCACATCTCAAAAGCTCCATACTAAAACAAAGAAGTAATCGGTGGTGGTGTTTCTGCTTGGATCTGATTGGATTTATTGTTCTAATTTATTGATCTTCTTCTTCAATCGACGTTACTCTTGTTAAGGTTATCTTGATTCCCTCCTACCTTGTAAATTATTGTTATAAAAATTTCAATAAGTTGTTATTTTGAGTTGATACTCATGTTTTGATACCAACCGATCGTCATCTATAATGATGGATTAATTGATTTGATTTCTTTGTTGTTGTGAGTCTTGTGTGGCTAAAAAAAAGTAAAAGAAACCTGATAAGTCTTCTTTTCAAGTATTGGCTCAAGATTGTGCCATTTATCTGGTCGAAACCATGAAGGCGCGTTGGTATCTTACTAGCACTATAACTCCTGGGTGTCTAAACTTTGGCAAAACCTTAACCATGAAACTAAGTGGTCAAATAAATATGGTAATGGAGCTTGTTGTTTGGGTCACGGTAGGTGTTTAGGAGTTGCTATTTTACTACCAAAAATCTTGCACATAACAACTTGTTAATTAAAAAGTTCTAAGATCAGTTTTGGTTGACTTCCCTCACTGTGTCAAAGAGGCTTAACATCATAAAATTATGGTTTGGATCTAAAAGTGTAATGAACTTGGATTGGGTTGTTTGGGTATGTCGTGAGGACTGTTGGGTCAAGCCCAACTCGCAGCCCAACCGCGAGCCCGAGTGAGGGGGTTTGGTCCGCTTATATTTCTTTTTATTCAAAATTAACTCTCAGAATATTCGATCTATTTGACTCGGCATATCTAGACTTATTATTTCATGACTCATTATGATATACCCGACTTAACACATATTTGAAACTAAATATTTACTTGGAAAATAAAGCTATAAGCCCTTATATATTGAAACAAAACTAAACTAAAAATATTAAACCTTCACTCATTTTTTTTGATTCTCGATTAATATTGCCTGATTTGACTTAGTTAAACTTAATACGACCCGCTTTCAACTATAAAAACTAATTGGAGTTTTATAAATAATACAAAATGGTTTATTATTCAAATATAAATTGTAACATATATTTATCACGAAAAACTAAAATGTATACATGAGTCATGCCCAACTTTCGTCAAAATATAATTAACTTGTTATATTTTTATAATAACCAATATAACTTAATATATTGTTATATAATAACCAACATTGAGGAGATTTATTCATAACTTGCACCATCAAATTATTTAAATACAAAGGTATTAAGTAAAGCTATTACTTAAATTTTTGAACACTACTATGTTGACCAATAAATGTGATACATAGAGATATTTATACATGTATGTACACTTATTAAAGTATATACCTTTGAAAATAATGTTACAAAATCCATTAACGTCTACTATTATATGTAATTATTTTCCATACATAGTCTTTCGGTTGCCATCAAACCGAAGACTCATTCGTCCTTGATATTTTTCTATTGCATACTTATGAAGCCAATACTTACAAATACTTAGAATACTATTTAAACATAAATGCTGCCACACAAGCAACAACAACACAAATACAGAAAACTTATGAAGTTTCGTTGAACTTTATCAAGTCTTAAACATGAATTAAAGACCAAATTGACGTACTAAATTAGGTTGCGTTTGGAGCCGTGAACTATCACCACTTGATTTATTCCTCCTAATGCTGCTAATTGCCAATGTGAGTATTCACAGCCCCCGTTTTACCGCTTTACTTTATTTGGGGAGAAATGCATGAACCTAAAACTTAAACTTTATTGTTTGAAATAAATTATAAACTGATTGAACCTTTTGACATAAATTGAACCTTTAAGACATGCTTTGAAACCCATTGATATATTTCGAACCCTTAGACCTATTATGAACCTATGACCTGTCCTTGACCCTTTAGTATGCTTAGAACCATAATGTGCCGTACGCTCTATGTCTTAAAGTCTCCCATGTTCGGAGCAGTCTTATGTTGATAATAGGTATAGTTGTTATACTGTTCGTATGTGCTAAAGTCTCTTTGAGCAATACTAAGTCTCCCTCTGAGCAACACTAAGTCTCCATTGGAGCAATACTAAGTCTCCTTTGTCGACAGGAGCAACGCAAAGTCTCCCTTGTTTGGAGCAGTCGTGATCTATTATATATTTTAGGCGCTTGCATTGTGACTTATTATGACCATATGTGCATTGACTACTAGACTTACTACTAGAATATGGAAATGTATGTGAACTTATATGTTACAAGTCTTGTAGGCGGGTGATGAGTGTCTAAATACCATCGTTTTGTCTTATCTGGCGCAGAAAACATCCGAAAACACTCTGAAATGCATCAAAATGATGAAAATATCACAAATAAGTGTTTTATGTGTTTTAAATGCAAAAATATCAAAATCAGATGAAAAACGTATCAAGTTTGCATAATTGGCAGTTTTAGTCCCTCAAGTTTCAAAAATTGTCAAAACTAGTCCCTGATAATTAAAAAACTTGTAAAATGTCATTTAAGGTCCATGAGATTCAAAAGTTGTCAAAATAAATCTTTCAAAGTTTAAAAATTATAAAATGACAACTTTGGTCCCTCAACTTTGAAAAATGTCAAAAATAGTCCTTGGTGAATTTAAAAATGGAAATTTATCAAAAATAAACCTTGTAATATTAATAAATGACAAAATTGGTCCTTATGGTGAACTTTTGGAAAATTACAAGTTAGGCCCTTAAAGTTTCAAAATTAACAGTTTTGGTCCTTGGACTTATAAAAATTGAATTTTATGCAATATTAGTCCTTGTACTATTCCCATGTTACAATTTTAGCCCTTGTGATAAGTTTGGATAAGTTGCAAGATCAGTCCTTGGCTTCAAAATATTACATATATGGTCCTTGTGCTTATTTAAACCAAACGGACCCTATATATTATCCAAATCCAATCCAATATCTACCCAGCCCAGTCCAAAGCCCAAACCCGAAAATTTAAATAAAAGAAAACCGCCACTACTGTAGCACCTTCTCCTCCACACCTGTTAACCCAATACCAGGGTGGTTTTCTCATCACCCTTATCTCTCCAGCTGTAAAATCACCTTTCCACCTCCCCCCTCCACCTCTACATACTCCCAAGAAGCAATTAATGCTGCTACCTGCTCAAATGACTTTTTGGCGCCAAAATTGCCATTTGGCAATTTTGATGATCTGGATTGATCCAATGGCTGAGAAATGGTGGGAAGTCGACAAGGAAGCTTTTGGTTGATAAAGGGAAGAAAAAGGAGCTGAAGAAGAGAGTAGTTAATTTTAGAGTAGAGTTTTTTGTCGTTTTAAGTGTAATTTCAATTTTCAGTGTAATTTTAAGCTTTGTAATATTAAACTAAGTTAACTCGGTGTATTTCAACTCTATTTCAATAATCAATTCGGTGTTTTAGTATAATTTCGGTTTATGCAATTTTACCTTTGAAAATCTCAAATTACTCTTGTAATGTTAAAGGTGTGAGTTCTTTATTACGATAAGCTTTTATAAGCTCTCCTATAGCTTATTGATTGCTTGTATAAGTTACTATTCGGTTTTACTCTAAAATCACCTCATCAACAAAAGTCAATCGTGGATTAAATCAATGATGCGAGTTGGAAATGGGTGAAATCGAGTTATTTTGGTTGATTCATTATAATGTGTGGTTGAAACTTATAGGTTAGTGGTTCTTTGATCATTGTGCAAGCCACGATGGCTAAGGACTCAAGTAAGTATTGATAATCTTTAGCTTCAAATCTGTCTTGATGATATGATAATGGTTATTTGATTTTGATACTTGATTAACTGTTATTATAGCTTTAAAATATTTGTTACTTAATTGTTTTAATCTATGTTATAGTAGGATAGAATAAGTTAGTTTAAAGCGCTTATTGTAGTATCTTAAAGTGTGTTTGGATCTAGGATTTGGTCGAGATTAAGGTTAGCTCATGGTTAATTCTAGTTGCTATAGTCTTACTTAGGTATAATATAGTTACTTTAGGCATTTGATTGCACCTAGGATTAGTAAAAGTCAAAATCACCTTAAATCTATTTTAAGTTAATAACTGTTAGAATTTTTAAGTTCAAATCTCATCAAAGTTGTTTATAACTAGGTACTTTAGCTTAAATTCATCTCATAACAGCTTAATACAACATAATAAGTCCATAGAATCAATTAAAAGTTCAAATTAGTCAAACTGCTTCATAAGTTAAAAAGTCAAAATTTCCTAAATGCAGTTTTTGAATAAACTTTAGAATTTTATTGTGTGTTTATTATTAAGTTTTAGCTTATAATCTTACGGGATAGTAAAGTTTAGTTGCTTAACTAAATTATAAAAATAATAGTTCACTTATAATTAGCTTATTCAACGCTTATTAATCGACTTCTTTTAGACCCTTTTCAAAATGCATGCCACTGCACACACTCAACATTCACCGAGTGTGCGGGGATCTTCTGACTTTGCACAAGCTTCATTCAAGCTTGTGAGAAGCTGATTTTGGTCCAAGTATAGTAGGCTAGGTGATCTTTAGGTCCCTATATCATTTTCCATTTAGCTTATTTGTTTAGCTTGTGTAATAGCTTAAAGTAGTCCACTTTAATCATTGTTTTGCTTAAATAATCCAATAAGCTCAAATCTAATTTAAGCTTCTTTAGTGATCTATATTCTTGTTAAATAGTTAAGATAGACTTAATTTAGCATTACCTAGCTTCCGTGTTCATTTGGTACTCAATTGTGGACTTTGACTTATTTTGAATTGCTTATTTATAGCGGTTACACTCTGATTTTATATTCTTTAACATAAGCATATGTTTTTATATTTTTATAAACTTAGAATAATATTTTAGTATTTTCCTGAATTTTTCAGATTTTTCTATCAACATTTAATATTTTTCCTTATTTAAAAGCAGTTTTAATCTTTTTAAATAGCTTTTAATACAAATAAATCGAAAAAGCTTAAAAATTATGTTTTCAATTTTCCTAGATTAAGATAAATATAAAAAGCAAAAGAAATATTTTTCCATAATTTTCTTGGTTTAAATAGTATTTTCTAGCATTTTAATTAGTTTTAAATAGTATTAAATTAATAATAAATACATAAAAGTCTAAAAATATATTTTCAGTTTTAAAATAAGTTTTATCATATTTTAGATTTTCTAAGTTATAATTTCATTTTCTAGGTAAATTTTGTATTTTCTTATATTTTAGTGCATTTAAATACTTAATAAATAGTTTTTAATTAATAATAATTAAATAAATAGTTTTAAAATAATTTTCTTTTCTAATAATTTTATTTTATTATTAGGATTATAAAATGTCATTTTATATTTGTAGGCCTTTTATTTCTTAAAACTCACGTTTTATTTTGTACGTTTACGTAATTTTATTTAAACGTACGTTTTAGGTTTTAAACGTTCATCATTGTAAAAATAGTGATAGCGTTTATTTAATATATTTTAACTTTTTAATTTTCTTTAATTTGCATTTAAGTCGCTGTAATTTATTAATCCTTTCTTTAGGTATAAATATCTCAAAAACTTTACTGATCACTATCCTTAGTGATTATTCGACATCTGATTGTGTTAAACACCAATTCATCCTCCGTGGGACTTAACGACCCAGGAATCCACTATATTCCTCTGATCTAAATTGCATTTGCTTCTGAGCTGTTTTAAGTTTGTTACGGTTAGCCATTCACAAGTGGCTAGCTTGTGTGATTAAACTTGACTGTTCGGGAGCGAATCAAATTTTGGCGCCATTACGGGAGGTTGTAGCGTGTTTTAAGCATTTCGCATCCATTCTTGCACATATACTACCTTTTGTAAGCAGTTTTTGTAAAGTTAATCAAAATCAAAAGTTCATTAACACTTTTCCTAAAGTGTTAACAACACCAAAAATATTTTCATTCTTTGTTTTACAAAGTGTTTATCCAAAATCCAAAAATATTCATCTTTACCCTCTTACCCTTTTGATTCTTTATTCCTTTACCCTCTATCCATTTGATTCTAACTTCTTCTATTCTCATGGAATCTCTCGACTACGACGATTACGGAACGGTTGAAAAACTTCCTACTTTATCACAAATGTCAAGAATTCGTGTTGTTCGTAATGATCCATTAATTTGCGTAGGGAAATGGAGCGAGAAACCGGGTGACAAAGGACTGGTACTTCCCTCCGATAATGGAGGTGCTAACACGTCCAACCTACGGTTATCCAAAGATCTAACCCTCGATTGCTCCTAAGCCGTCTAAAATTGATCCTACACTTTCACGATTTACGGTAAAAGCAAACATGCGAATTTAGACCGGTGACTAGCAAGAATGACTTGCTTAATCTTCACATTTCTCAAGAACCAGAACCGGAGACCATAACGGAAGTGGTGGAAATTGCTAGCTCTCAGAGCACACCACTTGTCCCACCTCCAGATTTTTCAAAATGTTCTTCAAATCTTAATAGTCATTCGGATCACCATGTTGGTTTTGTTGATTCTTTGAATGAACCGATTCCTTCTCATAACTCTCTAATAGAATCGTTTATTCCTTGTGTCGGTTGTGGTGAGCCTCTTTTGGTTCACCCTCGTCACCGGTGTGCGTGTGTGCAGTGTGGTAATGATATTCGAACGGAATTGTTTGTTTTGTGGTTCGAGAATTCATTTGATTATGATCCTAATCCGAACTCATTTAACGACCCTCAAATTTTTCCAACTACCCACCACACCGACTTATCTTCATATAATCAACATAACCGCTGTGAATTTTGTGGAGGTCCTCACCAAGGATTTGAATGTCAATCCGGAAACACGTTTGTCTATGAGCAGCTTTTCCGGTGATGCTCGAACTTTGGTTATGACCAATATCCATATGATTCACCATCCGGGCTCAACAGTTTTCTTGTTGTGACTGTGGAGGTCCCATTTCACTCGATTGTAAAGCAGAATCCATTTCCTTGTAACAATTACGACTATCCATATCACGACCAACTCAAGACAAGTGCAAATGACTCAAACTCCTCAAGAAACCCAACAAGACACTTATCTAGAGCTTCGGAGTCGGTGAAAAGAACCGAGGAGTTGAGTAAAACAAGATTTCATAATGTTCCCGCTTTTTCTTGTGTATATTGTGGGGGTCCTCATGATGATTATCAATGTCAACCTTCCGGTTTGACAAATCTCCACTCCCACAATGTCCTGTCATTCAAAATTCATGAGAAATCCATGGAAGAATTGCTAGTCAAGAGCGAGGTTGTTAAAATAAATTCCCAAATTGCTTTTGAAAAATCTATTAGGGAATCAATTGCAAAAGAAAAAGCACCAGATCTAGCTCTCAATTTCGCTTTTATTCACGATGACGGTGATGATGAGGATGCACTTGGTATCCTACAATTTTATAAAGATTCATCAAGTTCATCGGTGGATATCCCAAGCAATTGAGATTCATTCTCAAACAAGCGCTATCACACCAAGCTCCCACTCACTCTCGAACATGGGGGACGAGCATCTTGACACTGTTCCCGAAAAGGAATCGGACGAATTCATAAAGTCTAGTGTTGAGAACCTTGTCCCAATCCCTAGAGAGTCACAGGAATTCTTGACCATGTGTGTGATATCCTCCTCCTCTTGTCTTCCAAAATGATCATATTGAGATGTTCTCCGATTTCGATGAGGACTATTCTTTATCTTGTGGAGACATAAGTTATATTTGGGAATTACCTTCTCGACTTGTCGACAGGAGAAGAGAATGATGAAGAATAATCCAAGACGAAGCTCTTCGTCTTACATTATTGAATGTTAATCTTCTCATTTCTAGAATCGAGGCTTTTAAAGAAAAGCCTACTTCATATCCTATCCCTTTGAGGATAGTGAACTTTGTTCGATGATTCTATTCCGAATTGCAAACGTTCCATTTTGATCATATGGGAGAGAAGATTAGTGGTATTACCACTTCTCATTCTCATAATTCTCTCCCGATTATGAATCATTCACTTTTGAGGAGTTCCCGGTGAACTCACCAAATCAATCGAATATGAATCATTTGCCTTTGAGGAGTTCTCCGTGAACTCACTCATATCATATCTCTACCGAGTATGATAACTTCTACTTTGATCTAGACACACTCGGGATATGTCTAGACCAATTGAGCTTAAAAGATGAAATTCATGCTATCATGAATTCCCTTACGATGATGATGAGTTAGTCAAGATCTTTATCATGACTTTCTTTTCTTCTTCACCTATCCCGTGGCTTCTCCTGTTCTTCACTCCTTCGGAATGAAGACACTATTTTGATCCGGCATTTTCATTTATCATTTTGAGCGGTTCTATGTATATCTCATCGGTGTGGAACTTTCACGTACTTCAATGTTTATACAAACATCTTGAATGAAAGTCAGATGGAGATTGTCACTTCCACTTACTTCCCATGAACAAATTAATTGGGTCGAGTCAAGCTAGCGACTCGGTAATCAAAAACGATGAGTTAAACATGGGTTTTCACCAGTGTGTACCACCCTAGTGTGGGGAGATGCCCCACATATTGTATATAGATCTTAAAAATGAATGAAAATTGTAAATATTAAAAAGAAAATAATTGTTGTGTTTCTACACTTAGCTAGTAATGTTATCTTTTTACGTTCTAAGTTTCGGCATAACAACGGTACTTTGAATATTGAGGACAATATTCATTTCTAAGTGTGGGGGAAATTCGCTAATTTGATAATAAATGTACCCTTTTAGTCCCTTTTTCCCCAAAATGGCCAAAATGGCCAAATTTTAAATTTTTTTTAGTGGAAGTACTATGTACTAAACACAACAAATGGTAATCACCCACCATGTCTAACCCACATAAGGGCCGGCTAATCCAGAGCAAACGGCTCTTGGTAAAGATATCTCAAATCCGTTTATGGCTTGCAATTTGCCCAAATTGTATGGTGTTCACTCACCATATCCTAAAAAGTAAAGAGTTGGCTAGCCCCAAGTTTATGGCTTGTGGTAAAGGCGATGGAAAAACCATAATTGGTAATCGACTAAGCAAAGATAATATTGATAATTTATCTAAAGTTAGCTAGTCCGCAAACGGACACGGTAAAGACAAATCAAACCCGTTGAAAGCTTATGATTTGCTCAAAATCATTTGGTTATCATTGTACCAAGGTTCTTACTTGAACTAAAACAATTGGCTACTCCGTAAGTAATGGCTTTTGGTAAAGAGATAAAATCCATTAACTTTTCATAAAACATTGCTAGGGACTAGCAATATCTTAGTATGGGGATTGATGAGTGTCTAAATACTCATCATTTTTGTACTATCTAGGCGCAAAACATCCGAAAACACTCAAATGCATCAAAATGATGAAAATATCACAAATAAGTGTTTTATGTGTTTTAAATGCAAAATATCAAAATCGATGAAAACGTATCAAGTTTGCATAATTGGCGCTTTAGTCCTCAAGTTTCAAAAATTGTCAAAACTTGTCCCCGATAATTAAAAACTTGTAAAATGTCATTTAAGGTCCATGAGATTCAAAAGTTTTCAAAATAAACCCTTCAAAGTTTAAAATTATAAAATGACAACTTTGGTCCTCAACTTTGAAAATGTCAAAATAGTCCTTGTGAATTTAAAATGGAAATTTATCAAAATAAACCTTGTACTATTAATAAATGACAAAATTGGTCCTTATGGTGAACTTTTGGAAAATTACAAGTTAGGCCCTTAAAGTTTCAAAATTAACAGTTTTGGTCCTTGGACTTATAAAAATTGAATTTTATGCAATATTAGTCCTTGTACTATTCCCATGTTACAATTTTAGCCCTTGTGATAAGTTTGGATAAGTTGCAAGATCAGTCCTTCAGTTTCAAAATATTACATATATGGTCCTTGTGCTTATTTAAACCAAACGGACCCTATATATTATCCAAATCCAATCCAATATCTACCCAGCCCAGTCCAAAGCCCAAACCCGAAAATTTAAATAAAAGAAAACCACATCAGAAAGCACCTTCTCCTCCACACCGTTAACCCAATACCGGTGGTTTCTCATCACCTTATCTCCCAATGTAAAATCACCTTTCCACCTCCCTCCACCTCTACATACTCCCGAAGCAATTAATCTTGCCACCGCTCAAATGACTTTTACGCCAAAATTGCCATTTGGCAATTTTGATGATCTGGATTGATCCAATGGTCGAGAAATGGTGGGAAGTCGACAAGGAAGCTTTTGGTTGATAAAGGGAAGAAAAAGGAGCTGAAGAAGAGAGTAGTTAATTTTAGAGTAGAGTTTTTTGTCGTTTTAAGTGTAATTTCAATTTTCAGTGTAATTTTAAGCTTTGTAATATTAAACTAAGTTAACTCAGTGTATTTCAACTCTATTTCAATAATCAATTCCAGTGTTTTAGTATAATTTCGGTTTATGCAATTTTACCTTTGAAAATCTCAAATTACTCTTGTAATGTTAAAGGTGTAGGTTCTTGTTCGATAAGCTTTTATAAGCTCTCCTATAGCTTATTGATTGCTTGTATAAGTTACTATTAGCTTTTACTCTAAAATCACCTCACCAACAAAAGTCAACGTGGATTAAATCAATGATGCAGAGTTGGAAATGGGTGAAATCGAGTTATTTTGGTTGATTCAAGATAATGTGTGTTTGAAACTTATAGGTTAGTGGTTCTTTGATCATTGTGCAAGCCACGTTGGCTAAGGACTCAAGTAAGTATTGATAATCTTTAGCTTCAAACTGTCTTGATGATATGATAATGGTTATTTGATTTTGATACTTGATTAACTGTTATTATAGCTTTAAAATATTTGTTACTTAATTGTTTTAATCTATGTTATAGTAGGATAGAATAAGTTAGTTTAAACCGCTTATTGTAGTATCTTAAAGTGTGTTTGGATCTAGGATTTAGGCGAGATTAAGGTTAGCTCGGTGGTTAATTCTAGTTGCTATAGTCTTACTTAGGTATAATATAGTTACTTTAGGCATTTGATTGCACCTAGGATTAGTAAAAGTCAAAATCACCTTAAATCTATTTTAAGTTAATAACATTAGAATTTTAAGTTCAAATCTCATCAAAGTTGTTTATAACTAGGTACTTTAGCTTAAATTCATCTCATAACAGCTTAATACAACATAATAAGTCCATAGAATCAATTAAAAGTTCAAATTAGTCAAACTGCTTCATAAGTTAAAAAGTCAAAATTTCCTAAATGCAGTTTTTGAATAAACTTTAGAATTTTATTGTGTGTTTATTATTAAGTTTTAGCTTATAATCTTCTGGGATAGTAAAGTTTAGTTGCTTAACTAAATTATAAAAATAATAGTTCACTTATAATTAGCTTATTCACTGCTTATTAATCAGCTTCTTTTAGACCCTTTTCAAAATGCATGCCCTGTGCACACACTCAACATTCACTGAGTGTGCACAGGGATCTTACAGCTTTTGCACAAGCTTCATTCAAGCTTGTGAGAAGCTGATTTTTGGTCCAAGTATAGTAGGCTAGGTGATCTTTAGGTCCCTATATCTGTTTTTCCATTTAGCTTATTTGTTTAGCTTGTGTAATAGCTTAAAGTAGTCCACCTAATCACTGTTTTGCTTAAATAATCCAATAAGCTCAAATCTAATTTAAGCTTCTTTAGTGATCTATATTACTGTTAAATAGTTAAGATAGACTTAATTTAGCATTACCTAGCTTCTGTGTTCATTTGGTACTCAATTGTGGACTTTGACTTATTTTGAATTGCTTATTTATAAGCAGTTACACTACAGTTTTATATTCTTTAACATAAGCATATGTTTTTATATTTTTTATAAACTTAGAATAATATTTTAGTATTTTCCTGAATTTTTCAGATTTTTCTATCACTGTTTAATATTTTTCCTTATTTAAAACAGTTTTTAATCTTTTTTAAATAGCTTTTAATACAAATAAATCAGAAAAAGCTTAAAAAATTATGTTTTCAATTTTCCTAGATTAAGATAAATATAAAAAGCAAAAGAAATATTTTTCCATAATTTTCTTGGTTTAAATAGTATTTTCTAGCATTTTAATTAGTTTTAAATAGTATTAAATTAATAATAAATACATAAAAGTCTAAAATATATTTTCAGTTTTAAAATAAGTTTTATCATATTTTAGATTTTTCTAAGTTATAATTTCATTTTCTAGGTAAGTTTTGTATTTTCTTATATTTTAGTGCATTTTAAATACTTAATTAATAGTTTTTAATTAATAATAATTAAATAAATAGTTTTAAAATAATTTTCTTTTTCTAATAATTTTCTTTTATTATTAGGATTGTCAAAATGTCATTTTTATATTTGTAGGCCTTTATTTCTTAAAACTCACATTTTATTTTGCACGTTTACGTAATTTTATTTAAACGACGTTTTAGGTTTTAAACGCTCATCATTGTAAAAATAGTGATAGCGTTTATTTAATATATTTTAACTTTTAATTTTCTTTAATTTGCATTTAAGTCACTGTAATTTATTAATCCTTTCTTTAGGTATAAATATCTCAAAACCTTATCGATCACTATCCTTAGTGATTATTCGACATCCGATTGTGTTAAACACCAATTCATCCTCCGTGGGACTTAACGACCCGTGAATCCACTATATTCCTCGATCTAAATTGCATTTGCTTCCGAAATGCTTTTAAGTTTGTTACGGTTAGCCATTCACAAGTGGCTAGCTTGTGTGATTAAACTTGACCGTCGGAGCGAATCACGGACTTGTAACATGGTGAGTTGATAGGACATTTTCCAGTGACATACTCAAAAATGTTTTGTAATATTTAAAGACTTTCTTAAAATCGGATTTTTAATATGTAAAAGGACTTTATTAAAATGGCTTTTGTAATACATAAAACTTGTGTACTCACCAACTATTTTCATAGTTGACTGCGTTTTTCATGCATTTGGTGATCGTCAATAAGCATGATTTATGAAGTCTTTTTCATAAAGGAGTCTTCACGTGTCGCCTTTGGTCATTAAGTATAAGAAGATGTCTTTTGGAAACCAAGTTTTAAGATTTTATTGTCAAAGTCGGCTTGAACAATATTGTAACATTTTACTATTTTCTTAAATTTAAATATGGTATTGTACTATATCTCTTTTGCGATGTATATTGATTATGTTGCACCTCGCGTTTCCGCCTCTGGTGGGGTGTGACGGATTGGTATCAGAGCCGAAGGTTATAGAGAATGTTGGGTTTTCTAAAATAAAAACCTCAACTATAACCAGACTAATTTTTTTATAAAAACCCCAAACATAGTACGAGTCGATTAGCCCGAGCATTCCATCGTTGTTCCTAAATTATGCATAGCCTGATCAACTATGCATAATTCAGGAGGAATCATGGGATGATTGGGGTAGTCACCTTAGATCATGTTTGGCAGGAGTCAGAGTCTAGGTCACCTGAAAATGCATTGGTCTATGTGCGTACATTTGTCTTATGTGTTTTCAGCATTTATAACTATACTGCTAGACATTCTGTGTGCTAAGACTTTTGCCTTTGGGACAATATAAGAGCTTGAACTTAAGTACTTTGAATTGACTTGGCATGATGTACATTGAACCCTGTAGTCAGACATGTACCTTTAGGATTATGCATGCCTTCGTTTTTGTCATGTGGCGATCTAGACGTTATGAGCCTTAGTCAGACCTTTAGCCTTCTCACTAATCTGAACCGCCACTATTGATTGAATTGACTGGTTTAAACAATTTCAAACTCGAGCCGAACTTTCAAAAGGTCTCTTACAAAGATGAGAAACCATCTCTTGCGCACAACTTGTTTCCTAGCTTGATCTAGTGACAGTTCTTGTTTGATGAGTTGCGAAAATCAAGTTAGAATCAAGTTGTTACCCAACCTACACAACTTAAACACATGATCAGTCAGGTCGATAAGTTGTGAGAATTCACCAACTAAGAGTCTTTTGAGGGCAAAGCTCGAGAATGAGAAAGTTTGAACCATGAGAGCGTACGCCTACAGGGTAGACGGACTGAATCTCGAGGACGAGATTCTTTTTAAGGATGGCAAACTGTGACAATCCGTAAATTTCCCGGCTATTATTTTTAGTCATTTATGTCAAAAATTGTGAATTATTTATTTTCTGATCATTATAACTCAAAAACGAGAGGTTATCTCGTGATTTTAGAAAAACACGACATCGCACGCATACCGACACCAATGTAGTAACGGCAAAATAGTTATAATCTAAAACCTACATAATAATGATTCCATAATTTTACGCTCTCGAAAACGTTTATAAAAGTATAATTTTTATAGTTCTCGGGTACCGGGAAGGTACATTTACGCGGAGAATCGACAGAGCACGGGGTACAGTTTATACTATATAAATAAATAAATAAAATCCCACGCCCCTATTAACCGCCTCACCCTAAATTTTATTTTCAGATATAGCTCTTTCATTTTTTTAATACCCTCGCCTCTCTCATCCCCTTCTGGTAAAAACACAGTCCCTCCTCCCTCACATAGAAACCAACGCCACCATTTTCTAATCAAACAAGAAAGAAGGAACACCAGATGTATCCAAATTCCCTCACACGTTATCCTTCTGTTCCTACCTCGAATATATCTTCCCTCCAAAAAGATGAACCATCACTTTCACCTTTTCTTCTCTTTGTGTACTGCGTCTCAGACAACCAGGCGAATAGGTTACTATTTTCTTTCTCACCTTCCCAAGCTTTGTCATGAGAAGAATTAAGAAGAAGTCAATTTGATATGATCATAACTCCTTTTGGCTAACATCAAAAATCAATACCAAGAAATTTTGGTCAAGGTTTTCTTGTTCTTCCTATTCTTAATCACCAATCGATTCATAGAAAGGCCACATCTCAAAAGCTCCATACTAAAACAAAGAAATAATCGGTGGTGGTGTTTCTGCTTGGATCTGATTGGATTTATTGTTCTAATTTATTGGTCTTCTTCTTCAATCGACGTTACTCTTGTTAAGGTTATCTTGATTCCCTCCTACCTTGTAAATTATTGTTATAAAAATTTCAATAAGTTGTTATTTTGAGTTGATACTCATGTTTTGATACCAACCGATCGTCATCTATAATGATAGATTAATTGATTTGATTCTTTGTTGTTGTGAGTCTTGTGTAGCTAAAAAAATAATAAAAGAAACCTGATAAGTCTTCTTTTCAAGTATTGGCTCAAGATTGTGTAAATGCTTTTTTTTTTTTTTTTTTTTTAGAGAATTTATATTGATACAAGTAGGAGTGTGCCATTTATCTGGTCGAAACCATGAAGGCGCGTTGGTATCTTACTAGCACTATAACTCCTGGGTGTCTAAACTTTGGCAAAACCTTAACCATGAAACTAAGTGGTCAAATAAATATGGTAATGGAGCTTGTTGTTTGGGTCACGGTAGGTGTTTGGAGTTGCTATTTTACTACCAAAAATCTTGCACATAACAACTTGTTAATTAAAAAGTTCTAAGATGAGTTTTGGTTGACTTCCCTCACTGTGTCAAAGAGGCTTAACATCATAAAATTATGGTTTGGATCTAAAAGTTTAATGAACTTGGATTGGGTTGTTTGGGTATGTCGTGAGGACTGTTGGGTCAAGCCCAACTGCGAGCCCGAGTGAGGGGGTTTAAATACAAAGGTATTAAGTAAATCTATTACTTAAATTTTTGAATACTCCTATGTTGACCGATAAATGTGATACATAGAGATATTTATACATGTATATACACTTAGTAAAGTATATACCTTTGAAAATAATGTTACAAAATCCATTAACGTCTACTATTATATGTAATTATTTTCCATACATAGTCTTTCGGTTGCCATCAAACTGAAGAGTCATTCGTCCTTGATATTTTTCTATTGCATACTTATGAACTTCCAAGAGCCAATACTTACAAATACTTAGAAAACTATTTAAACATAAATGCTGCCACACAAGCAACAACAACACAAATATAGAAAACTTATGAAGTTTCGTTGAACTTTATCAAGTCTTAAACATGAATTAAAGACCAAATTGACGTACTAAATTAGGTTGTGTGTCGGAGCCGTGAACTATCACCACTTGATTTATTCCTCCTCATGCTGCTAATTGCCAAGGTGAGTATTCACAGCCCCTTTTTTACCGCTTTACTTTATTTGGGGTGAAATGCATGAACCTAAAACTTAAACTTTATTGTTTGAAATAAATTATAAACTAATTGAACCTTTTGACATAAATTGAACCTTTAAGAGATGTTTTGAAACTCATTGATATATTTCGAACCCTTAGACCTATTATGAACCTATGACCTGGCCTTGACCCTTTAGTATGCTTAGAACTATAATGTGTCGTACGCTCTAAGTCTTAAAGTCTCCCATGTTCGGAGCAGTCTTATGTTGATAATAGGTAGAGTTGTTATACTGTTCGTATGTGATGAAGTCTCTTTGAGCAATACTAAGTCTCCCACTGAGCAACACTAAGTTTCCATTTGAGCAATACTAAGTCTCCTTTGTTGACAGGAGCAACGCAAAGTCTCCCTTGTTCGGAGCAGTCATGATCTATTATATATTTTAGGCGCTTGCATTGTGACTTATTATGACTTATGTGCATTGACTACTAGACTTACTACTAGAATATGGAAATGTATGTGAACTTATATGTTACAAGTCTTGTATGGGCGGGACTTATAACATGGTGAGTTGATAGGACATTTGCCAGGCAGACATACTCAAAAATATTTTCGTACTATTTAAAGACTTTCTTAAAATCGGATTTTTTAATATGTAAAAGGACTTTTATTAAAAATGGCTTTTTGTAATACATAAAACATGTGTACTCACCAACTATTTTCATAGTTGACCCGTTTTCTCGTGCATTTCAGGTGATCGTCAATAAGCATGATTTATGAAGTATTTTGCATAAAGAAGTCTTCACGTGTTGTCTTTGGTCATTAAGTATAAGAAGATGTCTTTTGAAACCAAGTTTTAAGATTTTATTGTCAAAGTCGGCTTGAACAATATTGTAACATTTTACTATTTCCTTAAATTTAAATATGGTATTGTACTATATCTCTTTAGCGATGTATATTGATTATGTTGCACCTCGCGTTTCCGCCTTTGGCGGGGTGTGACAGATTCACACGAAAAAAACCTCAATTAGGTTTTTTCGAATCCAATAGGCCTCAGATATCACCGGAGAAGACGAACTTCACCGGAACCACCATCATGTTCGATACTCACAGGTTCCAAATGTGTTTCCAGGATTGAATATAAACAAGATTAACAAGAATTGATTCTGATAAATATCACAACATAATAACGATTATGTTGCATGAATTGATTGATCATATTGATGAATACAACTAATGTTAGATTACAGATTTCTTGACCTATTTATACACTTTGAATCGGTGCCAAGAACAAGAGGCATACCGATTCAACTAAAGTAATTGACACAATATAAACGTTATACCTTTAACACCTAAAACGGTTATATTATGTCTTTTGACCCAACCCATATAATATATTAACACTAAAGTACCCTTAACATCGATTTTATAACATTAATGGTCTAACATTCACCCACCTAATGTTATAGACATCCATTTTTTTCCTTCAGTAGGTTTCTTCAGTTTGTGTGATGATCACGAAGTCATCACTTCTTGATGTGCTCCCCCTTGATCTTGATCAGCCCTTTGATCACCATCCGTATCATTATTGTTTCCTTCTAATATTATACCAAAACAACTTTTATTTCCTTGAAAAAACTTACAACCTTCATATGTGTTTACTCTTACAACTCCTACCTTGTTACTCGACCCACCACACTCTTGTGGGATCCTTTTCTTGGCATGATCACAGCCAAACTTCAACCATCTTGGTTTTCACATGTTCTTCATTGAACCCCGGCCTAAAAGTTGTATTATAGTAACACTTTTTTCAAGTCTTCCTCATGTGTTTCGGTTCTTCTTCTAGGTTGAGTGGCTCCGATTAGGTTCTTCCTCTAATCCTAATTGAGCGCCAGTGATTGTGGTTCCGGTGAAGCTTTTCTTCTCCGGTGATATGGGTATGAGTTTTGCACTTTTCCTTCTTCTCGTTCTTTTTCTGGGGTGAGAGATCCGATTAGGGTTCTTCCCTAATCCTTTTGATCTTCTTGATAAAACTTGAATCACGACTTGTACTCTTGCAACCTGCTCTGATACCATGTTAGTTTTTCACAGGTTCCAGTAAGGTTTCAGGATCGAATATAACAACACAAGATTAACAAGCATGATTCTTTGATCATCAAAACATAATAACGATTATGTTGTATTGAATTGATTGATCATATTGATGAATACAGCTGATGTTACATTACAGATTTCTTGACCTATTTATACACATTGAATTGGTTCCAAATGTGTTTCCAGGATCGAATATAAACAAGATTAACAAGAATTGATTATGATAAATATCACAACATAATAACGATTTTGTTGTATGAATTGATTGATCATATTGATGAATACAATTGATGTTAGATTACAGATTTCTTGACCTATTTATACACTTTGGATCGGTGCCAAGAACAAGAGGCATACCAATCCAACTAAAGTAATTGACACAATATAAACGTTATACCCTTAACAGCTACAACGGTTATATTATGTATTTTGACCCATCCCATATAATATATCAACACTAAAGTACCCTTAACATCGATTCTATAACATTAATGGTCCAACAAGAAGTTCAAACTAGGAAGCTGGGGATATTTTGGACTTGGCCGAATCATTATATGGATGGGCTTAAAAATTTATTACAAAACAATTCAAGTTACACATACATGAAGCCGTGATGAAATACACACAAATTTAGCATGCACATACAAGATAACAAAAACATTCCATATATATATATATATATATATATATATATATATATATATATATATATATATATATATATATATATATATATATATATATATATATATATATATATATATATATATATATATATATATATATATATATATATATATATATATATATATATATATATATATCAAAACAAATATATATATATATATATATATATATATATACATATATATATATATATATATCAAAACACAAATATATATATATATATATATATATATATATATATATACATATATATATATATATATATCAAAACACAAATATATATATATATACACACACACACACACACATATATATATATATATATATATATATATATATATATCAAAACACAATGAAATATATATACAAGAGTATCATCCAAATATCAAAACACAACAGAAATAGATTACAACCAAACTTCTTTGTGCATATATATAACATTTGAACAAACTATTATTTATACAATTAACTCACTCTTAGCATACAACGCGCAATCACCAATCAGAAAGAGCAACTTCAGTAAGGATATCCAAAGGAGAGTCTTCCTGTGTGTGTCTCATATTCTTGGACAGATTTTTGGATCCACTAACACGAGCTTCCAACCATTCAACAATCCATAGGCATTTTCTTGTACTAGCTAAAAGGTTTTCATGTGCATCCTCTTTTTGAGATATATTGGAGTTTTTGTCTTGTTTATGATCAACTCTTTCATTTTCAGCCACATTTTCCCTTTCACACACTTTAGAACTCTCACTGTACGAAAGTATCAACAACAACAAGTAAACAGAAGAACTTTTATTCAAACCTAAGCGTCAATAGTCGGCTTAGATTATATCAACAATAGTATCCAAAATGTTATAAGATTAGATTAATGTCAATGAGACAATAATCATACAAATACAAAGAAGAGACAAGATCGGTGAAATGATCAAAGAGAAGAGAAGTGTGTGAGAAATGACCGCACACACAAGTGTATCTAACCTAGATTAAGGGACTTATTAAATAGGACATTAAGTTACACCAAGACCCTCTAACGGCTATAAATGACTCATCGCAGAAATGAGAATAGCTTCAAGAAACGAGCATCTTGGAACTTTAAACCTTTATTCTTTATCCATGATTAACCCCAGAATAACCCTGCACCGAACATAACTTGAAAGCCATTAGCAATTGATAGAATGATATGTTTGTCACGATTAATACCCAAAATTTAACATTCCCCTTAATCGATGGGCAAACATATCAAACAATATCAATTTTCACACAAGAATTTATGCCGATAAATGTGGAGGTTTTTGTAAGTATGTCTGCAGTTTGGTTTGAAGAGCCAATCTTTTTGCACTTATAACACCTCTTGCAATTTTTCCCGATGAAGTGGACATCAATTTCAAAGTGTTTTGATCTTTCATGGAAAAAGTGATTGACAAAGAAGTTGTAAAGCGATTTGTTATCACAAAAAGATTAACGGAAGATTGATATCAACTTTTAGATCCTTTAAGATTTTTGAATCAAATGATTTCACAGCAAGCAGAGACATAGATCTATACTCGCTTCGTGGAAGATTTTGAAAGAGTGTTTTGTTTTTACTTTCCATGAGATCAAACAATCATTAAAGAAAACACAATAACCTCGTGATGATTTTCTCGGTTTTCTTGCATTGGCCCAACTGCATCACTATATCCTTCAAGATGATTTTGAGAGTTTTCGAATTGTACCTTAGACCTTTCCTGGAGCTCCTTTTAGATATCTCGTAACATTGAAGGCACATTCTAGATGAGATTTTAATGGAGAATGCATATATTGTGCCGCACCATGAACCGAGTATGAGATGTCGTGTCTTGTATGGGTGAGATAGATAAGTTTCCCAAGTAACTCCGATAACCAAAGTGATGTTGACAAGAAGGGATCATCGCGGTGGGAATGTATGGAAGGACAGAGTTGGGTTCCATAGAGAACACAGGTTTGCACCCAAGAAGACCAAATTCTTTGAGGAGTTCAAGATGATTTTCTTTGGGAGAGACAGATGTCATTTCCGCTTTTAAAACCTCAATACCAAGAAAGTATTTTAAGTTTCCCAAGTCTTTGATATGAAATTTTGATTTTAGAAACTCTTTGAATAGGTTTATCTCATCAATACAGCTTTCGATGAGGACTATATCATCCACATAAACAAGCGAGCAATAAACTTGTTATTCTCTGTTTTGGTGAATAAAGAATGATCATTGACAGATTGAATAAAATTATTTTCTTTTAAAACATTGACAAGTTTTTCATTCCATTTTCTGGGAGCTTGTTTTAGGCCATATATGGACTTAACAAGTTTGCAAACTTTATTTTTATTGTTCTCATTACAGAACCCCTTAGGGATGGTCATATAGATATCTTCATCAAGATCTCCATACAAGAAAGCATTGTTAACATCAAGTTGGAAAAGAGGCCATTTGTTTTTCATGCACTAAAGCAATCGACATCTAACAAGAGACATTTTCACAACAGGAGAAAAGGTTTCATCATAGTCTATTCCTTCCCTTTGATTATAACCTTTAACAACTAATCTAGCCTTGTATCTATCAACTTCACCATTGGCTTTATATTTGATTTTAAAGATCCATTTGTAACCAATGGGAGTTCTATTAGGTGGGAGATCAGTTATATCCCAAGCATGATTTTCATTTAAGGCCTCAATTTCGAGTTCATAGCATCAACCCAATTACTATCAAGGATAGCTTCTTCATAGCGTGTAGGTTCAATAATTTTATTAAGACTAGAAGCAAAGCAAGAATTATCTTTGTTTAAATTAGAATAATTAACAACCTTTTCAACACCATATTTGACTTTCCTTCTACAATAAAGTCATTAAGATTCGGGCAACTTAGAGACTCGGTTGACCTTCTAGCGATGGTGGTCGGCAAGCCTCTTTCTTGTTCGAGTTCGATGTGAATCGATGATGTATCGCCGATCGCGAAGATGCATCGGCAGGATGTGATTCATGTGATATGGTGCCCTCGTGGTGTGTATTGTCATCTATAGACGTTGCAACAGTTCATCATCCCTAGAAGGATGACTCAACACATGTCATCATCATAGGATGTCACTCTCCCTTCATCATTGGGACTTGTTTGTGAGTCAAAGAAATTTTTATGATTTAAATCTTTAGGCACATACGTTTCAACAAAAGGTTTTGACAAAGTATTTTCATTTTGAAGGAAAAACAGTTTCATAAAATTTGACATCTCCGAATAAAAGATATTTTTGTTTCTAAGCTCAAACGCTTATAACCTTTTTCTCATTTGAATAACCAATAAAGACACTTTTCTCGGACTCCACTACCAAATTTATCGAGATGTTGAGAATGGTGGCATAGCATAAGCGACCAAAGACTTTAAGGAGAGAGTGAAGGGTCATGCCCATACACAAGGGAGAAGGGGGACTTGCCAGATAGAACTGAAGAGGGTAACCTATTTATGACATAGGCAGCAGTTAGAACACATTCAGGCCATAGATATAAAGGTAATTCCCCCTGAAACATAAGGGATCTAGCTACATTAAGGAGATGCCTATGTTTCCTTCCTGCAATACCATTTTGTTGTGGTGTATAAACACAAGAGGTTTGATGTAGAATTCCTTTTTCATGGAAGAAGTGTTGAAGTTTATTATTAACAAATTATGTCCCATTATCACTTCTGAAAGTCTTAACATTGTGTTCAAATTGATTTGATAGCATATGAGTAAATTTAACAATGGAAACATAAACATCATCCTTTCCCTTAAGCATATAAATCCAAATTGCCCTAGAATAGCCATCAACAATAGTTAAAAAATATTTGTAACCATCTCTACTAGTGACTTTATATGGTCCCCATACATCTAGATGAACAAGTTGACCAATTTTAGTTGATTTATGTTCACTTAGAGGGAATGGTTCCCTGGTTTGTTTAGCTTTGTTGCAAGTATCACAAAGATGGTCGATTCGGATGAGCTATCAAGTTTAAGGGTGGATTTAGGATATGAAGGACTTGGTCGGAGGATGACCAAGTCTTTGATGCTCATAGATTTCTAGAAACATGACAAATGTAAATGCGCTTATTAGAAGTAATCTTACATGTAGAATCAATATCAAACATATATAACCCATTGCATTGTTTACCAATCCCACAATCCTTTTTGATGTAAACTCAGATATAGCAATTAGATTCATTAAACCCAACAAACGACTTATTGTCTCTAGCAATCTTATGAACAGACAATGAGACTAACAATGTACTCGGGAACAACCAAAACATCAAAAGAGTTAGGTCTTTATTGACTTTTAAGTCGCCAATTTTAGTGATTAGGGCACGAGTACCATTGGGATGTCCAACAGTTAGACCAAGATTTGAAATGTCAACAACATTAATTAAAATTTGGCGGATACAATCATGTCGATTTGCACCGTAGTCAACAATCCAACCAAGACCGATGTTTCGGATAGAGTTTTGTGTTGTTGTTGAAAAATTTGTTAAAGTTTATGTTAAACTTAACACCGCCATTAAAGAAGGTTCTGAAAAATTTTACCCCATGTTGGCATTAGCGTAAGACATATTGTTGTCATTAAAAAGACTCATAAGTCCGAGAGTCGTTCATTAGACAAAGAGACAGGAGAGTTGCTAGAGTTGCAAGCACTATTATCGGTGGTACGATTAGTATCGCAGAAACATTATTCTTCTTTGAAGGGTTTAGAATTAAAATTCCTTTTGACATATCCAAGGGATAACAAACCGCATCATAACATCTATCAACAAGATGACCGTGTTTTTTTGCGATTAGTGCATTTGAGATTCATGTTTGGTCCTCTGTTGTTTGAGTGTTACCGACATTAAAACGTAACTTTTAAAATTGTTGTTAAATCCTTTTTGTTGTCAAAAATTTTCCACCATCGAAGTTTTTGCGACAAAAGTCGTAGCATTGGGTTTTGAGCTATTCCCAGATGAAACATTTCGTGAGATTCTTCTCCGAGACAACAGAGAAAGCGTTTTGACATTAGGTAAAGGATCTCGGTTAAAATATTGATTCGATGGGAACATAGGAGTCATCAAGACCCATAAGAAATTGCATTAACTTGATTAGCTGATTGTGTTTTTCAAAATGTTTTGCAGCCTCACAAGTGCAAGGAGGCAAGCTAATCATACAATCAAATTGTTTCCACAAAGAGTTAAGGTTGTTATCATAATCAGCAAGAGAGGACCCACTTTGAGTAAGGGAGTTTGTTGGAATCGCTCCTAACTCGTAAATGGAACGACATTGACGGGATTACTATTTCTATCTTTGTTACCTTAAACACATGGGTTTGTTATGTCAATTACCCATAGTTGTATGTGTTTGGGTATATAAACCCCTCCATACTTCCATGGAGGGGTGATATTTCTTGTGTAAGCCTTTCACCTTTCAATAAAATATCACATAGTTCTCTCCCTTCTCTCTTGTTTCTCTCTCTAACTTGAAGATGGGTTTCTTCCATCTTCCAAGACCTCCCGATTCACCATATCAACCTTAGAAACGATCCTTACATTGGTATCAAGAGCAAGGTCCTATTTTTATCATTGGTTGATTTTTGGTGATTTTTCTTGTCAAAATCTTGTATTAAAATCTGTTTTTTAAACAAAGTCTTAACCTTTCTATACACTTTTGTTGTTATCAGATTTTTTACAAGTTTATGTATCTTTGTTGGTCATAAAGTCATGTGTTAACAAAGTTTGCAAGATATCTGTTGTGTTACTTTGTCTAGCCAAACAGTTTTTTGTGTTAACTTTTGTACCTTATATGAGTTTTTTCCAATCCGTGATGTTATTAATAGTCATCTGGTTTTGGGTCATCTTTTGTCCAAACACAGTTTCGTACCATCATTTTTACGACTATCTTTTTATACCAAACATGTGAAAGTCAAAGTGGTCAACCTTCAGTTTTCATGGTCCAGCGGTCAAAAGGACAGTTTTTATGCTGTTTCTGGGTTAGTATGAAGACTGGTCGGATAATATGGTCGGAAAAAGGTCGCGGAAAAAGTCAATGAGTCAAAACCTAAACTTACTCATAAGGATTTTACGTATGGAATACGCATAAAAGCAAGGCTACGCATAAGCTTTTACGCTAAGCTTCTACTGAAGTTACGATAAGCGTGTGAAGTTATGCGAGGAATTGTTACGCATATGGGCTACGCCTAAGGTCCATGGCTACGCAGTAAGTCTTCACGATAAGCCGTTTGACCATTCTTACGCATAAGGGCGGAAAAAGGTAAAGGAAGAAATTACTATATGACCTTGACAAAAGAAAAATCCAAAACATCAAAGAAGCGAGGAACACCTCAACATCAAAGCGAGGAACACTCTACTCTTAGAGTAGAGGTGTTCGCTTCTTTGATGTTTTTGGATTTTTGAGCGGAGATCAGGGAGAGGGTCTCCTTCTTCAATACCAAATGATCTCTAAGAGAAAGCCAATAGTTTACGAGGGTTCCTCGTGAGAATGAAACAAGCTTCAGAGAAAAACTTGAGTGGTCGAGAAGGTTTAGTGCACGCGCCACCGGGTCCATGACGACTTTTAATCTTCAATACCGGTGTCACTAAGTGACAACCAAGAGTATATGAATTGAACTTTGTGTGCGCCCTAAGTTGAATAATCCGGAGTGCTATTTCTTTTCACCCTTTACTTTACATTTCTTTTTGATTCTTCAACTCCTTCTTTCTCCGATTCTCATTTTCTCCTTTTATAATCATTTTCTTCTTTATTATAGATTATAAAAGGAGCGAAAGCTCTTATTTTGAGTAAAACCTATCAAACCTTTCACCTTTCAAGGTTTTGCTCAAAAGACAAGTACTTCCCATATGATTTTAAAACCTCAACCGCTTATATCACTAGTTGAGGGGAGTATTTGATAAAAACTTTGTTCACAAATTGTTCATAGTGGTCATCTTCCCGCAACACTTAAATGGTCATATTTATTCTCAAACGTTTCAAAATAACATTTTCATATGCCATTTTGAGGGGAGAAATTGTGTGATAAGAAATATGTTGTGCAAACATGCAAATGAATCTGTACCTCGGACTTAACCAACGAATTAACGATACTAAACTGTTTGTAACTCAAAAGACTTGTCCCGACGGGTAATAATTTCAAGCTAGTTCGCTAGTAATGTAAACGTGTCTCGCAAAGGACTTGTCCAAGTAGAAAGTACCATTCGAGAAACTTTAGATAGACATGAACTCGACGGGTATGACAACCTTCGAGGTTTGTCTACACCTTCAAGGTAGTTATTAGAGCTAGTTGTCACCTAAAAGTCGACAATGCAACTCTTTAACTATGCAACGTAACCGTGTCTCGCGGGATTGTCTATCTTCGATGGATCAATTCAAAAGTGCGCTCTTTCCTCACCGTGCATTTAACCATTAAAACTATTAAGCACATGTGGAGGGGGTATTTATGCAAACATCATCTCTCAACGTGGTTCAAACATGTTTTTCATTAACAAACCCTTTGAGAGATATTTTCACATACAAATGGTTTTAATGGCAAACATAGGTTAGTCATGGAGTTATAAGGTGACTAAGGTTAGGAATAACTGCCCCATGATCCGCCAGAGTCGGAGGGATCACCCAAGGACACTACCATTAGTTAGTGTTAGAAGTCCTTAGGAATGATTATAAAAAGAAGCAGGGAACACCTCTACTCTTGATAGGTTTATCAAATCCATAATCTACCTATATCCCATCACATCAAATGACTCGTACTTAAACGCAAAAACAAGATCTCTGAATTATTCGTGGTTACTAAAATTTTATCAAGACCTGAAAGGTCAAGCCACGCACACGAATATCATCATCATGGATCCTTGATACTATTCGAAATATTAACAAAGTATTATAACAATTTTGTTATATACTCTATTTTGATTCGTTAATTAGACTCATAAACAATACAACTCAAGACGACCCTACCTTAGACCCTTCAAAAGGATCTTGAAGCCATTTAAACGCCTTCTTGGTTCGGATATGTGCTGCAAACGTTGACATAGGTTGAGGGTATGGTTGATGTTTTGTTTATCGGTTTGGATTGAGGATATATGACTTGATCTATGAAAGTTTGGTTTGAGGATAACGAGGGTGTACTGGACATATGTGGTAGGTGGATTTCTTTTTGTGAGAGATTAGGTTAACTAATATCCGAATTATTAGGTAGGCGTGTATTTTATATCAAATTTTTAGAGTTGTGTTTGGATCAACCGATGGATCGGATGTTTCTCGGGCCCAACCGAATGGACCGGATTAGGCTTGAACCTTTATCACATTGATTCATCTTAATGGTATGTGGATCATTGGATTTGGACCTGCTTGTTCGGTTTAGGTGTACATGGATAATATATCCGTGAATACACTTTGTCTAAATTCAATATTTGTGCTATAATTCGCTTAAGATAAAGTTTTGGATTATGGTTGATTTCTACTTAATATTCACGGGATACAATTTTGACAGGATCAGGAATACCATTATCATAGTTCATTTTAACCGTTATCGAAGGCTAGTTTTGGGAATTTAACCGCAAAATGTGATTACGGAGTTAATTCTTTATTATTTATTTGAGGTTGAAGTGGGATATCACGGGTGCGTTTACTTAGTATCTGAAGATATCGGGGTTGGTTGGATGCATGATCCTTCGAGATCCTTGTTTGAGCTTTAACCGTTTCGATTGACAAAGACTTGAGTTATCTAGTTGAACCTGATGTAAGGAGTTACGTTGTTGTGCTCACAGCTTATAAGTATCACTTTTAAGGAGTTACGTTGTTGTGCTCAAGTGTCACACTTAGGTGTGGATAATTTGAGAAACTTTAAGTTTACCTTTTTCGATGGAGTTAAGAAAAGGGTTCTTCGTCGACAATAGTGCAAGTTTAAGTCACAAGTTCGGGTTATACTACTTGGCCTCAAGTTTGTCATATTGGGTTTCTCCATCGCAGTCACTACAAAAAGCCGTCGAATGATAATGGGGTGGTAAAGAGTTAATGAGAAGAGTATACACGAGTAGAGAAGTTTTATCGCAATGATTCTCACAAGATATTTATGGTACTTCACACTTGTTCGATTAATTAAACATACATGGTTTCGATGTTCCAATTTCATCATCAACATACGTGGTGTATGATTCGATTCGTTGAAAACATCGGGGAAGAGAGTAGAGGTGTTCCTCGCTTCTTTGATGTTTTGGATTTTTTCGAAAACCCGCTTCCTTTCATGAATTTCTTCAATCGGGAAGAAATGAGACGATTTGTGGTTCAAACGCCTCACTTTGGTGTTATCGCCTCACTTTCGCGAGTTATCGTGCGTGAAGTTACCTAAATATGATGTTGTGATGCCTCACACACGGTCATTTTATCGAGTAATTGCGATTCACCGGTAACTATTATTCCGATAAGACCGCAACATTCGGGGAAGTCATTTCATTTCGTCTTTCGTGGTTTGTTTGGTGTGAAGCATCTATATATGTGAGAAGATCTTGTTGATTTCTTGCATGTTACCCCGAACGGATTTTCCGCAACAAGTCGATTTACCTTGTGTGGTTTATCGCTCATCTACAAATTTCATTGCGCATCGAAAACGTCAAAAGTTAGAGGAAATGTTCACTACATCAAAGTTTGAATCAAGACGGTTGTCGGTTTGGGGAAGTTGATTGTAAACTTCGCCAAAAAGGAGTGTACGGAGAAGTCGCTAAAGACATGCGGCATGAATTGGGGAAGTTAATCCAATTTATGCATATTACATCATTTGCCTACAAGTGAAGAAAACGGTTCTCAAGTCAAGGTACTAGAAGAAGACAAAGAGCGTAACCTTTCATCATCCTCAAGACTTGAAGAGCTTATGAAGACCTTTCTTTATTTGTTTTCTATATTTGTAGTAAATGTTGTAAGTAATCCCTTATGTCGTCCCATTGGGGAAGATTGTTGGAATCGCTCTAACTCGTAAATGGAACGACATTGACGGATTACTATTTCTATCTTTGTTACCTTAAACACATGGGTTTGTTATGTCAATTACCCATAGTTGTATGTGTTTCAGTATATAAACCCTCCATACTTCCATGGAGGGTGAGATTTCTTTTGTAAGCCTTTCACCTTTCAATAAAATATCACATAGTTCTCTCCTTCTCTCTTGTTTTCTCTCTAACTTGAAGATGGGTTTCTTCCATCTTCCAAGACCTCCGATTCACCATATCAACCTTAGAAACGATCCTTCACAGAGTTTATATTTTATGCAAATTAAAGATAGTGAACCATCAACCTTATCATAGGTATCTTTAAGATCATTCCACATTTCATAAGCGGTTTAGCATATATAGCACCAACAAATAGTTCGTGGTGAGAGAGTTAAGAATCCAAGTAACCACAACAGAGTTCTGGTATCCCATTGATTAGCAAGACTAGGTTCGAATCATCTCTTATGCAAGTACCATCAATAAACCCTAACTTATTATGGTTCCTTAAGGCAAAGGTCATGGCCATATTCCATATTTTGTAATTTTCAGTTCCAGCGAGTTTGATAGTAATAATGGGAGTACCATTTGTGTTATTGGGGTGTAAATTCAAAGCATCACCAAATGATAAGCTTTTCTCAAATGGAAGAACCACCACCACTAATATTATCATCACCAATAGCCATAATACAAACAATAAGACATACGAGATATGATAAGATAGACAAAGCACGATGTAAATAAAAACAAGAGCGAGATAGACAGATAAAGAAATAAATAAGACTTTGTAATTAAGAAACAACAAGCACCAAGCACGTGAACTGGGTAAACTAGAGCGGTATTCATACCACTCGAGGTAGCGAGATCAAGATGTTAGTTTACCCGTTTGCACCCACAAAGACTTAAGTCTTGTTTATTTGAAGAAGAGATTAGACTTAGACTTACGAGAGCAATATGCGTGGAAAGAACAAATCACAATAAGAAATAACCATTGATTATGCCAATAGCAATAACCACAAACCACCAAGTTGTTTCGAAGAGATGTCCCCAAGTTTCCACAAGGAAACCCTGGATGTAGAATCAATAATGATTATGAGCACAAGCTCGATACCATGTACGAAAGTATCAACAACAACAAGTAAATGAAGAACTTTTATTCAAACCTAAGCCTCAATAGTCGGCTTAGATTATATCAACAATAGTATCCAAATGTTACAAGATTAGATTAATGTCAATGAGACAATAATCATACAAATACAAAGAAGAGACAAGATCGTTGAAATGATCAAGAGAAGAGAAGAGTGTGTGAGAAATGACGCACACACAAGTGTATCTAACCCTAGATTAAGGGACTTATTAAATAGGACATTAAGTTACACCAAGACCCTCTAACGGCTATAAATGACTCATCGCAGAAATGAGAATAGCTTCAGTAGAAACGAGCATCTTGGAACTTTAAACCTTTTATTCTTTGTCCATGATTAACCCCTGTAATAACCCTGCACTGAACATAACTTGAAAGCCATTAGCAATTGATAGAATGATATGTTTGTCACAGATTAATACCCCAAAATTTAACACTCACCCTCTAGACAAATTGAACTATCTGGCCCTTGTTTTGCATGTTGGTGAACCAACATGCCCTGGCACAGATTAGGCTCAAGAAGTTGTGGCGACGAAGCAACCTTCAACATAACATCAAAAAAAGACTCAAAATAGTCGCATCCTTTCTTCTGTCCCCTTTGAGTATAGTTTTTTACTCCAGGGTCAAGAAACACAAAATAATTATTTCTTGAGTTGTTAGGCTTCTCAGAATTCCATCCTTTTGCTTTAAGATGAGGCCAAACAGCTTCCTTAAAAAGGTCACTTAACATCTCTTTGCTCAACGTGATTCCATATTTTAAAAGATCAACAACTTCTTGTGTCAAAAGAGATGAGAATTTTGGATTGAGGTTCTTGTTTCTCGATCACTTCTTGATCATGCTAGTGAGGTCTTGATTTTTAATCCCCAGGGCTACAGTTTCTACAAGCAGATTGATACCCACAATACTCCTGACATTGAATATATATGTCAAGAATGAAGTTTCTTTTTGTTTGAACATTCTTGTAGCCTGAAAGAGATAACACATTAATGACAAAATTTGATCTTTTGAAGGGCTGTAATCTATACAAGATATACCAAAGTAGATATTACTAAAAGCTAAAGCTCATGCTAAGTAAGCACTAGTAACTGTAACTAACTGCACCTAGTTTGAAAATGTAAAAGTGTTAAGAATTTCAATATGCCAAATGGAACTCATATATATACTAAAATCTAAGTGTGGAAAACTAGAAGGGGGGGTTGAATAGTTTTACCAATTTAAAACTTCCTTTTAAATATTTAGATCGACTTATGTCAATCTATTTGGTTGTTTATGTTGGACGTTGATAGATAGATATATAAACATATAATGAAAGATAAAGAGTAAGAAGCACATCACCACGACACAAGTTATTTATAGTGGTTCGCTATAAGGACACCTTCCTTGCCCTACTCCACTCCCGAGTCACCTACTCGAGTTCGTAAGCACTACACCAACTCCTTATGGCGGAGAAGCCTTCACAACGTCGCTTAACCTTTTTCCGGTACAAAGCTAAATACCGAGTTCTTTCACACCAAGGCGAACCACACCTAACACAACGTCGCCTACCCTTTATACGGTGCTAGGCTAACCACCGAGTTCTTTCACACCTTAGGAGAACTAATCCTATCACAACGTCGCCTACCCTTTATTAGGTACTAGGCTAAGCACCTAGTTCCATTATGGAGGAACTACTACCCTTCACGACACAACACCTATTATCAAGGAGATCTACTCCTTGTTACAACACCATCAAGGATATCACCATCCTTGTGAATAAATAAACACTTATATGTATAACGATGCACCTCATCGATTATACGACCTAAGCATTCTTCCCAAATGCTACTTGATTTGATTCTTCGGCATCCTTCACTAATGCCTTTGACACAACGCTTGGCATCCTTCACTAATGCCTTCGTCTTGACATCTTAAGCATTCTTCACTAATGCTTTGACGCGGATGATTAGCATTTTTCACTAATGCTTTCATCTTGACACTTTCGGCATTCTTCACTAATGCCTTCAACCCAACATCTATGGAGAAAGGAAGAACTATCAACAAGAGAACCTTCGTTGTCTTGATGATGACAAAGCATGGCAACTCATGGACTTGAGCTTGCACGTCTTCAAGATGTGGTGATCTTTCCTTTAAGAGGAACCTACAAGATCACACATAAACAAAGAGAAAAGCTACATAGATCTCTTGGATATGAGGTTAGAGGTTAGAATACTTGGGGAAGTATGTGTGTCAAGGGGTTGTTAGAAAGGAAGAAATGGCTCTCATTTATAGAGGAAAACCCTCTGCTTCCCGGATCCCACGAATCCTTCCACTTGGGATCCGGCTAGCACAAAGCCAGGGATCCGTGGTCCGCTCCTCTTTGCCCATGGGTATTTTGGGTTATGGGTTGATCCATGGTTTTCAATCTAGATACAATGTACCTTAAGGATACATTGAACTTGTGTAAGTGGTATAAATAAAACCATGGGTTATGGGTCAAAACCATTTGCTAGTTTTTATCTATTTAGTATATACTTGCTTTTACCCATTTTAGTATATACTTGTTTTTACCCATTTTAGTGTACTTAATATAAGTATGTATTAACCCAATATGTAAACACTAGTTGTTGTACATATGTATCTAACTCATAGAGTTACTTAAACTTGTTAAGCCAATATGTAAACACTAGTTGTTGTACAAGTGTATAAAATCACTTAATCTTGTTATAGTGTTTTATGTGAAAACGTAAGTGTGTTATAAAACTATTAGTTCAAACCATTTACGTATTTTATTTGTTTCGTTAATATGATTTTACCTTTGTTATCGACAAAACATTGAAGATCGTAAAATATAAATAAACGTTTTACGGCTTATTTGTATTAACAATCTCCCCTTTGTTGATGACAAAACATAAAATTATTTTAAGGAAAAGCTAAAATTGTAAATGTTTGAATTTGTAGTTTTACTTTCTTCTCCCCTTTTGTCGAAACAAAAGTGTTTGAAGAAACTAACACAATTTTTATAAGAAAAATTATAAAAGATGTAATGAGAGCAAGTGACGGAATGGTACTTGTCTTAACTCCCCTTGACGAGTCCATCCCTTTGAAAAGGCGTCAAGAACATAATGTAAAATAAGCTACTTGTGTTTGCAATTAAGTTTGCAAATGGTTCGTCTAAGTACGAAAACGTGCTCCCCTCGAATATTGCAAAGTTGCAATGGGGTAACATGAAGTGTAATCCAAAATGGATTAAGTTGCAAATGATTTTGCAATATTGTTTGACACAAAGCTCCCCTAGCTTTTATGGTGTCAAAATCTTCATGTGTTATTTTGAAAATCTACAAAGTAAAGGTTAGAAAACAAGAGTATAGTGCATAATTTCTGCAAAAGAGACTCAAGTTAGTAGAAATTTGTACTTGCACCACGGATCCCATGGTTCCTTCAAGGAGGATCCGTCTAGTTATCGAGGAAGGGATCCGGCTATCTGTTCAGTTTCTTGAAGATGAAGAAATGTCAAGGAGTGCAATTTGAGGCAATGAGATAAAAGTACAATATAACAAGCACAACACACATAATAGTCATGGCATAAAAGTATTCATTCAATAAAACAAAGAGATACACAACCAAATCTCTAAAAACTAAGAGAATGAACTAGCCAAATAGATGCTATTAATGCTAATAAGTTACTCCAAACTTAAGATTTGACTAAAAGCTTAATTACTAAAAGATGTCCTAAACGTTCTAGGTTTGAGCTTACGACTATTATGGTTATTGTGGTTTAGGCTTGTTGACCTCTTCGAAACGTTTGAGGAGGTGATAAAACATGAAACGATGCTCTTCGCGTAATTCATGTATCAACCTTTCAACGTGTTTACAATGATAGCAATCCTTGTTATGGTTTTGAGTTTCTTGAAGTGAAAGTTCAAGTGAAGTGGGTTGAGGTTCTTTAAATAAAGGAGGATTTGGTTGAGACTCATTTAGTGGTGGCTCTATAATGCTTGTGGCTAGAGGTAAAGAGACATCAACTTCCATTTGGTCAAGTGGTTGCTTTTGATGTCTTCTCATAATCCAAAATGGACTATTGGGAGGGATGATAGAGTTTGTTTTTGGATCAAGTGTTGATTCAACATTTTGATTTTGTGACTCAATCTTTTCATGTGAATTGGATGGTAATGGTGAAAGATGAGATGGCCAAGAGGGTAAGTCTTCTACATTGTGAGAGTGTGAAAATGATTGTGAAGTATCTCTAGGTGCTAATGATGTTTGTTGAGTTGTGGGGGGTTTGTTTGCTATGGTAGAATTTGGTGAAGATATCCTAGTGGGAATCTTATTCTTGGGGATTAGTTTGATTGGTTTCCTTGATGTGGGAGAAATCCTAGCATTGGTGGACTTAACGGAGATGATTCGGTTGAAGAAACTTCGTGTATGATTCTAGCAAGTTTCTTGGGTGGTTCTTGGGTGGATGAATGAGCACTAGGAGCCTTTCTCATATTGAAATGACTAAGGAAATGGTTGCAATTCTTGATATTTGTGTGAGATGACTAAAAAGTTTCTAGGCAATGTGGTTTATAAAGAGAAGATCTTGGCAATTAGTATTTAAGACTTAATCCACTAATGTTCTTGGAAATGTGATGATTGACATGCACAAGGTTGAAATTGAGTTTCTTCGATCTAGGAACTCATTTAAGATGAGATGGAGTGTTTGGGTTAGCAATGTTAGACATATATCGTCACCGGATCCCACGGTTCCCTCCTTGGAGGATCCGTCTAGGCTATTCCTAGGGATCCGGCTCTCAAAGATTATGATGATTTGAAATGGGGTTTCTAGAAGCTAAAGCCTATCTTGTTTTGGGTGTTTGACTCTCCTAAGTGTTTTAGGAAGAGAGGTACTTGAATGATCATGAGTAATAAGTGTTTGTGCACATGATTGCTTTTATGGAAGAAGGAAGGGACAAGAAGACTACCAATGGATGTCCAAGGATAACACTAAGAGTTATGAGGGTGACAAGTCATAATAAATGATCCTAGTGATCAGGTTTTAGCTTGAGGTGATATTAAGAAAAATTCTCAAAAATTTCAAGAATTGAAAAACTAATTTTTTGTCTTACCTTGAGATATAGAAGATTAAAAGCAATTTCCTAAAATTGTTTAGCTTGCTTTCCTAAGTGTTTTGAGAGATGAGACTTATTTTGTGAGTAGTTGAAGCGGAAGTATGGTGAGTTTTAGATGTGATGATAGAATTAGACTAAGATCGTAAGTAAGCCTTTAGTGAGTCTAAGCCTTTCTTATCCTTGACGTGGACTTAGTTGGGTTCTAGAATCATATGCCAAGCTAATGTGATGTTATCTAGAAAGTAGTTTTGATGTGTTGAATGCTGCATTGTTGATCTGATGTCACGGATCCCACGGTTCCTTCAAGGGAAGGATCCGGCTAGGCTAATCCTAGGGATCCGGCATCTGCAGATCATAATCAACACAGAACCAAAAAAAAAAAATGATGTGCAGATTTTGTACACTATTAAATCTATGAAACAAGCAATAAGAAATAAGCAAGCCATCATATAACACCAGAAACAATATCCAAAATTCCATAAGTCAACAATACTAAAAAGAAATCATTCAAATATAAGATAAATAAAAAATAAACACATTCCTATTGTCTCTTTCGTCAATTCTTCCTCTTTCTTTTTGACGGCTTAGTGAGATTGTAAGCGAGGTTTTAAATCATGCCTCTTATTTGTTTGTATTCCGCGGTCTCGTTTGGAATGGTTGGAAGTTGTTCGTGGTATTCAAGAATGTCCAATTTAATGTTGGATACGGGGTCGATGTCCTCCTTATCTTCTTCTTCTTCTTCTTCTCGGCCGAGGAGTCCGAGAGGCTTGGGTTTCTCTCCATTGACCGTGAACCGCTTAGATGGTTGTTTGGTAAGGGTACCATGGCGTGATCGAAAGGTAATGGTCATCGTTGATGGGGATGGTTGCAATGCACTAACGTGCTTACAAAGTCGTGTTAGGAGCATACCATATGGGAGTACCATGTTGGAAGCTTTGAATACCCCACCATTCTCCTTACCATGTAATAGGCAAGATTAAATGGCCTTTGGTGGATAAGACAATAGATCATTTGCACAAGGCATGCGTTTGGATGATCTTTGTTTCCAACTAGGCTAATGATGTTTTCTCTAAGGATTTCTTCCCATTTTCTAAACATGGGATGCATTTCAAAAGTTCCATTTTAAAGGGATTACGGTGAATTAGCTTTTTGTTACGATCGTCACAGGATTGGTCGGTCCTAACTTTAAAGATAGTATCGCGAATGGTTTCGAGATTGTCGAGAGGAGTGTTGTAAAGAGGCTTAGGATCAAGTGCAAGGTTTTGAGCGTTAATTTCCCAATCTTGAGTACATACAAATTCCTTCACAAGGAATGCGAAGAATTTGAGCAAAAGTGTTGAGAGGAAGAGTAAAGTTTGTGTGTTGATGATAAAGGCGATTGAGATGCTATTATCGGTGTTTCTAATGATCCTAAAGCTTTTGTAAAACTCAAAAATGAAAACCGGACAAATTTGTTCATCAATGTCAAGAAGACAATCAAAGTTGATTGTCGAGAAAACTTGACGAGTGTCGGTATCTTCAAGGAAACATTCCTTGACTACACGACCTTCGTGAATAAGTCGTTTTGTGAGGCTTTTGAAAATTTTACGGTTAGTTTTGGTCAGACCCCTTTTTCGATAGTAGTGAGTAAGATAGTGGACGGTGTCATGATGATCTTGTTGAGTAGCTTTGGGCATGGTTGGTCCTAGAAATACAAATTTTCCAATTAGGTAAAATTAGTTGGAAATGGGTTTATGGTTTATGATTTGTATTAACAATGTTGTGAACACAATGTGATTTAGTTAAAAAGCCCCTTTTCTTGATTAATTTGAAAACACTAATTAAATTAATTTGATTAAAATTTAGGTAACCATAAACCCTAGAATGAAGATGATGAAAATTAGAACGAGTTAATGTAATTACTACAATGGTGTTCTAGGAAGAAATACTTTGAGGTTATGAAAGCCAATGAGGATGGATGCGATGGCTTGGTGGTTTTGTGTTAAGAGAATAGAGGAAAAAGATCGGTGGTGATTTTTGAAAGCGTATGGTGAGTTACTGTTCCACGGTTCCCCCGGATCCTTTGTATTTGGGATCCGGCTAGTACAACTAGAGGGATCCGGCTACAATGAACATAAAGGAGGTTGTTTGACATTATATTTTTTTTGTAGTATGCTTATGGAATAGCTTACAAAAAAATGGTTCGGAGGTTTTAGATGACGATTGTTTTTGTATGACGGCTTTTGATGAATCTCATATCGAGGATGTGATGACGGCGAAGAAAAAAAAAATTATTCCCTATGACGAGAAAGGTGGAAGAGTGACGAAAGAAACTTCTAACACTCTTAGTGTTATAATAATCAAAGTAGTACTTGTGAAAATAAGTAGAGCTCAAGTATCCTATCTAATGAAAAGTAACACATACCTTTATGCTTCTTGATTTGGTATAAGACCAAAAATACTTCATGAGCTTTTAAAGTAATCCTTTGTACTTGATGTAATAAAGTTGTGATTACTTTAAGAATCCTTCCTTGAATGTTGACTTCATCTTTGAATGAAGATTTTGGGAAATTCTAGCATGAAAATTACTCGAGAACGGAATATTGTTAGAATCATCTATCAATGTCCAACAAAATGATTTAATAGAAAATATGATAAAAAATTCTTCTTTGTAGTTTTCAAACATACACGGATCGTATCAAGTCTTTAAAGTACAATATACTTTAAGAAACTTGGTTCTAAGCTCGTACCAATTATGGAAAACTAGAAGGGGGTTGAATAGTTTTACCAATTTAAAACTTCCTTTTAAATATTTAGATCGACTTATGTCAATCTATTTGGTTGTTTATGTTGGACGTTGATAGATAGATATATAAACATATAATGAAAGATAAAGAGTAAAAGCACATCACCACGACACAAGTTATTTATAGTGGTTCGGCTACAAGGACACCTTCCTTGCCCTACTCCACTCCCCGAGTCACCTACTCGAGAGTTCGTAAGCACTACACCAACTCCTTATGGCGGAGAAGCCTTCTCACAACGCCGCTTAACCTTTTTCCGTACAAAGCTAAATACCGAGTTCTTTCACACCAAGGCGAACCACACCTAACACAACGTCGCCTACCCTTTATACGGTGCTAGGCTAACCACCGAGTTCTTTCACACCTTAGGAGAACTAATCCTATCACAACGTCGCCTACCCTTTATTAGGTACTAGGCTAAGCACCTAGTTCCATTATGGAGGAACTACTACCCTTCACGACACAACACCTATTATCAAGGAGATCTACTCCTTGTTACAACACCATCAAGGATATCACCATCCTTGTGAATAAATAAACACTTATATGTATAACGATGCACCTCATCGATTATACGACCTAAGCATTCTTCCCAAATGCTACTTGATTTGATTCTTGGCATCCTTCACTAATGCCTTTGACACAACGCTTGGCATCCTTCACTAATGCCTTCGTCTTGACATCTTAAGCATTCTTCACTAATGCTTTGACGCGGATGATTAGCATTTTTCACTAATGCTTTCATCTTGACACTTTCGGCATTCTTCACTAATGCCTTCAACCCAACATCTATGGAGAAAGGAAGAACTATCAACAAGAGAACCTTCGTTGTCTTGATGATGACGAAGCATGGCAACTCATGGACTTGAGCTTGCACGTCTTCAAGATGTGGTGATCTTTCCTTTAAGAGGAACCTACAAGATCACACATAAACAAAAGAGAAAAGCTACATAGATCTCTTGGATATGAGGTTAGAGGGTTAGAATACTTGGGGGAAGTATGTGTGTCAAGGGGTTGTTAGAAAGGAAGAAATGGCTCTCTATTTATAGAGGAAAAACCTACTGTTTCCCCGGATCCCACGAATCCCTTCCACTTGGGATCCGGCTAGCACAAAGCCAGGGATCCGTGGTCCGCTCCTCTTTGCCCATGGGTATTTTGGGTTATGGGTTGATCCATGGTTTTCAATCTTGATACAATGTACCTTAAGGATACATTGAACTTGTGTAAGTGGTATAAATAAAACCATGGGTTATGGGTCAAAACCATTTGCTAGTTTTTATCTATTTAGTATATACTTGCTTTTACCCATTTTAGCATATACTTGTTTTTACCCATTTTAGTGTACTTAATATAAGTATGTATTAACCCAATATGTAAACACTAGTTGTTGTACATATGTATCTAACTCATAGAGTTACTTAAACTTGTTAAGCCAATATGTAAACACTAGTTGTTGTACATGTGTATAAAATCACTTAATCTTGTTATAGTGTTTTATGTGAAAACGTAAGTGTGTTATAAAACTATTAGTTCAAACCATTTACGTATTTTATTTGTTTCGTTAAAATGATTTTACTTTTGTTATCGACAAAACATTAGAAGATCGTAAAATATAAATAAATGTTTTTACGGCTTATTTGTATTAACACTAAGGCTATAATTTCATGAGTCATATATATTGAAAAATCTAAATTTCACGACAGGAAATAAGATAACTTGTAGTCATGCACGTGCGGTTAAGTCAGAATTATTAAGTCTTTCACCATGACCAATTCTCTAAAAATTGGACTCATCTTTTTCGAACATTATACATTGTTGATATGGAGTATTATGTAAGGTGCTCATAAAGAAGAAAGTGTAAATTTTGAATATAGTATGCTAAAACGTGCGAGTTGCGTAGAGATTGTAGGAAATATACCCGAGTCAGGCTAGCTTTGTGTTCATCAGAGATACTAGGAAATAAACGAGAGAAAAGCTCATCTCGTCTCCAACCTTTAAAAATCTTGATACATGGTTTCTCCTTTTTGTTCTCCTTTTTCAGATAGATTGATCTTTTTTTGTGTTCATTAGTAATATAGAAATTTCCATAGTGGTAACATAATAACTTTCTAGTTTCCTCAGTTTCGGTGAATTTGTTCACTAGACTAAGTTTCTTGCCAAATAGATAGAAACCAAGATGAAAATTAGCATGGTCAAGTATGCTACCAAATAGAAACCAAGATGAAAGTTATTCTTTTTATCAAATGCATCTAATGTTGGAAAATTTAGTGCACTTGTGGGATTGGTTCACACCTGGTAATGGGTCAGGAGGTACGGAGTGTACACCCATAAGGTCCTTGAACATCCTGACTCTATAGTGGAGAGATTCATAACGTTAGTACTGGTAGGCAGTGTTTCTACTGCTAGTGCTAAGTTAGTACTGGTAGGCAAGTTTCTACTGCTAGTGCTAAGTTAGTATTGGTAGGCAAGTTTCTACTGCTAGTGCTAAGTTAGTACTGGTAGACAAGTTTCTACTACTAGTACTTGAATCAACTTGTAACAGGCATTGACCTATTCAAGTGGCAGTTACAACTGCATAATGACCACATTTAATTGGTCGTGTAACCACTATTAACTATAATGAGGATAATTGTGAGGCGATTAATGGGCCAATTAGTCCTCTTAATTCCATTTGACTAGTTAAGAGTAATTTCCTAAAAATAGGAAATCTGATCATGCATGAAACATATACAAAAAATGAAAAACACTTTTAAGCAAAAGGGTTATTGATTTGTGCCTAAATCATTAACATACATTTGGTCTTATCCCAAGTAGATATTCATGATACCCAGGCATTAGGGTCGAATAGTTTACTTTGGAAAGCGATAACACGATTCCAAGTGATATTTGGTAACCTGTATTGGTATTTATTTGCTATTGATTATCTTCACCCTATTCTGGGAGATAAACCCCCAAGAATCAAAGTAAACTATTTGTGTAAATCAATGGCTGCTGCTGCTATGAAACATATGGCTTCAAACTTTGCCAAGCTTGACAAGCTTTAAGGGGTGGACTTCAGAAGATGATAAAAGAAGATGCACTTTCTTCTTTCAAGCATGAGTGTGATCTATGTTCTGACTACACCTATTCCTGATGATGGGGATGATGCTAATGTGGAACAGATCAGGAAGAGGAGCAAATGGGAGAATGATGACTACATTTGCAGAGGTTTAATCCTCAAGGGTATGTCAAATTCTCTCTTTGATATTTGTCAGAATTTTAAATCTTCCAAAGAACTATGGGATTCCTTGGATGCCAAATACATGGCTGAGGATGTATCAAGTAAGAAGTTCCTTGTAAGTAATTTCACAAATTACAAAATGACTGATTCAAGACCAGTTATAGAACAATACAATGAACTTCTTGGTATACTTGGAAGGTTTACAAAACACAAAATGCACATGGATGAGGCTATTTCAGTCTCTTGTGTCATTGATAAACTTCCTCCTTCTTGGAAAGATTTCAAGCATACCTTGAAACATAAGAAGGAGGAATTAACTCTTGTTGAGTTGGGTAGTCATCTACGCATTGAGGAATCTCTCAGGGTGTAGGATAATGACAAGCCAAAGAGTAGCAATGCTACTGGTGCATCTGTTGTCAATATGGTGGAGCATAACAACTCCACCAGGTATAATGACAACAAGGGTAAACGTAAACATCAGGATAACACAAGGGTAGACCCTAACAAGAAGACAACACCTACTTGTTGGAAATGTGGCAAATCTGGTCACATTAAAAGGGATTGTAAAGGTGTTAAGATTGGTGGTAAAACTAATGGATCAAGCACTAGTGGATCAGGGAGTGGTTCAGTTCCTCTGAAAGGTCACAATATGTTTAATAAATCTCTTCAGGTTTATTATGTTACATATGTATCTGAATCTAACTATGTGCAGGATGATGATGTTGCATGGTGGGTTGACTTTGGAGCAACTGTTCATGTGTGCAAAGATAGAAGCTGGTTCAAGACTTATGAGTCACTGAATGATGGTTCTATTCTTCACATGGGAAATGAGTCAATAGCCCTGGTGCATGGACGCAGTTGTGTAGATCTTAAGTTTAGTTCTGGAAAGATTGTAACTTTGTTTAATGTTATTCATGTTCCTGATATAAGGAAAAACTTGGTTTCAAGTAGTGTTTTGAATAATCATGGTTATAAACAAGTTATTGAATCCGATTAATTTGTTTTATCTAAAAGTGGTGTATTTATTGGTTTTGGATATTTGTGTAATCAAATGTTAAGGTTGAACATTGTTAATGATTGTGATAATTCAGCCTTTATGACCATCTCTGGCCTGACTGACTCTACCTTATGGCCAGACTTGGCCATGTACACTATAAAAGGATGCAAGATATGTCTAAGGATGGGTTAATCCCAGCATTTGACATGGACACTGAAAAGTGTAAAACTTGTATGTTGACCAAAATAACTAAGAAACCTTTTCAGGGTGTTAAACGTGAAACTAAGCTCTTGGAGCTAATACATAGTGACCTGTGTGATTTGCATGCCACTACCTAATTGGGGAATAAGAAGTACTTTATGACATTTATTGATGATGCTTCTAAGTTTTGTTATGTCTATCTGTTACATACTAAGGATGAAGCATTATATAAATTCAAAGTGTTTAAACTGAAGCTGAATTGCAACTTGGGTCCCTGATCAAAAGATTAAAGACTGATAGGGGAGGTAAGTACATAGATACTCTGTATTTTCAGTCTATTGGTATAATCCATGAAACAAGCGCTCCCTATACTCCTCAGCAAAATGGTATTTCTGAAAGGAAAAAATAGGTACTGAAGGAGATGGTTAATTCTATGTTGTCCTATTCAGGACTGAGTCAAGGGTTCTGAGGTAAAGCTATGTTAACAGATTGCTATTTATTGAATAGAGTTCCCAACAAAAGGAATAAGGTTACCCCTTATGAACTCTGGACTAAAAGGAAACCCAACCTGAACTATCTCAGGGTTTGGGGTTATAGGGCTGTTGTAAGACTCCATGATACAAAGTTAAAACATTAGGTGAAAGAGGCATTGAATGCATCTTTGTTGGATATGCTGAGCATTCCATGGCTTTTAGGTTATGTGTTATTGAACCTAATGATTATTTTTCAATTAAGTCCATAACTGAATCAAGGGATGCAATGTTTGATGCGAATAGATTCTCATTAGTCCCTAGACCAAGTCAAAGGATTCCTAATGAAACTCATGACATTGGTATATCAGAGGTCCCTGATGAGGTTGTGGTCAACAACCTGAACCTATGCTCAGAAAGAGCAAAAGGGTCAGTAGTCCATAGTCATTTGGACCTGAGTTTCAATTATACTTAATTAAAGAAACAAGGGATGAGGTCTCTGACCAATACTCCTATTGCTTCATTGTTGAGGATGATCCCAAGACATTTGAAGAAGCAATGAAGTCCCAGGATATTGCCTTCTGGAAAGAAGAAATCAATGATGAGATGGATTCCATCATGGGCAACAACACTTGGGTGTTGGTTGATCTACCACCTGGTTGCAAACCTTTGGGTTGCAAATGGATTTTCAAAAGGAAAATGAAGGTAGATGGAACTATTGAAAAGTTCAAGGCTAGACTAGTCATCTAGGGATTAAAAAAAAGTCAGGAATATACTATTTTGATACTTATGCTCCTGTGGCTCGTATTAGTACCATAAGACTGCTGATTGCTTTGGCATCATTTCACAATCTGATTATTCATCAAATGGATGTGAAAACAGCTTTCTTGAATGGTGAATTGGATGAGGAGGTTTATAAGAACCAACCTTAGGGCTTCATCATGCCTGGCAATGAAAACAAGGTGTGCAAACTGATTAACTCTATTTATGGACTAAAGCAGGCACCTAAGCAATATCATCAAAAATTTGATGAAGTGGTATTGACTAGTGGCTATGTTCTTAACCAAGCTGACAAATGTGTGTATAGCAATTTTGATGAATCTGGTAAAGGAGTCATTATTTGTCTATATGTTGATGACATGCTTATCTTTGGGATTGACCAAAATCAGGTTAACCTGACAAAGGAATTTTTGTCATCAGTTAAACATGAAAGTAAAAGAATTTCTATCTCTTAGTCTCATTATATTAATAATGTGTTGAGGAAATTCAATTACTTTGATTGTACTCCTGTGAGTACACCTATGGATACTTGTGAGAAGCTGATGCCTAATAATGGCAAGGCTGTATCTCAACTTGAGTATTTTAGAGTAATTGACTACCTTATGTATGCCATGACTTGTACAATACCTGATATTGCTTTTGCAGTGGGTAAACTGAGCAGGTATACTAGCAATCCTAGTGCTCATCACTGGCAAGCAATTCACAGGGTACTGAAGTATCTGGAAAGAACTATGGAATATAGTCTCTCAAATACTGGTTATCTTTCAGTGTTAGAAGGATACACTGATGCAAGTTGGATCAGTAACACTGAAGACAAATCATCTACCAGTGGCTGGGAATTCCTACTTGGTGGAGGTGCAATTTCTTGGGCATCCAAGAAGCAAACTTGCATCAGCAGTTCAATAATGGAATATGAGTTTGTAGCCTTAGCAGCTGCTAGCAAAGAAGCTGAATGGTTGAAAAACTTGCTTCTTAAGATTCCATTATGGCCTAAACCTACAACACCTATTTCTATCCGTTGGGATAGTGCAACTACATTGGCAAAGGCTTATAGCCAGATGTGCAATGGGAAGTCTAGACACTTAGGTGTCAAACATAGCATGATTCATGAGCTTATCATGAATGGGGTGGTATCTATAGAGTTTTTAGATCTCAACAAAATTTAGCTGATCACTTGACGAAGGGATTAGCTAGAGACTTGGTTTTAAAGTCTGCTAAAGGGATGGATTTAAGTACAACTTTTTCACTGAATGCTAAGATGTTGGATCGATATACTCTGACCAAACTAACTATGTAGCTTGTAAGGGTTTAGCAACCTTGGATAAATCCAAAACTACTAATGATGAAACACTGATATAACTCTGTTAAGTATACGGAATCTACTTCAACAAAGCTAAGAAGAATAACTTTGAACTTCAACGATTATATTAAAACCAAAATTTGAACCTGCTTATTATACAGATTCACTAACAACCTTAATCGCTAAATAACTCTAATATCGTACTTGCATGTATGTCTCTAATGCCAATCTAGGGGTCCTTTTATAGGCATAAGAAAAACCCTAGTCGGTTTACAATTATTGTATGACAAGTAAACTAATTCTAATCTAAGAATATTCTAGAATTACGTAACAGTCCTTAAACGATTTGCATAACGGTCCTTTAACATAGCAAGATTTTGACGAGCAAGACTTTGACTTTCTTCATAAGCGATTTTGACTTTCTTCATAAGCGATTTTGATCTGATCTTGAGATTTTGACATTATACCCCAACATAAGACACTGACTCCTCCCGAGGAAACTTGGGAGCCGAGTTCAATGTGGAAAGTCGAACATTCGATGGGTGGAGCACATGTTTTAATTTACATCCCAAGGTTGTGCTTAGAACCTCCGAAAAGGAGGATAAAGTCTTTACTTAATGGTTAATTTCTTTGAAAAAGTGCTTGGCAGGAGCATGAATAAAGAGGAACCACATATGTGAATGTTGAAGTTTTGCCGCTTCAGGGAGCTTTGGACTTTTGGCTCTTACAACATTTATGAATTTAGATATGGACACATGGCTTGTATAGTGTCAGGAGCTTTTAAGTGTTTGAAAACTTGTGTGTATTTTATCTTCATGTATTCAAATGGGTTGAAGGGTTCAATTCTTAGAACACCCTGATTCTCGAACATTTGAACGTGTAATGTACTAAGATGGAAATTCAATCCTCAGGATATTTTCGTTTATGCACATGTTTTGTTTGATGTTTAATTTTTCATGCAAAGGAAGTGAACTAAATTTAGGGAGGATTGTTAGAAAATTTAGTGTACTTGTGGGATTGGTTCACACCTGGTAATGGGTCATGAGGCACGGAGTGTACACCCATAAGGTCCCTGAACATCCTAACTCTATAGTGGAGAGATTCAGAATGTTAGTACTGGTAGGCAGTGTTTCTACTGCTAGTGCTAAGTTAAGTACTGGTAGGCAAGTTTCTACTGCTAGTGCTAAGTCAGTACTGGTAGGCAAGTTTCTACTGCTAGTGCTAAGTTAGTACTGGTAGGCAAGTTTCTACTGCTAGTACTGGAATCAACTTGTAACAGGCATTGACCTATTCAAGTGGCAGTTACAACTGCATAATGACCATGTTTAATTGGTCATGTAACCATTATTAACTATAATGGGGATAATTATGAGGCGATTAATGGGCTGATTAATCCTCATAATTCCATTTGACTAGTTAAGAGTAATTTCCATTTGACTAGTTAAGAGTAATTTCCTATAATTCCATTTGACTAGTTAAGTGATATCCGGTAACCTGTATTGGTATTTGTTTTCTATTGATTATCTTCCCCCTGTCCTGGGAGATAAACCCCCAACATCTAATTCATGAGATAGGTTGTTTAATACACTTTGGACGACCGAGAGCCTTGACTGATCCAGAAGTCAACACATCCAATTCATTCTGTGCATATTCATGTGTGTTCACTCGATATTGCATGACTCCTGTCAGCAACGTTGGGATTTGTGCTTCATTCCCAAAAACAGAATCTGTAAGAAGTTTCTACTAGAAATTTCTCTAATTATATGCAAAGTATCCACTGCTTCATTCTTAAGTTCTTAACCATTATTCTATATCTAATTCTGAGTGTGGTTCAATAAAGATCAAAGAAAAACTAAAGATCAAATAAACCATTATCAATCATTATTTTTTCATCAAAACAAAAAATAAACTTTCCCTTTCATTTTTAAAACTAAATATCTCACAAACCATTGATCGTTAGACGAAAATAATCATAGCATCACAACAAGCATAAAATTACCTTTAATTTGACATCTGACATCATATACTTTTGACTTATTTTTTTTCCTACTTTTTGTGGGTTTAGGGTTTACAGTTAGGGTTTAGGTGTTTAGGGTTTAGGGGTTTGACTTTTTTGGGTTAAGATTTTTAGGGGTTAAGGGTTTAGGTTTCTTACGGTTTAGCGGATATGGTTTCGGGTTTTTTGGTTTAGCGGTTACGGTTTTAGGGGTTTAGGGTTTTTAGGGTTTTTAGGGGTTTAAGGTTTTAGAGGTTTAGGGTTTTAGTGTTTAGGGTTTTTAAGGTTTAGGGTTTTAGGGTTTATGGTTTAGGAGTTAGGTTTTTTAGGGTTTAGGATTTGTAGTTTAAGGGTTGTGTTAACACAAAAGAGTATTTTTAAAATTTTCATTTATAGTGTAATATATCGAAACTCGCAAAAAACGATAAAAAATAAGTTCATCTAAAGTATACAATCTTAGATCTCTATAGAAAGATAATTTTATTCTTGTCGCAATACTATAATTAGTTTTATCTAACTATGAACGGTTTGTGAGATATTTAATTTTTAAATATTAGGTTCAAAATGAATTTAATTAATTTGATTAAAAATAAATGGTTGAGATTAATAGATTTGATCTTTAGTTTTTTTGTGATTTTTATTGATCTCACCCCATCTAATTCTAACGCGCAATAAGTACAAGAATGCAGATGATTAACACTAACAACAAACATGTCTCAGATTCTTTATTGAATTCACAAACCACAACAAAGATTGATGAGAAATTAAATATATCAATTGCAACTATAAATGCCATAAACATTTTTTATTTTATTTTCTTTGTAAAAAAACCCTAAAATATAAGCACATTAATTTAATTTATTATTGCACCCATACACAAAGCAAAAATGAAAACATTTTCAATGAACACACACGTATTCATATTAAACCTACATCTTGCTAATAGTTCCAACCTGACATAACCATAAAATCAAACTATGTTAAGATTAAATTCTTAAGTTGATGACACACAAACAAAGAAAATGACTAAGAAACTCGCGTAACAACTCGAATGCAACAAAAACCATCCGAGTACCCAAAAACTATGCTATGATATTTAATAATTTGAATCGAATTAAAATGTTTTATGATTGATTGCATGAATATTTTTTTATCAAAACACATACAACTTTTAAAGCACAAAACATAAGTAAATACAAAAAATGCAAGGAACAAACACATATATAAAATCTTGTGTTGATGATAGATATATAATTATATGTAATGTTAGTTATTTAACCTTTAGATTAAAATTGAAGTGAAATAAGTTGGTATAGGTGATAGGTTCTTACTGTGTTGTTATTTGTTAAAGAGTGAGAAGGAGAAGTGGGCAAAGAAAGCCTTGTTTTGACTAAAGTTTACCACATTATGAAAATAAGTCCAGATAATATGGTTGACTTACAATTTATTGATATTAATGTAAATTATGAAAATATCTATGTGTGTAACATATTGGATTTCATAAACACATAAACACACAAATCAATGGGGCGTTTGAATAGAGAGAGAAAGTAAAGAGAGTTGAGAACTTAGTGAGACAAAGAAAAATGATATTGAAAGCTCCAAACCCTTTTCCTTGCTAGGCAAAGGGTATTTATAGGTTCTTACAAGATACGCCTCCTACGGGCTGTGGATCAGGCATACAGTGGGTAAAGACCCGTCCGTCCTCAACGGTGTTACTTAACAAACTACTTACTAATACTAAATTACTATGACTACGAGCTTTCTAATGAATGCATATACTTGAGGTGACCGACTCTTTAATAACAGGATTTTCTAAATCCTAACAATCTCCCCTAATGGAGGTCACCTCAATTACATCAATTACAAACAAATATTACATTTTGGTGTTCTTGGATTCATGATTAATTTCTTTGCTCTGTAGCCCGTAGTCTTTGATTCTTCATGTTCCGCATGTTTTGTTAATTCAAGTGGAGATCTTTAACTGATCCACGTGATGATGAGTTTTGAGTCAGCATTGAGATCATCAGCCACTATAAATCTCTGACTCATCCTTTGTAGTGTTGCCATCATGCGACGATGTGACTTTTGGACCGACATGCTCACATTTTGAGTCATGATTTCTTCTCGTCAGAGTTGCGGAAGCTTTTGTTGATTCATGATATTTGCAGCGGCGTAGCAGAAGCATGGAGTGAAAATATCATATTCACTTTGATGAAGATATGTACTTATCATGATTTCATTGAGATGAACGTGATGTGTGAGCATGCGGCTATGGATTGACGCCTCAATTCTGATCAGCTGCAACCGTCGGGTGTTCCTACAGACAACAGTTAGCAATAAAAGCGCACAAAAGTGTCTTTGATCACTTTCGTTGAATTGAGGTACACGGCCCACGGTTCCCCGTTGATCAGTACATGTTAGGAATTGGAAATTCCATAAGTGAAGAGTCGGTCACCCCAAATATTATCTAGCATAAGTTAGCTCGTAGACTTGTTATTAGTTACGTTATTTAGCAATTTATTAGTTAGTTTGTAGCGTAGTTTAGTTTAGAGCAACACCGTGGAGGAAGGACGGGTCTTTACCCACTGTATGCCTGATCCACAGTCTGATAGGAGGACGGTATGTTTGTAACTATAAATACCCCTTCCATCCATGGAAGGGGTGGTGCTTCTCATAATCTCACCTTCCATATTTTGTGAACCAAGTCTCTAGCAAGAACACCCTCTCTATCTTTCTCTCTCTAAATATGGCTAACATGTATTTCCATCATCCAAGACCACCCGAATCATCAACACAATAATATATTACGATCATACAATTGGTACCAGAACCTAGGTTCTGTTGTTTTGATGATTCACATGGTTTCTTGTTGGCGGTTTGATGCGACTGTTGTGATGATTGATGCGTGTTTATGTGATGATGTTATTGCGTTACGGTCTTGATAGAATCTGGTTAATCAACATGGTCAAAACTGTTTTCTTTGTCCAAACTGTTTTTTGTTTCATGTTTCACTACTGGTTTGAATCTCTTAAAAAGATTGTTAAAAATATTTTATTAATACTGGTCGAGGTTTGAAACAGATGGTTAATACAAGTCCTGGTATTTAAATTGTTTTTACCAAGTTTTTGTCAAGTTCTTATTAGCGAGTTGTTGTTTTCTTGTTTTGACTTTTGAGTCAAAAATGTCATATGCTTGCTGTTATGGTTTCTTGTCACTAAACAGTCCTGTTTACTTTCTTTTGTGACTTTGTTGAATCTTGTCCAAACTGAATTTCCATATACTGTTATTATATTGGTCAAACTGTGGTCAAACTGGGTCAAAGAAGCAGTTTTTATGCTATTTTTTCTGGGTTTGATGCTATTCGAAAAATGGTTTGTTCTTGCTAGCGAGTTGACTATAAAAAAATGTCCAGATGCATTGTATGGTAAGTAGCGACTTGTACTTACAAGTCATAGCGACTTGTTAACTGAAGTATGCAGCGACTTGTCATTATTGAATGACAAGCGAGTTGGTTACAGAAAATGGTAGCGACTTGACCAAAATTTGGTAGCGACTTGCCTTGAGGTGTTGTGTTAAAAGCTAGCGACTTGTAACTGGAAAAAGAATACCGACTTGTTGACCAAAGAACCAAATACCAAATATTGTAAAGACTTGACCTCAGTTTCGACATCAACCATCATCAGTCAATTTTTAGAGCTATAATCGACTTGTTAAATGGCTTCAACAGATTCGACTCAACTCATTTACTACGACCTAAACCAATTCAAACTCAACAAAAACCAACAACAAGACTCTACCTTGACACAATCTCAGAGTTAAGCTTGGTTTTATTCATTGCAACATCAAACAACTATTGGTCAAACCCACTATACTTCTCATCATCGATATCAGACAAAGCGTATCACAAGGGACTCTACTTAAACCTCATTATTAGAAACATCATCGGTTCAAATGTTTTGCACAAATATGACCAATAATTAACCCTATTCATCACAATTCTATCTTAGACTTATACTTAAAATGAAAAAAATCAAAACCATCATAACATGGACTCGGACTCAGGTTTGATTTGTGAAGCATAGCTTCAATTGTTATTCGAACAAGAAAGTAAAAGACTTTAACAAATCTGTTAACTCTTTTATCTTTGGTTCGTTATTATTTGATACCTACCTGGAATATGTTCGTGAAACCATGTCCTCATCCCAAACCATCCCTGTGGTTTTGACATCTCTTGCCATCCTTGTGGCTTTTACAAGTTGCTCGAGCAAACCTTGTGGCGAGTTGGATTTGTAATGACGAGGGAAGGAGGCGGATTATTGAGTATTTTGGGGTTTGGTGAGATGCAGTTTGTGTAATATTTCTAAATGGGGGACGGATGTTTTGATATTAGGGTTTGTGGTTTGAGTGATATTAGGGTAAAGTTTGTGATGTGGTTGCGTTTTATACACCCGTGATATTAGGGTGGTATCTGACGATTGGATCAGTTTGTGTATGGGCCTAGCTTGCTAATTAGTTTGCATTGGATATATGTTCTATTAGTGGTCCGAGTAATGGAATGGAGCTATGCATTGAGTTCATGGGCCGAAATAGGTATAAATGTGTGATATTGCTTGAGCCAACTTGAACTTATGGAACTAAGACTGATTGGGGAGACCACTTATCTATCATTTATAGTATTCTTGGAAAAGATTGTCTATATTACAAAGTTAATTTGGTCTCTAACATGTAAATGTTCACGCTAACATGAAAATGTTAAGTAACATCTACTTGATATCCGAATGTATTTTGTGGATGGATGAGGTGGATCCGGACTTTTGATCGAATGTGATTAATGATTTTTTGAACCTTGTGATGAATGGTACTAATTTTGGTACGAATCAAATTTATGTGTACCGAACATGGGCTTTGAATGTTGAAATGATGGGCTTATCATGGTTGAGTTATGATTTATGAGAGTTTATGAGATTTGAATTTTGTGATAATTGGACTAACTGAGTTGTTGAAGTGATTTGGTCTGATAACTTGAGTAGCTATGGTATGAAGTTTGGCACTTTGGTGTATACATTTTCACAAAGAATATTATGTCACGGTTTGAAGTGTTTATTGAAAAATGTTGACTACGGGGTTGTTTGGATGATATCTCTTATTTGGATTTGAAGTGAGGTTTTCCGGGCGGGTCTACTTATTTCTTCTTCTTTCTTTCTACCCTTCCGCGAAGATAACTTGTTTGGGCTTTTATAGAGTGTGATAAAGACTTGGCTATTTAGTTGCGTTTGTGATTCTTTCTCACTTAACCCACAACGTAGCTATCACTTCGGTGTCTCACTCAGTTGAGAATGTCAAGAGGATTTGTACATTGGGTACACCGTTTCTTGTTCACGAGGATTAGTACAAGTTTAAGTAACAAATATGGGGAATTTTACGTCATGTTCAGTTTGATATATCGGGTTTACTTCTCCATGTGGTCACTGCAATAGCCGATATATTGCGTGAATGATGTGTTTACCAAAGTAATTTTTTTTGGATGGTTGATGATATTGTTGATGTTGGATAATGAACCGGTGATGAACCGCTGCATGTTCCCATAAAACAGATATTCACCGAAACCAAAGTTGTCATAACATATTCAAGCTGACATTGTTTACGGTTTTGTCTTAATTTTGTAAAATCCCACGAAAGAACCTATTTCTCGGTTTAAATCATAGACTTGTAAAATCCCGTGACAATGGAAACATCCGGGTAATAATAAAGTGCATTTCGGATCGATCTTACGGTTTATTCTTGGTTTTGTAAAATCCGGCGAAAGAACCTATTTCTCTGTTTAAACCATAGAATTGTAAAATCCCGTAATGATGGAACCATCCTGGAGAAAGGGAAGTGTAATTCTAGAATCGTATCTGATGTTGGTGCTACGGTTTCTGCTTCAAAGAAGGGATAAAAGGGTGTACTTCATGAATTGGGTGTGTGTTTGGGTTGTCTTCATGGCAGTTTGGTTATTACATGGTTTTACGGGGATATCCTCACTAAACCATGGTTAGGATGAAAACCATTATCATAGTTAACTTAAAACGTCAAAGAAGGCTAGATTTGGGCTTTTGATCAGAAGATGTGACAACGGGGTTAATTCACTATTATTTGTTTGAGGTTGTAGTGAAATATCACGGGCAAGTGTACTTAGTATCTGAAGGTATCGGGGATGGATGGATGAAGATTCTTCATGATCCTTGTTTGAGCTTATTATCAAAAAACGAAGACTTGGAAATCTAGTTATTGTTGGGTGACTTTTACCTTTTCTTTTACCACTTGGGGGAGTTGGGCTCTTATCACCACAAAATAACTATCACTTAAAGGAGTTACGTTGTAGTGCTCATTGTCACATTCAATTGTGGATTTTCAAGAGGTGATATACGTCTTATACTTGATGGTTGGTTGGTTGAAGAGTATAGAGTACTTAGAGATTCAAATGGGCATGAATTCTCGACACCGCTCTTTGTTACATATGTGCAAGTTTAAGTCACGAGTTCGGATTAATTTACTTCAGGGTCAAATTCATCATATTGGGTTTTCTCCATCAGTTATCACGACAAAGAGCCTACTGAATGATAATGGGGATGATTACATGTTTTGCTAAGAGAGTTGAAAAGAGAGAGATTATGACGTATGAACACAACAGTTCATGCCTCGTCCCTAAAGAAAATAAAAGTGTACGTGTCAGTGCGCTTTATCTTCTGAAGAAGAGAAATCTTCTCACTAATGACCATTCTCATCAACATGCTTCATACTTTTTCCATGCGCTTCAGTCATCAAGTGAACCGGGCTTTTTTTGATTGTTTTCTTATTCCACTTGCTCAACTATAATGACGATGGCGACATACTGTGCTAATTTTGAAGGGGAGAAGTGTGAAGAGACTACATTTTAAAGATATTCACTTGTTCAATCAAGAATGGCATCTCCGTATGCAATTCTTGAGGGGGAGAAGAAGTATGATAATTCGGCATGGTTGATTGATTTATGAGAATATATGGTCATACGGCTCCTAACTCATGTAAGAACCGAGCCTCTTCTCATCGGGTCATCTTTACATGGAGTTTCTTCTAAGAGTCGTTGGTTGACATCTTCACTCGGATTGATGAGTTTATCAACAAAGTGCTTCCGGTTAATGCTTCACGTATACATCAACATGATGATTCGAACAATCTCTATGTTCTTGTTTGATGTGATTGGTAGTTTGGTGTTACCATCTTATGTGTTCGTTGCGGCACGATTCTTGATTTCCTTGATGAACATCTTTCGTTCTTGTTTGATTGGGAGGATTTTAGTTAAGGGGATTTGCAAGATGTAAGTTAATTGGGATGCTTTTGGTGAGATGCTTTTGGTGTGAGTTGAAGATGTTAACTATCTATTTCCAACCGAACAATCTTGAAGAAGGTCGAGTCTCTGATCGGTTCTACATTCTACTACATGTTAGAAGACTAAAAGACGAGTTGCATTTGATTATCAAAAGACTTCTTCTTAATATGGGCATTTATCAAGCAGTTGTCGGTTTAGGGAGAGCACTAATTGGGGAGAGTGATATGTCGAATTTAATCCCAATTAGACTTGCTCACATTATTCAACATGTTGATTCTCACAAAGACTTCAAGCGATCTTCTCATGATTTCAAGTATTTGGGCTTATAATGTTTCTTGATTCAAGTGTCAAAACCAGCAAGGGGAAGGAGACAAGCATCTAAAGCGAGTAAACTTGATGAACTTAATTCTTCTAAGTGATTGAAGATATCCCGGAAGACAAATGTTACTACCATGAGAGAAACTCAAGGTTTGACTCATGGCGAGTAAACTTGATGAACTTAACTCTTCTAAGTGATTGAAGATATCCCGGAAAACAAATGTCATGACCGAGAGAAACTCAGGTTTTACAAGGTTTTACAACTATCAGAGGCGAAGATTGATATCACAATGGAGAGAGATTGTGTAGATGGGGATGCTCAATTTGTTTTACTTGAGGGCTTAATCGTGATTGAAATATAATCACTTATTCCGTGTTGACATCCGAGAGATAGTCACCCGCAGAGATAATTAGTGATTCGCCTGCTTCTTCAATGTTATCGGTTATTCTCTTTGGGGCATTCGGTGCCGGGTTCTTGAGCTTCATACACTTTCTTTAGGGAGAGAAAAGTATACATCGGGTTATTCTTTGGTTATTGGACTTAATCTGCTACTTGATGGTATAAGTTTCTTTGTCTTGGTATGTGTATTCGGGTTCGTGAGCTCTAGTCTAAGAGACCGGCGCATCAATTCATCTACTTGGGGAAGTGTTCTCTTGACACTGTTGGAATGGATTGCATCGAGACTTTAGTGGAATGAAATTTGAGAAGAGTATTTAAAAGTGGGATGATACGTGGTGATCTATTTTGATGATATAACCCGAATGGAGATTCTTGATTATCGTTCTTAAAAGGAGCGGTGGATTTATGATAATGGTGTGCTTCTCAGTGCACTGGCTAAGGAAAGCTTGAAATAGAGCTTCAATCTGCTCATCTAATGGATCTTGGTTTGGGGGAAGCGCCAAAGTCTCTTTCTCAAAGGCTCATGTTCTATCTTCTATTTCGGAGCCTCTAAGCTTTGGTGGTGGAAGTTTAAGAGATGACGTATTCTATCTTCTACGATGTGCTGCTTAATATCCTTATCTCGGTACTCGTATCACCATCCTCTTAAATTATATCATCTATTCTATCTTTGTATATATTTATTAAAAACAAAATACAAAATTAGAAAACCTCAAAAAGAAAATAGAAAAATATAAAACCAACAAAAATCCATAAAAATCAGAAAATCTGAAAAAGACAAAAATATGTGTTCAAAGACATGTCTTCTTGTATCGATAACATCTGCGGTCTTACAAATGTCATTCAATAATGGCACGGGACCATAGATGAAGTTCGAGCAGAAGGTGTAAATATTCTTTTCCAAATCATGTCTCTAAAAATGGCTTACAGTTACTTCAGACTGTAACCCGTGCTTAAAACTATGGCTTGCTATTATTTCCGATAGCAACCCGCTCTTCAAAAGAAAGTAAAGTGTTGCGCTAAACCAATTTTTCAAATATTTCGTGCACTTATCCTAAAACTAATGAGGAAAGTATGTCGAAGGACTGCTGTTCCTACACAAATGTTTTTCCGTCTAAAATTCTTCAGAAAAATATTTGTTGTTTTATCAAAAATGGTGGAAAATGAGTTGCTTGAAAATCTATCAGATTCAGAGTTTTCGTAAAAATTGAAAACTCAATCAATGACTTCTGCGCTTTCAAACTTTTCAGAAAATGAGTCATTGATTGAGGGGGAGAATGTTTTCAAATCTATATCATCTAACGGGCTTTCTTAATTATCCTAATATGCTTAATTAAAAATGATGTTAACCTATGTTGAAGGACTAGGTTCCTAGGATATGATTGCTAGGATTAGATGATTAGAGTTTGATGTACACATTATTCCCATACATTTATATGATCTGATTGATATGTTACATTGACTTTTATTAGTCGATTCTTTGTTTGGGTGATGTCGACCACCATATATCATATGTATGTTCACTAACGTATGCATATATCATGGATATAAGAATGTTCCCGATCCGGATCCCACTAATGAAGATGATTGGATGCCGAAGGAAAGGTTACTATATCTTGGGTTGACAAATGAAGAAAGCGGAGCTTAATTGGACTTACGTGGAGAGTTGGCATGAATGCAACGTAAGAGGTCTTCTTGCATCGTGAGATGATTTTCTTCATCGACAAATGAAGAAAGCGAGCTTAATTTGACCTCGTTGGCATTAAAATGCAACGTAAGAAGTCTCACTGCATCAGCAGACGGTTTTTCTTCCAAGCCCTCCAGCAACAACAACAGAAGCTTCTCAACCACCTAACGTATCTTTGTGCAGGATACCATTTTTAAACTATTTTGAAAAAATATTTGATTAAATTATTTTGAAAATGGAAAATATTGTTTTGAAAATTAATTGGACTTAATTTTGAAAATCACCGGACTTTATCAAAACTTAAGTCACTCAATCAACGACTACTGTCATCGATTGAGGGGGAGAGTGATTTAAAATAAAATATTTTCAAACGATATTCCTTCACAAAAGTTTCGTTTTGTACGAAAATAAGTGGTGATCTAAAGATTTAATGTTATGTGATGGTATGATTTTTCTTTTGAATCAAGGTCTTTCAAAATGAAATTTTTTCTGTTCTTGTTTGATTGTGAAATTGTTTTGTTTTTACTTAAAATATCTCTTAAAACTATCAAACCTGACACTAACAATCTTTAATGTCTAAATCTGTTCCTATCTGTCATTTTTCAAAATTAAATTTTGCCACGTCTTTCCCTAAAACTTTTCTAAATGATTTAAATCGGATGGGATCACAAATCTCAAATGGTTTGATATTTTGATCGGGAGAGATCGTGATTTAAATCTCAAACTGTTTAAATGGAATTAGTTTTAGTCCTTTAAAGGCACTCCGCCTCCATGTGCCAAACGATCTCAAATATTCAATGCACATGTTGAGGAGGAGGATTTATCCAAAAACATGATGAGTATTTAAACCTGGCCACATATTCTCTAATGTTTTATAAAACTTATTAAATCACTTGGTATCCAAAATCTCAAAGGGTTTGATATTTTTGATCGGGGGAGAATTTGTGATTTAATAAAGAAATCTGATAAATGATGATCGATTTGATTCAAATGTGCAGGCTGCTCTCTCATATGTGCTAAATGCTTTCGAATCTCGAAGCACATATTGAGGGGAGCAAATGGTTTCTAATGGCTTTTGTGATCGTGAATGTGCTTCAAAAGAACTCTTTCCTCTATGTGATAAAATGTTTTCAAATATCCTATGCACATATTTAGGGGGAGAATTTACCAAACTAAATCAAATGGCTTTTTCTACGAAAATTGTGATCAAAGAAAATATTTCAATGTACTCTTGCCTCCATGTGCTAAACAATTTCTATATCATATGCACATGTTGAGGGGGAGGTTTTCTAAATGATCAAAACTATTAAGGTACAAAATGCTTTGATCTCGTATCACAAGTACCTTGATTGTTTTTCCAAATTATTTTTCAATTGGTTTCAAGGAAGAATGAACTGTACCAAAAGACCGACCATTTTACTTTATGTATGGAGTTATAAGGATGGTGAGGTTAGGTATTAGTTCCCACGATCCGCCGAACCGGAGGGATCTACCAGGGGACAATCCACTAGATAGTGTAGAGTCCTTAGGTATGATGAAAAAGGAGAAAATGAGAAATGGGAAGAGTGCGGATGAGATAGAGCTAGAACCTGGAATAAACCCAACAAGGTTCTAGTAATGAAGTCTCGGTAAGCTTGAAGGGGTTGAAGAATGAAAAGAATTGAATGTGAAAAGGATGAAAAGAAATAGCCCTCAATAATTCAACCTTAGGGCGAGAACGGGTTCAATACATATATTCTTGGTGGTTACTAAGGTAACACTGGTATTGAAGACAAGACGTCATGGACCCAGTGACGCACTACACTAACCTTCCCAAGCTACTCAAGTTCCTCTTAAAAGGACTTGTTTCATTCTCACGGGGAACCGAAATAATCTATCGACTTTCTCTTAGAGATTGTTGATATTGAAGAAGGAGACCCTCTCCCTAGTCTCTGGCATAGGAACCAAATGTGCACGATTGAGTCTAGAGCCAAGAGATCATCCACAATATCTCATTAGGACACACTATTCTTGAAGACTTGCTGTTTCACACAATGTGGAAAGTAAGAATATATTAAGAGTCCTACGCATTATCCTTGTGGTATTGCCAGAACATCCGAGTGATATGTAAATATTCACAATGAAGATGGAAATCCTTCTAGAGCCAACATCAAACAAGCTCTTGGTGGGTGACATGTGAAATCTTGCAAAAGATCAAGCTTGTGACAACTGGATATAAACGATGGGGCGATTCAATCTTGAATCAACCTTGGTCCAGGATTGGAATTGACGAATACTTTTGGAAAAACCGTTCGATGTGCAAACCTTCTTTTCTCTAGCACGTCGAATGTGTACTTATGTTTTCAAACTCAAAAAGTATCTCTGATTGAAAAAAATGCTTTTGGAAAAACCGTTCGATGTGCAAATTTCTTCTTTTCTCTAGCACATCGAATGTGTATTCTTTTAAATACAAAAAGTATTTTTGATTGAAAATTGATCTTTCTTATAAAACCTTCGTCGTATTGCAAAACTCTTTCTTCTAAGCAATACACGATTGTTTTCAAATCAATCTTTCATCAATCAGTGAATCTCAATTCGCTGGTTCACTCACTCCGTGTTGTCTTCTTTAAGACGTTCGGTTTGAAACGGCTAGAACATTTGCGGTCAAGGAGATTCTTCGTAATCCTACGATCATAAGCATGATTTGTATCGATCAACGGGAACCGTGGGCGTGTACCTCAATTCAACGAAGGTGATCAAAGACACTTTAAGTGCGCTTTATTGCTAACTGTTGTTTGCGGTACATTTGGACGGTTGCGGTGATCGAATTGAGAGTCAATCAAAGCCGCATGCTCACAACATCCACACTTAATTGAAGAAATCATGGTGGTGCATATCTACATAACACGGCTCGATATTTTTATACTATGTTTACGCTTTCTGCTGCAAATATCATGAGCCGATAAAGCTTCCGCCACTCGATGGAAAGATGTCATGATTCAAAAGTGTGAGCATGTCGGTCCGAAAGTCACAACATCACATGAAGGCAGCACAACTATGGATGATCCAGAGAGATTTGCTGTGGCTGATGATCTCAAAGAAAGCTCGAAGATCATCAAAGATGTGGATCAGTTCAAAGGCCTCCACTTAAAGTACTAATCTATGCGGACTTGGAAGAATCACTGCTTAAGCACAATGTGGAGTTTGTTAGACTCCTTGGACCGTTTAGAGCGCTAGGGTTTAACAATAACATAGACAAACAATTATGCACAGCGGAATTAAAACAAACAACTATGTTATTGACACAAGGTTTTTTCACATCTTCCCCAATTATATATTGATCAGAATATAACGTGTTACCTAACTGTAACAGGGATCTAAGCCATCTCAGATCTTAGGGATAACTAGTTCTAGGCGTTTACAATGAACAACGCCCTAGAACACACACACACCCCTTTACAAGACTACATTATGAAAGACTTATATTAAAAACCTACATCCCATGTCCTCTTTATATACTAGAGGATTAGGGTTTACAAAATACTACGAAGGACTAATAAGTAAATCTTCTATTGTAAGCAAGTCCTTCCATCTTTTTGTAGATTTCTTCTCTTTCTCTTTAAGCCCTTGATGTTTCATTCTTTATTTATTTTGTCTCATCAAATCCAAGGAACCTAAAACCCAACAATCTTCCCCTATTTTATGATGACAAAACAAACACGGTTCTTGTACGAACTTCCCTAGACGAAGTAGCAGAAGTTGAGATGTAAACATCTCCGTGAATGAAACAAATCTTGTCTTCCTTGTCTTCCCCTTAATCCATGCTATCTCTTCTCAACTCTTCCCCTTTTTGTTATCAACAAATAGAGAATATAAACAGTAGAAACACTCTAGCATAGCAGTGGATTTCAAACAAAGTAGCAGTGGTAACGAGTGAACACTAGCAGTGGTTACAAAAAACACTATCAGTGGTTTCGATAACACTAGCAGTGGTTTCGATAACACTAGCAGTGGTTTCAATAACACTAGCAGTGGTTTCGATAACACTAGAAGTGGTTTCAATAACACTAGAAGTGGTTACGAATCAAAACACCATCAAAGCTACTTTCTTCCATAAATTAAAGACACCACACAATGTATAAACAACCTCCATCAAGAATTAGAACAAGTAAAACAAATTCAAGAAGTTGAATATGCATGAAAACTCCAAAAATCGAAATTCTGAAAACCCTTCAGCAGCATACTTCGACATAGTATAACTTTTTCCTGAAAGCTCCAAGTGACAATCCCTCCAGTGAAAAGTTAGATAAATATATAGAGAACGTCCACCAGAAATTTCGTCATGATCCAACGGTTAACGAAAAAGTTATCGCGTTTTTAAAACTATGCTTTCAGCAGTACTTTCAGGTTCTGCAGTACTTTCAGCAGTCGACTTTGACACCTAATAACTTTTTATAGGAAGCTCAGATCGAAAATCCCTTAGGTGAGATTAAAGATAGATATACCAAGAAGCTCCAGTTCGAATCTTAGCCCGATCCAACGGTTCATTAAAAAGTTATACCCTCTTGAAAACTGTGCTGCAGAAAAGTTGCGAATTTTGCATATACTCGATTTTCTTCATTCTTTTTCGCCAAGAAACCTTGTGAATCCCTAGGTAACGAGCTCCCCATGCTCTGATACCAATTGTGGAGTTTGTTAGACTCCTTGGACCGTTTAGAGCGCTAGGGTTTAACAATAACATAGACAAACAATTATGCACAGCGGAATTAAAACAAACAACTATGTTATTGACACAAGGTTTTTTCACATCTTCCCCAATTATATATTGATCGAATATAACGTGTTACCTAAGCGTAATGGGATCTAAGCCATCTCGGATCTTAGGGATAACTAGTTCTAGGCGTTTACAATGAACAACGCCTAGAACACACACACACCTTTACAAGACTACATTATGGAAGACTTATATTAAAAACCTACATCCCATGTCCTCTTTATATACTAGAGGATTAGGGTTTACAAAATACTACGAAGGACTAATAAGTAAATCTTCTTTTGTAAGCAAGTCCTTCCATCTTTTTGTAGATTTCTTCTCTTTCTCTTTAAGCCCTTGATGTTTCATTCTTTATTTATTTTGTCTCATCAAATCCAAGGAACCTAAAACCCAACACACAAAGATTGCAGATTTGAAGAATTGAAGTCTACGAGCTCAAGAACAAATTCAAGAATAGAATGCTAGGATTTAAAATGTAAAACATGGGGTGACCTCCCTTAGGGGGAGATTGTTAGGAATTGGAAATTCCATAAGTGAAGAGTCGGTTACCCCAAATATTATCTAGCATAAGTTAGCTCGTAGACTTGTTATTAGTTACGTTATTTAGCAGTTTATTAGTTAGTTTGTAGCGTAGTTTTGTTTAGAGCAACACCGTGGAGGAAGGACGGGTCTTTACCCACTGTATGCCTGATCCACAGTCCGATAGGAGGACGGTATGTTTGTAACTATAAATACCCCTTCCATCCATGGAAGGGGTGGTGCTTCTCATAATCTAACCTTCCATATTTTGTGAACCAAGTCTCTAGCAAGAACACCCTCTCTATCTTTCTCTCTCTAAATATGGCTAACATGTATTTCCATCATCCAAGACCACCCGAATCATCAACACAATAATATATTACGATCCTACAGTACAAGTACTGCCTGTGATCAGGTATAATTCCGAATAATCTCCTTGACAGGGTTTCGCAGATGCTCTAGCTGTTCTCAAACTGGAACGTCTCAAAGAAGACAACACGGAGTGAGTGAACCAGCGAATTGAGATTCACTGATTGATGAAAAATGATTTGAAAAACAATCGTGTATTGCTTAAATATAAAGTGTTTTGCAATACAACGAAGGTTTTATTGGAAAATCAATTGTCAATCATAATTACCCTTTTAATTTTGAAACATTAATACACAGTCGATGTGCTACAGAAAAGAATTTTTAAGCACAACGACTGGTTTTTCAAAGGTATCCGTCAATCTATTCCTGAACCAGGATTGATTCATAATTTGAATCGCTCCATCGTTTCTGTTCAGTTGTCACATGGTTGATCTATTGGATAGATCTCACATGCCACCTACCAAGAGCTTGTTTGATGTTGGCTCTAAAAGGCTTTCCATCTTCATTGTGAATATGACAGCATATCACTCAGATGTTCTGGCAGTTACCACAAGGATAATGCGTATGACTCTTACGATATATTATCACTTTCCATATTGTGTGAAACAATGAGTCTTCATTGATTGTGTCCTAATGAGATTTATTGATGATCTCGTGGCTCTAGACTCAATAGTGCACATTTGGTTCCTATGCCGGAGACTAGGGAGAGGGTCTCCTTTTTCAATATCAACAATCTCTAGGAGAGAGTCGATAGATTATTTAGGTTCCCCGTGAGAATGAAACAAGTCATTTTAAGAGGAACTTGAGTAGCTTGGGAAGTTTTAGTGCAGTGCGTCACTGGGTCCATGACGTCTTGTCTTCAATACCAGTGTTACCTTAGTAACCACCAGTAGCAGATGTATTGAACCCGGTTTCTGCCCTAAGGTTGAATACATGGAGGGCTACTTCTTTTCACCCCTTTCTCATTCAATTCTTTTTCATTCTTCAACCCCTTCAGTCCTTATCGAGATTTCATTACTAGAACATTGTTGGGTTTATTCCAGTTCTAGCTCAGTCCACACTCTTCCCATTTCTCACTTTTCTCCTTTTATCATCATACCTAAGGACTTCTACACTATCTAGTGGATTGTCCCTGGGTAGATCCCTCCGGCTCTGGCGGGATCGTGGGAATGGATACCTATCCTAACCATCCTTATATCTCCATGAATAAAGTAAAGTTGGTCGATCATTTGGTATTGTTCAATCCGCCTCGAAACCAATTGAAAACCATTTAAAAATCAATCAAGGTACTTGTGATATAAAATCAAAGTATTTTATACCTTAATTGTTTTTGATATTTTAGAAATGCTCCCCCTCAACATGTGCTTCAAGCATTAGAAATTATTTTAGCACATGGAGGCAAGAGGACTTTTAAATCTTAGATTGAGAATGAAAAATCCAATCTTTTGAATAACATTTTCTAAAATGATCATTATCACTTCCGATCAAATCAAGTATTTAAATACTTGGATAAAACATTTTGGGAAAGATGAGGTTTTCTTTTAATTCTCTCCCCTTGAATATGTGCATCGAAATTCGAAAGAGTTTCGCACATATCAGAGGGAACCTGCATTTTTGATACAAATCAATCACGTTTCAATCCTTTTTGGTTTGAGATAGATGCTCCCCCTTAACATGTGCATGGAAAATTTAAAATCGTTTGGCACATGTAGGGAGGAGTGCTTGTTATTATATTTATAAAACCACTTATTGAATTATCAGTTTATATCCAATTTAAATCAAAATTCTCCCCCGATCACAATTTTCAAATCCTTTGAGATTTGTGATCTCTATTGATTAAAATTGTTTTTGAAAGCTTTTGAGGAGAATTGTGACTTGCTTTTAAAACATTTAACTGATAAGGATCAAATTCTAAGACTTTACACTCCAATGATTAAACATGCTTAAGTATCTTATGAAAACACAACATTAGCCTTGGTCTCGATCCAATTGAACAAAAACATTGTTCTTTTTGATTATCCAAAATTAGACCTTGCTCGATTACGTGCCAATTGTTTGAGAAATAACTTTTTGATTTGATTGAAATCATTCTCCCCATCAATTAATGACATAAGTTGTTGATTGAGTGTTAGAGATTTTGACAAATGATAAGTCCAGATGATTTTCAAAAATATAGTCCGAGTTATTTTCAAGGCAATTTTGTTTTAATTAGATGACAAATATTTTTCAGAAGAATATTTAGAAGGAAAAATATTTGTGAAGGAAACATTTGTCTTTTTGGCGACAAACATTTGTTTTAGAATCGAGCATGAGATTTCAAAAATTAGATTAAGCATGGCTCATTCTTTCTTTTAAAAGCAGGTTCTTGCTGAAATGACAATAAACCATCATTTTTCTCCATCTCAATTTTTTTTTTAATTATATTAAAAAGTTTATTACATCTGTTCGAACTTCATCTAAAGACCCGTGTCATTATTGAATGACAATTCAAAGTCCGTAGATGTTATCGAAACCAGATGACATGATATTAAAAATAATATTTTTGGACTTTTTCAAAATTTTCTGATTTTTATGGGTTTTGAAATTTTATATTTTTCTATTTTCTTTTTGTTGGTTTTATAATTTTGTATTTTGCCTTTTTGATAATGAGTACCGAGATAAGGATATCGTTCACCACGTTGTAGAAGAAAGAAATCAACATCTCTTAAACTTTCACCACCAAAGCATTCGAGGGTTATAAGAAAATCGTTTGAACATGAGCCTTCTAAATGTGAATCTTTGGTAGCTTCCCCCCAAACCGAAAATCTTTGAATTTAAGACCATTTCCCCCCAGAAGATGAAGTGAAGCAAACAGTCTAATTGAATGAAGCTCAAGAACCCGAATAAGACGATATCAGCGAAGTAACAAGTTAACACGGATAATCTCTGCGGTTATCAAACCTGGAATAAATGATTAAGCCCTGATCATGTGAACCTGTTGTGCGTCTCCGAGGTACACATTACTCTTCGAGTTTGAGCAGTTGTCTATTCGGGAGAACAATATATCAATATCTTTATTACACCAAACGCATTCCAGTTATCTAACATATAACCAATGAGCCCATAATGTAGACATGTACCCAACAAGATTAGAGATGATGATATACATGTAACATGTTGAGTCACTGATCATCTCTGTGAGTGTCAACTCCAGAATAATTGATTAAGCCCGATCAAGTGAACATGTTGCGCATCCCTGATGTACACATATCTCTCCCCGCATTTGCATCTTAAGCTTGCACTAATGTTGGAAGAACGGTGTCGAGAATTTATGCTCCAAGCAAATCTCTAAGTACTCAATACTCAACCACAGTATGAGACATTAAAACCTCTTGCGATTATCCACAACGTCATCTACGTGTGACACTGAGTAAAACAACGTAACTCCTTTTAGTGATAGTTAACCAGATCTTCAACCATCCATCCCGACAGCTGGTAACTAGATAAACCAAGTCTTCAACTTAAAATTCTTAGGCCCGAACAAGTTATCAAATAAGAACACGCCTTTGTGAAATTCAACTTCAATCTCAAATCAGTGATAAATGATTAACTCCAAAGTAATCAACTTGTGTCAAATGCCCAACACGTGAATAAACATACAATCAGATGTACGTCGATCCACTGAATGAACCGAAGAAAATGATTCCTCAACATCAATTCCTTCTTCCTTTATCTGGAAAATGATTCCTCAACATCAATTCCTTCTTAATGTTCATTTGGTTGATTTATAGAGCACACTTAGGGAAGAACAATAATCTGTGAAGATTTGGCAAAGGAATACCAAAGAGTGGATCATTATTCATGAGTGCAACTGCAATGATAGTCATTATCAACGCCTTGGGGAATAACTGGAGATTAGACTTCCCGAGTAGTCTGAGTTGTACTTCTTAGTTTATGCATCTTGATCAATGAAGATTGAAGATGGTGAACTAGTTGATTTAGCAGGAACAGGAGCAGGAGCTTCAGAAACTGGATGATCAACATTCGTTGGAGGTTGGAAGTACTCATCAAACATATCTTGAAACAATGGTTCCCAAACAATAAATCCCAGTTATCCTTAGTAAGTGAAACATTAGGCGTTGGAGAGTCGTATGACCATAACTCAAACATCCATCAACATGTAGTATATTCACTCTTCTCCCCCTCAAAAGTTGCATCCAAAGTTGCCATTTTTGATTTGGCAAAGGAATAAAAATACGATCAATGGTAAGAAGATCCCTTGATGACTGACATTTAGTTTCTTCACTCTTCTCCCCCTCAAAAAATGCGAATGAAGTTTGCCATTTTTGATTGAGCAAGTGAATAAGAATATACACCAATGAACGTAGATGAAGAATGTTGATGAGAATGGTTATAAAAATGAAGATTTCTCTTCTTCTGAAGATAAAGCGCACTGAGGCGTACACTTTTCTTTTCTTTGAGGAACGGGGCCTGAAGTGTTATCTACAGACGCCATAATGATGAAGTACGAGGCCTGAACTGATGTGAACAGATGTCATCGTCATTTCCCCTTATCTGTTTAGAGCAGCCTTAATCCAAGTACCAACAGATGATTTGTATGACCTTCATTGGAACACAGAAAAATGAGGAAATTTGAAAACATTGGATCCCTATGTGAAGATGAGTTCCTTTTGGTTAGCGCAAACAATCTTTGAATCAGCAAAAACCCTAGTTGCTATGGCATTATCACTAGGAGCTAAACTAGTAGAATCATTGGACTTAGTTAAAGGGCATCGTGTGCCTAATGGGATTATTCGACCAGTTGGCTTCCAAACCTTAACAGGCACTACTCTAGTCATAGTGGATCTAGTTAAGGAGCAAGGTTTGCCATGCGTGAATATTCGACCCGGGCTTCCAACGAAATCCTATATTGGTAAAAACCTTCCTGTAGGTTTCGTGATTGCTTAATTTGTTTCGCTTTCAAACTTTCTTAACTGGGTTTTGATTCTTAGACCTCAGAAATAACAAACCACATTTATCATGATTACCAGAAAATAGACATTCTTTACATGTATTGCAGACAGCATAAGACTTCGAATTAATTTTAGTAAGCTTAGAGCTAATACTAGAACCAACACAATTTTTTTGTTCAAGTCAAACTTATTGTCCCTATGGTGTTCTTTCACTTCCTTTTCATGATCACTTTTAGCTTGCAAAATCCTATCCTTCTGTATATTGCTTTTAGGTTTTGACCCGCTAACTCTAGTGTCAATTTTAACATTTATAGAACTGATGATGGGAGCCTTAGTTTGTTTTACTGCCATTTGATTTTCTGGTTTAGAAGTGTTGGGATCTGAGACACTAGGGGGCACATCAAATGATACATGCTTGACTTTGGGCATAGAACAAGGCATAACTTCTCTATCTTTCCTAGTACCAGACTTAGGACATGATTCAATTACACATTCTAAGAGTTCCTGAGATCGTTTGGCATATAAACATGCATGCCCTACCGCATTATCAAGTGGTTTTTCTATCTTATCATCTTCAACAATCTCACGAAGACACTCTATACTATCCTTAAGATATGAAAGATATGTTTGATATGCATGTTCATTGTTTCGAAGATGAGGAGGAATATATTTCACAGTTACAGCATATTTAGAACAAGCAAGCACCTTTGGTGCAACATTCTCACCAGTGGTGATTGGCATTTTCCCTTTTATTACACGCTTCAGATTCTCAATTTTGTTAAGCAAAGAAGTTACCTTTTCACTGTTATTATCATGATTAACCTTGAGTGAATCACATAATTCTTTGTTTTGAGAATTAACTTTTGAAATTTCAACTTGAAAACATTCATTTTCCTTTGCGCTTATTAATCATGTTTTGAAGTTGGAAATTCGAGAATCTAAAGGTGGAGGCATACAGAGCAGTCACTTCATTCTTTTCACCCTTCAATTGTGAAATTTAAGCTTTCAACCTTTGATCGTGTTACAATGAGCTCGAATTTGTTCATCACGTTTGTTTATTTCAAAAACTGCATCAAACTTAGAAGCATCTGAAGATGTCTTGGCATTTGAGGTTTTAACACTTTCTTTAAGATGTTGATATTTTAATTGTAAATCAAGATAATCAACTTCTAATTTAGAAAATGCCTTACCATGTTATCATGGTCATCCTTTTCAATCTTGTCATGCAATTTTGAATTTTTTGTTTCAAGCTCAATGAAACGATCTTGGGAGACTTTTAAAGCAATAGACAATTCATGAAATTGAGAAGCAGTAATGGAATAATTCGTAACAGTGTAGAACACATCTTGAGCAATACATCTAGAAATCAAATTATCATTCAGGATGTGAATATTCTTCCTCTCAATCTCATTGTTCTTAAGCTCACATTCATATATTCTAACCTCGTTTTCCATTTCATTAAACATTCTTTTCATTTCTTTAACTTCTGTATCTATAGCATTTTGAAGACTTTCAAATTGATATTTTAATTGTTTAAAGAAAGGCATGACCTCAGATAGATAACATTCTTTTGTTTGCTCAAAACCCCTTTCCCCTTCAGTTATCCCTGTAGGTGTGATTCTCTTCTTACACGTTTTCTCAAAATCAACGAACAGTTTGTAAACTACATATAGGCTGGTTAATGTCTTGCTTTGAGTGGGAAGAGTTCTAGGAACTAAATGCATTGGTTTATTGGGTAGATACACAGTAGTTGGAGGCAATTTCCTAAGGGGAGGATTCATTTCAACAAGCTCATCAGATTTTTTCTTTTCCATATCTAACTTCCAAAACACTTGTTCAGGGGTTAATTGAGTTTGAGGTCTAAACTTGTTTAAGGCAATCCAATTATCCTTAGTGTAATTTGGAGTTTTGAACGTTATATTATGATCTATACACCAAGGATCTTTTAGTTTCTTTTCCATTTTCTCTCTAGAGGCATCTTCTAACTCTCTATCTTCTTTAGTGCACTCTAAACAAGTAGGCATTTGTCTAGGCTTAAGGATTTCATTACCATCATAGATCACTTTTTGAGCAGCTTTTGCTTTCTTACCATCACTACAACAAAAGTGGCTTTTTAGGACCCTTTGTGTGGGACGGTATGATAATGGAGTCCTAAAAACTGCTTAATAGGACATATGAGCGTTTAGGTCCTTTTTAAATATTTGCTACTTAGGCGATGTCCTAAAAGGTATATAATAGGATGGTCGATGATTTGGGGTCCTATTATCATATAACTTAATATGACACTTAAAATATGGATCCTAATAAATTACCTTTATAAGACGTTTATTCATTATGGTTGTATTATAATAAACCATAATAGGACACTTGAGTTTTGAGTCATAAGACATCGCTTAGTTAAACGCTTATTCACAAAAAGTTTTATTATAGCAAAATTTAATAGGACCTTTGACACGTGGGTATTATAACGTTAACCTTTATAGGACGCTTATGTACAATGGTTTTATAACATCATTTTTTTAAAACGATTATTTGCAAAAGTTTTATTATAACAAAACTTAATAGGACCCTTAAAGGATGCATATTAATTATGGTTTTATTACAATACACCATAATATGACACTTGATATATAAGTCATAAAACATTAATTATTTAAAACGCTTATTCGCAAACGTATTATTAAAACATAACTTAATATGACAGTTGACAATTGGGTCCCATAGATTGATACACCATCATAAGACACTTGATATTTGAGTCATAAAACATCGGTTTTATGGAACACTTATTCGCAAACGTTTTTTATAAGAAAAGTGAATAGGACCTTGACAATAGCGTCTTATAACGTTAACCTTTATAGAACGCTTATTCATAATGGTTTGTTTATGATACACCACAATATGGCACATCTTTTAGAGTCGTAAAACATCCGCTTTTATAACGCTTATTCGCTTTTATAGAACGCTTAATTGCAAAAGTTTTATTTGAAAAAATTAACGGTGACCCTTGACAACTGTGTCTCTTTAACATTAACCTTTATAGTACGCTTATTTGTTGTGGTTTTATTATCCTCACGCCATAATAGAACACTCCTTTATTTGAGTCATAAAACATCGCTTTTTAGAACGCTTATTTACAAAAGTTTTATTTAAACATTAGTTAGTATGACACTTGATACTGGGTATCAAACTTGATACACCATAATAGGACACTTGTTATCCGTCTTTGTATTGTTATATGCCTCAATATTTTGAAAGTTATGTATGGGTTATCCGTCTTTGTATTGTCCTTATCTATCAATGATACGTCCGTCTGCATACGTTGCCTGCTTTCCATACGTTTCGTACATTTTCATATATTTTCGCCACTTTTAGACGTTTTATATGTTTTCATCCGTTTTCACGTTTTGTCTATTTTTGTCCGCTTTCATATGTTTCGTCCATTTTCATCCGCTTTCATGCACTTTCGTTCATTTTCATACGCGGCCGCTTTGACGTTTTCATACGCTCCGTCCACTTTCACATGTTTTCTCGTTTCATACTTTTCGGCCGCTTTGGATGTTTTCAAACGTTTTCGTCCGCTTTCACACGTTTCGTCCTTTTATTACATTTTATCCATTTTCATACGTGTCCTTCCATTTTCATATGTTTTCATCCGTTTCGCATGTTTCGTCCGCTTTTATACGTTCTCGGCCGCTTTTAGACGTCTTCATACGCTCGTCCGTTTTTGCTTTCATCGTTCGCCGCCCATTTTCACGCGTTTCCGTTCGCTTTCATACGCTTATGTCCGTTTTCATACGCCGTCCACTTTTATATGTTTTCGACCGCTTTCATAAGTTTTCACCCGCTTCGTTTCAAATGTTTTCGTCCATTTTCATACGCTTTTGTTCGCTTTCATACGTTTCCGCCGCTTTCTAATTTTTCATACGTTTCGTCGCTTTCACATGTTTCGTTCGTTTTCTTACGTTTTCATCTATTTTCATACAAGTCCGTCCATTTTCATGTGTTCTGCTTTTCATCCATTTTCATCCGTTTTGTATGTTTTCGTCCGCTTCCTTACGTTTCGTCCGTTTCCATACACTTTCGTCCTTTTGCATACGCATTCATCCGATTTTATACATTTCGTCCGTTTAATAAGTTTTCATTTGTTTTCATTCATTTTCAAACACTTCCATTTTGTTTCATCGTTTCTCCCTTTCATATGTTTTGTCCCTTTTCATACGCTTTTGTCGGTTTTATCGTCGCCGTCTTTTCATAAGTCTTGGCCGTTTCGTCCATTTTCATACGTTTTCGTCCGCTTTTAAACGTTTTCGCTTATTTTCAAACGTTTTGCCCGCTCGATGTTTTCATACGTTTTCATTCGATTTCACATGTTTTTGTCCGTTTTCTTACGTTTTCGTCTGTTGTCATACAAGTCCATCCATTTTCATATGTTTTCGTCCGTTTTCATACGTTAATAAATTCGACCTGTCTAAAAAAGGGACAAATGGACCTGTTAGCTATTAAACGGCCCGGTCTTAAAATGCCCAAAATTTTTGAGCGCAATTTTATCTTCCAGTTTCCCTCTTTGGCCTTTTTCATTCTCAAAAAAACCCTAACCTAAACACAAGCGCCTCTCATTCTCCAAACACCAACAACGCCTCATTCTCCAACACCACCGACTGCTCCCACCAAATTGTGGCACCAACGATTTCATCATCATCAAGATTATCTTAGCCCGAGAATAGACAAGCTTGCCGTGCACAATTTAAGGTCGGTTCATGTACCAATTTCTTCAATTTTTAGGGTTTAGATCGATTCATTCTTTCTTCGATGTTGGTTAGGGTTTTACCTTTTTTCAATCCCACCAATTTCTTCAATTTGATAGTCCCGTGTTACTGCACTCGTGATTCACCGGGAAGATTTGTCGGATCCGCACACTCGCACCTAATTTTGAGGCTCTAGGTACAAATTCTTGCTCCTTGTCGCTTTTTATATTTATCGATTATCATTTTGTTTTTCTTTGTGTATTTGTTTATGCTTTAATTGACCTATTATATAGCTACAAGATACTCTCTTTATATGTTTGCCTACAATATGTTTGATTTTTTTGAAAGGCAATAATATATAAAACAAGGCAAAAAGCCACTAACAAGAATACAAGCGGTTCTGATTTGTAATTTTGTGAAAGAATATTGTCTTAAAACCCAACAAGATACTTGGGATCTACTGTAAACTATAGCCAAACACTACAAGAAAAAGAACAAGATCATAAGAAGCCAAACATTAAACTAGCCACAAAGTGATACTTAGGATGTATAGTGGTTAAGTAATCTTTAATGTTTTACAAAGGATTAGTATATTCCATTAATGGTTGTCCAAGCTTAGATTGCTCTAGTTTTATTTGTTTCATGGGTTGATTGAAGTGTCGCTTCTACAAGTGTTTGGTTATATTCTAATGCTCTATGTTTGGATTCGGAGGAAGTGGCTAGAGAAACCGCGCACTGCTCAATACCGGCTTTTTGGGTATGGGCCGCTAGGCCAAAGGCCCTTTGGTTGCAAGATACTTGATTCATTTGGGTGTCTTGGAGTGTTGTTTTGTTGGTGAGTAAGAAGGAATAAGGCACGGGGTTTCACTTGTGGTGGTGGTTGCCGTGGAAGAAGGTCGTGGTGAGACGAATTGGGTAGTACAAGAGTGGTAAGGCGATGAGAGTAAAGTTGGTTGTTGGCGTTGGAGTTTTGGTGGAGAAGGGATCTGGATAGTCGCCGCCATATTTGGTGGCCTCTTAAAACATTGAAGGTAAAAATTTTAGTTAATTGCAGAGAGAGTGGAATGGTAATGACTAAAAAAGATGGTAAGAAGTTAGCATACATGTTTGAGTATCATTTAATTTGTCAAAATACTACAAGTCTGCAATTTCAGTAAATATGTTATACGTTATCTATTTCCTAAGTAAATCGTTTCTGCATAAATATAAGCAGAAAAATAACAATTTTAAAATTTTGTATCATTATTATTTTGTATAAACTTTATTTAGTTAATAAGCTGATTGAATAATATAATATATGATAAGCCATTCTTTGTTCTTTTACTCATTAACTTGGAAAATGAAGATAATTAGGAGTTGTTATGAAGGTAAAGCACAATAGCGTTTCTTATGCATCACGTGCAAGTACACTTTCAAATATTACACGTAAAACTCTTTTATCTTTGGGTAAAGTTGTCATTTTTCCAAATGTGTGTTGATAGTTTAGGCTTGGAAGCTATGTTTGCGGATCATGAAAACTTTTCGCAATTGTCTATCCGTATGTGTATGCACAATCTTACATGTGGGGTGGTTAAATGGACGGATCATAGAGGTTTGCTAATGATTGTTGGTCAAAATCACGTGCCTAGTCGGGCTTACATTAAAAAAAAACCGTTGTTCATTTGTGTTAACATGGCATGAATAGTTACCATCTTCCTTTCTTTTTCAAGTTATGTGGTGGTGAAGCTTCAAGGTGTGTTTGTTGGTGCCTTCCTTTCCATGTCATCTACTATATGGTAATTATATATTGCATAATGAAATTCATCTTTTAATATTATTTTGATTCGTAATCTATATATGGAGTCATATAGGGTGCAAGCAATACTTTGAAAATTGCCTCGCTCGAATATGTTATTCGAGTGTTTATCTTTCTCATGTTATATACGTTTCTAGTTTTAAGTCGAACTAAATTACCAAATTTCAATGTGATATGGTGAAAACATAAACAGATCATACTTAAGTTCTTTTAGATTCCATTAGATCTTATAGTAAGAAACTATTAATATCGCTTGCAATGGTTCAATGTTTATTTACTTTGGGTTATACTCGTAATAAAACAAAGTATCTAGAATTCTTTCTTAGACCTATTCTGGTTTTGGAACTGGTTCAAGTGTTGGTGAGACCCTATGGGTTATTTGCCACAATTGAAGACTGTGTTGGTGCAACCATAGCATGGCCTTGTCCCTTTATCTCGGTATGTCTTTGTTAATCTTGTGATACCAATAATTTTACTAACATGGAGCTTAATGCTTATACATGGGTGTTTATTTGTAGGTGGTCCGTGAGGATTGAGAGAGATGATGCATGATGACCACGGACTAAGCTTATTTTTACGTTAATGTATTGTTTAATGTTAATGACTTTATGTTAGATCTGTCTACCTTATTTATGTTTAGTGATTTTGTTATGACAATTGCTAATTTGAAATACAATTCGCTTTATTCATTTAATATTTAGTTGATGTTTTATTCATATCGTAAAAATATAGTGTGCATGGTGAAAATAGCGTCTATCATATGACTTGTCCGGACTTTGAAATTGTCCTATTAAACTTATTAACCGTCCTAACAATTAACTTAACATTGTAAAAGTGTCCTAATATGTTGTTATTAGGACGTTATTTAGTTGTTAATAGACATTTTATACGACCAAAAATTGGTTTCATAATCTTCTTTGAGATATTAGAACCCTTTTCTTGGTGCTAAAATAGCTATAATGTTATATGATAAGCGCCCTAACAATTATCTTTTAAGTACGCTTGTATGTGTATCAAAAGATTAAATTAGGTAACAACGTTTTACAACATTGTAAAAGTGTCCTAATATGTTGTTATTAGGACGTTATTTGGTTGTTCATGGACATATTATGCACCATAAATTTGGTTTCATAATCGTATTTGGGATATTAGGACCCTTTTCTTGGTGTTAAAGTAACTATAATGGTATGTGATAACCGTCCTAAGAATTAACATTAAAGGACGCTTGTATGTGTATCAAAAGATTAAAAGTAGGTTACCACATGTTAGAACATTGTAAAGTGTCCTAATATGGTTTTATTAGGACGCTATTTGTGTTGTTCATAGACATATAATACGACCATAAAATTGGTTTCATAAGGGTTAGGACGCTTTGGACCTATTACAACCGCCTTACATGAAACGCTTTCATCCTTGGTCCTATTAAATGAAAGGTCCTAAAAAGTACCATTTTATGACGCTTATGGGGGTCCTAAAAAGCCACTTTTCTTGTAGTGCATACTCAGGATTGGGTTCTTCTACAAGGCCAGCACTATGCTTATCGCTTAATACTCTATGCTTAGTGATCATGTGAGTAGTCTGAATGGTGTTGCCTTGTACATACAACTTGTTTTCAAGTTTGTTCTTCAAAGTTTTAAGGTTGGAAAAATCATTTAAAAGTTTTGATTCCTTTTGTTTAAACTCATGCTTAAGCACTTTTACATTTTATTGAAGTTCTTGCTTTTGCTTAATAGTTTTTTTAAGTTTCTCTTGCAAGGAATTTAACTCTTGTTTTAATGTTTCTTCCCTTAAGTTACTTTTTCTGATTAATGTATGCATTTGGCAATCCATTTCCTGCTCACGTATGGTCAGCTCAAATTTAGCACGTTGTTCATAGATGGCAACTTGATCCTTATATATGTTAAGCTTAGTGGTAAGGGAGTCATCAGGGATAAATGCAGAGTACTCATGCAGCTCATAATCATCATTTTGAGTAGAAGATGCACACTAGGTACAACAGAAACTTCCATGCGACTTCCTCCTGCATTAACGTGCAGGTTGTGGTGGTGCATCTCTATCTTGGGTACATCTGAAGCTTCCATGAGCGTTCCTTTGGATTAGCTTGCAGGTTGTAATCGGTGCACTCTCTCTTGTGAACATGAGCACCAAGAATCCATTTTAGCATTATCCGACTCAAACACGATAGTATGTTGTACATTGTTGGGTATCTTCTGTTCATTATTCACGTCGTATAATCTGAGTATCTTAGATACAATTGAATCTGAATCGTTAGGCATGATGTTGACGTGCACGGTATTTTACAAATCTATGATTTAAACCGAGAAATTGAATCCTTCGCGGGATTTTACAAAATCAAGAAGAAACCGTTAAGCAATGACCAATAGAACGTATTAAGATGCCTGATGGATCGACACAATAATAGACAATTGTGTGTTAGGACTTATGATTGTTTGTAGGATTAGATAAGATGTTTTTTAGTTGAGATTTAGATTGGTTGTTGCACGATTTTACGGAGAAATTTAGGTCTAAAAACATGAAAACCTCAATAACTTCTGTTCGGAGCGGATGAAATGGTCAAACCGCACTTTAGTCAAACCGCATCCTAGACAAATCTCACCCTAGACAACTCGCAGCCAAGACAAGTCGCAGTATATAACAAGTCGCAGTACAAGACAACTCGCACCCTGATTACCAACTTGCTTAAACGACAGCTCGCTTAACAGACAAATCGCATAAAACACAACTCGCATAGTACACAAGTACACCCACTACTTCCACTACTTTGTCCTTTCTTGTCGTTTTGTCTCAAAAGACAGCTCGCATATAAGACAACTCGCTTCACAAATCGTGACAAGTCGCATACAATATGTGACAAGTCGCTTCAATAAGCGTACACAGAAGAGACAACTCGCATCAAAACTAGGACAACTCGCATCAAAGAAAAACAATCCGAGACACAACTCGCATCCAAGATACTTTCAAAAACACCACTTTTTAATATAAAAACAACTGAACCACGATGATTCAAACCTTCCAAACCAAAACCTAAATACTTATAATGATTCTAAACACAAAAGTACTATCAAAATCCAAACTTTAACACAAGAAATCATCCAAATGATGCTAACTACTCTAAACTCATTCAAACCCAAAAACCTTATGAAAACCACTAGAAATCCAAGAATATGAAGGATGAGTGATCAAACCATGACTCTGATACCATTTGTAACATATTGGATTTCATAAACACATAAACACACAAATCAATGGGGCGTATGAATTGAGTTCTAGAGAGAGAAAGTAAAGAGAGTTGGGAACTTAGTGAAACAAAGAAAAATGATATTGAAAGCTCCAACCCTTTGCCTTGCTAGACAAAGGGTATTTATAGGTTCTTACAAGCTACGCCTCCTACGGGCTGTGGATCATGCATACAGTGGGTAAAGACCCGTCCGTCCTCCACGGTGTTACTTAACAAACTACTTACTAATACTAAATTACTACGACTACGAGCTTTCTAATGAATGCATATACTTGAGGTGACCGACTCTTTAATAACGGGATTTTCTAAATCCTAACAATGTGAGTTAGATTGTTTTTAGTAGACACTTAGAGGTGTTCAATGGGTATCGTGTTGTTCGGTTTATTCGGATAAAAACTTTTTTTTGGTTAATACCGAAAATCGAATTTGAATTCGGTTCGGGTTTCGAGTTAGCCCGAATTATATATTTTTTAAAATCTAATTATATACTAGATTTTTAGAATAAAAAAAAATACTTCAAGCTTAAAAGGTGTTTAATTTAAACTCAGGAAAATAATTGAAAACTGAATATCTAATTCGGTTCAGTTTGGTTTGGTTTCGGTTCTTGTAGATGTTACCCGAATTGTGAACACCCTTACTTTACTTTTAAAATATACAAAGTTTTGAGAAATCTACTAACTATATTCGTCACGAGTCAAATATAAAATCTCTACACATTAAAATCTATTTTCATTATCTGAATATCAAAATAAACAATTATTTTAGAACATTCCAAAACAATAACACGAACATTTATTAACAAGATATAAATATTGTTGTGTGCATTTGAAATTGAGTTTGTTACTAACTTGGTTTTATATAATGTTGAACAAAAAAATGAACATTTAATATACCAGAATAAATCTTTAAGGATCTTACTTAAAATGTCTTTCGATAACAAAAAATTATTACGGGGTTTATAGTTTCTTTTTTACAAATCATTTTTACTTCATTACCATAATGGGTGTCAAGTGTGATTATGTGAAATAGATATATTTAGAAAATAATTCTTTTTTTAATGCAAAGATGGTAAATTATATTAAGTGACTCAAATTTAGAGAAAAACAAACAGATGAGTAATGTCCTTCGTCTTTCGAGATATTAGTTCATATTGATAAATTGATATTATTGTGTTTTTAGACGTGGAATGATATTTGCTGGTTCTGTATACTCCTTTATAGCCTTTCAATATATATATATATATATATTATATATATATATATATATATATATATATATATATATATATATATATATATATATTATATAACGAGAGGCATTTGGCATTAATGCCACCTCAATGTCACCTCAATGCCACCTCAATGTCAAATAATCAAATTTCATGCCACATAAGCATTTGTTGTCCAACTAAGCAATTTTTAATCCACCTAAGCACTAATTGTAAATTTTTTATTTTTAATATTTTTTTTATATAAATTTCGGATTTTATTTTTTTTATATAAATTTCGGATTTTTCCTGAATTTTAATAATTATTTTTATAAATTTCGGATTTTTATGCAATGTTTTTGAAAATTGTTTATAATAAACGAGGCTTGCAAGAATTGAACCTTGGTTATTTGGATAAATAACTTGTGTGTTTACCACTTAGGCAACAAGTTATTTTGATAATTATGTTGCATATTATAATCTATAAATGGCTATAATTTTATTGGAATCCTATAGTAAATAAAATTCTTAGAAATTTGTATTCTTATAGGATTGTGTTTGTGTTTTGATTTTTACTTAAAATAAGAATATGATACTGGTATGTATTCATTATAATTTAATTCATTATCATATATCCTTTTTCTCAAAACCCTAATATCATTCATTCATATTTCACAAACGTATCATTCATCTACATTCATCATGTGTTCATCAGTCATGCATCATATATTTTCATAGTAACAAGAACATCTCGCTCATAATATATATGTTTTAACTGCAGGTACAATCTGATGAAAGATATTGTCATTCTACCTTCCTCACGAATGAAGCAAAAATTTAAAGAGTTTCTTAGGTGACAACAAAGGAAGCAAGATGAAGATTGATTTGGCACACAGTCATTACTTTCGGAAGCTATAGTCTCTCAGATTAAATTTTTAAATGAAAATGTGTGTTCTGATTTAAAGGTGTTGGAAAAAGCACTCCAACTGTTTTGTGCCTCAATCTGACTTTAACTAATCTTTAAATGAATATGGCTCTTTACATTTACAGTTAAAAATGAGGCTCAAAAGGTTAGGTATAAGTCAACATCACTTCCGGTTCATATGTGGTTAGGGACTGCTGTTGAAGCGAATCATGTGTTGAGAGTTTATTATCTTCAAGGGTTTCTTTTATATCATCTCTTATGGTTTTGGATTTTATATTTTTGAATGTTGTTGGGTTTTATGTCTCCTAAGGTTGATCAGGAGCTTGAAGTGTTTGATGGGGCTTCCTGGACTACAAATAATCGAATGGTTTAGGCCTTCTATCCGTCGCCTCCCGGAGTTCAAGTTTTGGTGAGCTACATGTATCTAAATTCGGCATTATAGTTGTCATTTTCAAGAAAAATAGTGATATGTTAACTTTAATACTCCAAAAGTGAATAATATCTGGGGTTTTGGATTGTAATGTGTCTACATAGATCATGTTTATATACCTACTTGACGATATCCAAAAGCATTTTTCATAAATTAATTGTTACATATTGTTATGGATAACATAGCATCATAAATCATTGGAGTAATTATGCATGATGTACCTATGCTCACAATTTTTTCTTTGGATAATGTATAGCTTCTCAAAAGGTAGACACTTCGGAAAAAATGTTCAAACCCTGTGTTAGTGATCCTTCTTTAATTGCCTTATAGCTGATCAACTTAGCTCTTTGACTTTAATGTCATTTGGGAACGAATTAACAAAAATAATTTTGAAAAAACTAAATCTTTCAAATAAAAGTTTCATCTCTAATTATATTCACAAAATAAACTACTGTTAAACTTAATGTGACCTTCTATCCGTCGCCTCCCGGAGTTCAAGTTTTAGTAACTATCTTTAAAAATTATAATAACCATAATAATTTAATCTACAACTTATGAATTATATATCCTCAGTTGTGTCTAAAAAGATTGTCTTTTAGGCTAGCAAGTACTATCATTTTAGTTAAGTTATGTCCTTTATTTTTTAATAACAAAGTTTTGGTATTATGGAAGCACACTATGACATCTAGGTGATTTCCTGGTGGTCAAAGGCCACTATAGGTAATTAGGATTCCATTAGGCAGTGTGGATGGACGACATAGAGGTTAATTATATCCTCGATGAAGCACTTTAAAATACATTTAAGAGAGATACGCCTATATGAAGTAACAAGGCTCGAGAAGCCAAGTCCGTGCTCTCAAACGGTCGAACCCAAACCAAGCATAGGCTGCACCAGATAATGCTTGAGGATTGTGGCTTTGAAAGGGATAGTTGTTTGAGTTTAATGGAAATGCCAAAACCTGATGTTAATGTGGTCAATTGGTATGATATCGATTGTTTTTTAGTATTTTTTTATATCAATTTGTTATAAAACGCTCATGATGTGCTTTTGTGTTTATAGGAATATTGTATTATACATGTAGACGGTTCACATGTGAAATCAGAAGCCGATAGCCAAAGAATGGTCCGATGGAGTTTATAACTATTGTCAAAAAGAAATCCCTGCACATATGTTATTCAGCCTGTTGATTATAGTTGATCATCTGATGATTGTGATTATTAATATCACATAGTCACTTTTAAAACACATATCCGAATACCTCCTTTGCAACCAAATGAGAAATTATGTTTTGTAGGTGCTAACTGACCCGAAGAACGCATTAGGCAAACAATATAGGAAGCTATTTCAGATGAACGGAGTAAGTCGTTCTTCATCATGGTTAACATCATTTTGTTTCAAGAATCAAGACATTTACCAATTAAAGATTTTTAGTAATCGTTCTTTGTATGTTATTCTATTTGCAGGTTAAGCTACATTATACCGAAAGTTCTTTGAGATTAATTGCAAGAAAAGCAATAACTAAGAACACCAGTGCTCGGGGTTTGAGGGCCTTACTTGAGAATATATTGATGGACGCCATGTATGAGGTTGGTTTCTTTTGTATATGCCAAATGTTTAATACCTTCAATAAGTGTCGAAAGGGTATCTTGTATAGCAAATGCCGATGACTAATCAGGTAGATATCTCATAAAGAAAAACACCCGCCGAAGGTTACATTGCATTTAAAATGTGAAGTGTTGTGAATCATATGAAAGCCTATTTCACAGTGTGTGTTCTGAACCTCAATCTTTAGTAGTCCCTCTGTCCCATAAAAATTGCAAGTCTGGAAATGGATACATTTTCTTTCTGTTTTTGAAATGCGTACTTATTGCAGTTTCTTTGGGATGGATGGGTTGTGGTTGTCAACCAGTTTTGTATCAAATGATAAAAATAGTAAAAAATTTAGTGACTTTCTTCCTGATTCCTGATGTAAGAACAGGTAAAGATACTTAGAGGGTATTGGGAATTGGGATTGCTTATTCAATCAATGTTTTCTTAAATTTCTTTAAGCAGTAGTTTTGATTGTTTGTGTACTTCTCTTCTTATTTTTAGAGCAAATAAGCACTTAAAAGTAAATAGTTAGTACCAAATTCTTTTATAAAGCAAACAACTACAACTCGATTCAGGTTATACACTACAAATGTAGGATAGATGTAAAATTCATTTGACATCGATCTTAATATATGCACATATGGATATAAACTTGCAGGCTAGAAGTTCCATGTTGATGTTTGTGGTCTTATTTTTAACATTCATGCTCATCTACCACGCTTCACTCTACATTTAGGGGTCATTTGGCATCTGGTGGAGAGGTTTAAATGATTGTTTGATTACTGTAACTTCTAAGGTTTTGATGCGCGTTTTAAAGTGATGATGTGACTGGATAATCAAAAAACGTTATTAGCTGTAATATAATGCGATGAGGAGATGGTGTTTGGTTGTCTTCTTGCTGTTTGACGTTGTAATTATAATGTAATCAGCTGTTCCATTGTTTGATAATTTGAATCGACATGAGTCTCCAATAACTGCGTTATATGCTGATCTTCCAAGGCAATGCAAAACCTGTGGTCTTCGGTTTAAAATGCAAGAAGATTGATGCCGGTGTTATGTTTCCTAAGTAAGTTTTCATTTTATTTCATTACATGTTTCTTTTTTTTTTCTTTTTAATTATTAATAAACTTTCTTCTAATTGGTATGGATTGACCTTAACACATATGAATCCATCTCAGCTATGATGAACTCGGTGTTTAAAAATTATACTAGATACCACATTTATAAAGAAGTAGAGCCACAAGATTGAAGCGGTTGTTATAACACACGGGCATGAAGATCATATTGGTGCCTTGCCTTGGGTAAAGTTTCTATTCGTCTTATTTAAAACAGTATTTTGTTAGCAGAACATTTTAATAGTTATGTAAATATTTTTTCTTGCATGTAGTTCTCACTTCTTCACTGTTTAACCATGTTATACCAGCTTTGGATATACACACTCCGATATTCGCATCTTCCTTTACAATGGAGGTGTGTATATACTTGTCAGCTTATTTCTTTCTGTGTATGTATTTATATGCATTTGCATAAGGTTAGAAGTGGAGATTTTGGCCAATTTGTTTCTGAACATTTTTTTAATTTCTAGCGAGTCAAACAAGTAAAATAAAATAAATATCCGAAAAGGAACTGGGTTTAATGCATAAAACCTCCTACATTATTTTTTGTAAACTCAACCCGACCTGTACAAAAACTACCCATTCTGCCACTTCTAATAAACTTTTGAGATTTCGATAGTTGACACTCTTTGTTTTGAGCAACTCATTAAGAAGCGTTTGAAGGAATTCGGGATAGTCATGCCATCAAGGCTTAAAACATTCAAAACAAAGAAAAAATTTGTTGCTGGACCATTTGAAATCGAACCAATAAGGGTCACCCATTCTATTCCTGATTGTTCTGGATTGGTTCTTAGGTGTTCCGATGGTGTTATTCTTCATACAGGGGACTGGTAGGTACATATGCTTTTTATTTTTCATGTGTATGCTACTTCTTAATTATTAATTAAGATTTTTAAAAGATTACATTTAACAGATAGATGAGTCACCCTTGGATGGACAAGTTTTTGACCATGAAGGTTTAGAAGAACTTTTGAAAGAGGGGGTAACTTTGGTAAGTGTGTATATCTATATTTATTAAAATCATAAAGGGGGGATTAGAATTGCATTAGAGGCTATGATAACTGATAATCTTGATAATAAGTTTATATTTCTATGTTTTTCAGTTGATGAGGGATTCAACAAACGAACTGTCCCCTGGAAGGACAACAAGTGAAATAGTTGTAGCAGATTCATTACTACGACATATTACATCTGCAAAAGGAAGAGTTATTACTACTCAGTTTTCGTCGAATATTCATCAACTTGGAAGTGTGAAAGCTGCAGCTGATTTAGCTGGCAGGAAGTTGGTATGTCATTGGCTAGATTAAACATTACACTTTGCAGTGAACTCTGAATTTTTATTTATAGAATATAACCAAAAAATGCTCATTGTTACAAAATGTGTGGATGTGTTATTTTCAATCTCAAAACAATTCAAATAACGATAGTTTGCTAAAAAGGAACATGTCAAACGAGTTGAAGTTTGCTTGAAATGTCTTTTTAGTACATATAACTCTCTGAGTCGTTCAGTTCAAAGATTTAGATTATTATTGATAAAAAGGTATGTTTGGCTTACCGAACCTGCCCAACTACTCATATTTATATGGATAGGATGATGATACCATTATGTTTCAGGTATTTGTTGGGATGTCTTTGAGGACATACCTTGATGCTGCATGGAAAAATAACAAAACATTGATGTTCGCGGACAATCTCTTTGAAGACTCGAAATCACTAATTAAGGTATGCGTTTGAAGTTAAATCTAATTGTATACTATGAATTTATGTAGTACGTGAAAAATTCAGTGATAAATATATTTATGATCATGATCACGAATTGTCCGACCCTTCTCCTCTTGAATGAGTATCACGCATCTATAGGGATCAAAAACACTAACCCATAATCTGTTTTTATTACAGATTCGTTTTACTTTCAGTTCTACATTAGTAATTATTTACATTGTGAATTTGTAATGTTACAAATTTTAATCTCTTTTACAACTCTAAAGGTGTACAACGCGACCGCTGAAACTATTTGTGATGAGCTCATCATTTATTGGAATGCGACACATGCCCATGAAAAGATGATTGTGAAACAGGCATATTTTTTATCTATGTAGTTTCTGCAGCTTTGTTTTTTTAGTCTTTTATTATGCATTTATGTTATTATTATTATGTTACCTACTGGAATAAGATATAGAATTATGGTTAAAATGATTTTTTTCATGTTCGCATTTTTTTCTAGCAGAATCAAGAATTTGGAATGGGTGGTTATCCTGTACCACCAACACAATTCAATCCATTGGACGAACCGAGTCCTTTGGGGTTGCGGCTCCGGAAGACTCCGTCTTTACTTTACTTGGTTCAGATGAGGCTCTCTGAAGGAAATGCATCTAAAACTGGAGCCGATGCTAAGAAAGTGAACAAAACTACTGTTTCTTCAGCCCCTACTGATAAGCTAAAGGCTTCCAATTTTCCGCCATCACTTCTTAAGATTGGTACCTAGGAGGTATACCCGCACCTTATATGTTCGAATACATTTAGTTTTAGGTTGTACCTCATACTAGCTTGAGATTGACCAACATTTCATTGTTTTGTAGTATAAATCTAGATATGAAGGATATTTGGTGGCTAAGTGTTACTTTGCCAAGCATAAGCTCGTGTGGGAAGTTCTTGATGGTGGCCTTAAGAATAAGCTTGAAATATAGTGGTCTGACATTATGGCTATTAAGGCAACTTACCCAGATGATGGCCCCGGAACTCTCGATGTAGTGGTAATCTCCGTTCTTTAGTGCATCGATTTTTCTTTCATTCTTCGTGTATTTTCAGAAGCGATACTTATGAAGTGGATGTTGTGTCTTCTCTTGTGCAGCTATCAAGGCAGCCTCTGTTCTTCACGGAGACGAATCCCAACTCAGAAAGCATATGCTATGGCAAGCAACCTCAGATTTTACTGGTGGACAGGCTAGCATTTTTAAGATGGCTTCGTTCACAAGGCGTGACTGTTGGGATTGTTAGCAATGCAAAGTATAGATATCAAGATGTAATTCTTCCCGCCCTGTACTTAAATGAGGTTAGCTAATTCAACTCGCCCATTTATGACCTCTAATAAAACATCAACAAACTAAAAAAATAGTAGTCCGTTACTTGACATTTTACCATCTCCAGTAAACGTCAAGTAAGTGACTAATAGTCCATTTCTTACATTTTGGAAATCAGGGATCTGAAGATACTGCCTTAAAAGGTTTTACTTTTGTGTATCAGGGTGTTTGGATGTGTGTTTAAGTTACATGAGGTTGTAACATCAGTTGCTAATAACGTTGGTTGTTTGTCCCCATTGTTGTTCAAAATCCAGATGACGTTGATGTGAAAGCAATTACACGTACTACACCAGGGCTCAATGGTGGCAGTATTTTTCTACACTTTAAGAGATTGATTCTCGATTACCAGTTGATTAGAATTTTGACAATATTTGAATCTTTAAGTAAGCCATAATAGATATATACTGACTAAAGGGACATCTTTATAGGTTGTTGAGAAATTTAAGCTTAAATCGTATCTTTTATATCAATTTCTTCTAAATAATATTTTTTAAAGTAAAGTAAAGAATTAGGACTAAATAATCATTGGTTTACAACTGTTACGGAATTGATTATCCAGAACTTATGTTTGACCCATAAAACTTGCAAATATGCAGGAACCTGTGGTTGCTTGGATGTTAAAGTAATTTTGATGTATTGCTTCATTTCTACAGGCGTCATTATCTACAGTGCCCACAAGGGTTATTAGGCAAGCACTTTGAGAAACTGATCCAGTGTGACCCTCGTCTGGTTCACCAAGTGGTGGTTCACCACCAACCAGTCCACCGAGAGGAGGTCCAAGAGGTCCACCAAGTGATACGGATGACACTGATGTGCCTATGACTGATGCATTTGAGGTGCTTAATTTATTTCTTATTTTGGTTATGTTTTTTATTTGTCTATCAGCACCATCAAGTCAATATAATTTTATTTTCTAAATTACCTTTGGGCATGTCTTTGTACTTTTGTAGGATGATGATGATGATGACGAAGGTGAGTTTGAGATGTACCGTGTTCAGGGAACACTTAGGGAGTGGGTTACCAGAGATGAAGTGCGTCGTTTTATTGCTAAGAAGTTCAAGGAATTCCTTCTTACTTATGAGAACGCAAAGAGTGATCATCGTGATCTTGAATATCTTAGGCAAATAAATGAGATGGTGTCAGGTAAAGAGTCCCATATTTTCTAACAAGTGCAGTTTGGAGATTGATTACAAACAGTTTATCTATATCCACCCAAATATTGCCATCTGGTTGGCTGATGCACCTCAATCTGTTCTTGAGTCATGGAAGAAGTTGGTAACAAAGTTGTGTTTAATCTACATCCAAACTACAAAATAATTCATCAAAAATTTATGTTAGAGTGACCAACTTACCTGTTTATGATCAGATTCGCAACATCAGGTATGGTCTTATTTGGTTTATTAAAGGCATCTATAGTGTAGACTTATATGTATACACTATATGAACCATCTTGCATTTGTTTCGCAGGCAAATCCATTTAAATACTATGATTCGCGTTGGAGGAGTTGTGACTCGACGATCTGGAGTTTTTCCTCAATTGCAGCGGGTGAAGTATGACTGTAACAAACGTGGATCAGTGTTGGGGCCTTTCGTCCAAAATTCATATTCAGAGGTGAAGGTTGGATCCTGCCTAGAGTGCCAATCAAAGGGGCCGTTCACTGTCAATATTGAGCAGGTGAGTTATATTGCTCCTCCTTTTTGTAACATGAAAACAAATTCGTATACTAATACTCTCTTTGTGGCAGACTATATATAGCAATTATCAGAAGCTTACCCTTCAAGAGAGCCCTGACATTGTTCCAGCTGACAGATTGCCAAGATGCAAAGAAGTCATACTTCTGAATGATCTGATTGATTTGATTTACACAAAACAGCTTCACTATCCTCTTCATCTAGGAGTGAGTTGCATGATCCTGCTGGTCGACCGGCTGAGTTCTCTCGTGAAGCACCTTCACCCAGCTTAGGTAACCTTCTACCTAGATATGGAAAAATGGGTGGGACATCTTTCAGCCAGTGGTATGTGTTAGCTGCACGCTGTCAGGTTGGGTAACGGGTCAAAGTGGGTAATTTTCAACGGGTCGGGTTGAGTTGTTTAACCTAACCACTTTTTCTCGAAAATTATTAATTGCTTTAAAAAAGGTAGATTGCACAAGAAATAACAACTTTTTCTTTCATTTTAGCAATGAGTCTCATTGCGTCTCTAATCCTATTAGTTTTCCCATACATTGCGATCATGCTAGAGTACGCCACTACACATTTGTCGTACCCCTTACTTTCCATTTCCAAAAAAACCCTTCAGCTTTTTCATAGAGCCCAATTCTACAATATACATTAAGGACCGAAGCGTATGTCACTTATCCTAGCACGCTTCCATCCAAGACTAAATCTTCATAAACTTTGGATGCTGAAGTTGGCCCTCTTTTCCTAGAGAATGCGTTTACGATAGCACAAAAGATACAATCTTAATATGAATTTTGTGTAAATCTGAATGCGTATTGGCGTACTCTAGCATGATCGCAATGTATGGGAACACTAATAGGATTAGAGACGCAATGAGACTCATTGCTAAAATGAAAGAAAAAAGGGTTGAACCTAACATGTGTATTTACAATTATCTACTTGATATGGATGGGAAAGTCTTGAATTTAAGGCAAGTCGAGAAGATATGGAAAGAGATGAAAAGAAGTAAAGTCGTGCCCGATAAAGTGAGTTACACAAGTGTTATAAGTGCATATAGTAAGGCGCGGGAGTTTGAAACATGTGTAAAGTATTATAACGAGTATAGACTCAATGGTGGTGGGATTGACAGGGTGCTGGGTGGGATCATGGTGGGCTTGTACTCGAAAATGAGTAGAGTTGATGAATTGGTGAAGCTTTTGCAAGATATGAAAGCCGAAGGTACACGTTTAGATGCAAAACTTTATCGATTATCGTTGCATGCTTTAAGGGATGCTGGTGTACAGATTCAGCCTAAATGGTTGGAAGAAAGCTTAGATCAGTTTTGAATAGTGTACAATTGTAGACTATTAGTAACTGCATCTTATATTATTTTAAATTGTTTCAAAGGTTGTTAATAGTGTGACAAAATTCCAATCCTTCTGGCTAAGTTTCAATATACCAAAGAGAATATCCTCCCCTGCCTATCCAACCACTCACATTTTGTTACATAATTTTGGTACTACATAGAATTTCTTTTGTTATTACTTTTAGGTGTATTAACTGTATCTGGATCATGTGTTAGTAACAAGTTAATATGTAATTTCTTAAAGCTATAGGCCTTTGGAATTGTAATTAATTATGTTCCCATTTAAACAAGTGTTATTCAAATGAAGGCATCTATGCTTCAGTTTCAAAAAAATTCAAGCCACTTAAGGAAAAGAAGTTGGTAAATGTTTACTATATGAAGCCATCATTCGAAGTGCATGTTAAGTTGGTAAATGTTTACTATGAAGCCATCATTCGAAGTGCATGGTTTGGGTCTTTGGGATTGTTACATACTTACATTAATATATAGAATTAGCCATTATGAACGAGTTTTTTTTTTTTTTTTTTTTTTTTTTTTTTTTCTAGAATTACGCAGGGTTTGTAATAGAAAACTGAGGAAGGAATAGAAACATTCAATTTCCATGATAATTAGAGGGATAGAGAGGAGCTTCGTAAAAAAATTCAAAGTTGAGAACTTAATGGTGATCTTTTTCACGGTTGACGACGAAGACCCAGTAGATATGTTTGATGACACCATTTAACAAGCTATGATGATTTGGTATTTTTGCTTAAGTACTCCAGTAAAGCTTTATATTGATAATTATTATTTTGTTTAGTTTTTTTAGGCAATGAGACACTCTTTGATAACTTATATCATTTGATGACAAATTATATCCACGTCAAAAACGGTCTAAAGAGCGGTCTAAGAGATTCAGACAATATGTCACGAATCTTCTTGCCTCTCAAGACCCACACATCAAGGTCGAAACGTTCCACCTTAGTTGCACTCCATCTTTACGATTACCCTCCTTCTTTCGCTATAGCAAATTATATCAACGATAATTATAAGACATGCCCGCCCATTGGGTGAGCCGACCACTAGTGTATATATATATATATATATATATATATATATATATATATATATATATATATATATATATATATATATATATATATATATATATATATATATATATATTATATTATATGCAAGACTATATTAGATACAAGACTTTACAGTACTCTTTAAATTGAATCTGGACCATTAGATGAGTTAATCAATGGACAAGATTAAAAGTGACAAAATTGCAATTAAAAAAAAGATGAGGGTTTACTTTTTCAATTAAACAAAAAGCTAAAAGGATATTATAGGTATTTTGTATTTATCCTAAAAATGTGCTAAAAACCTAGAAACCATAAAAGAAAACTAGAAAACTGCAGCCACTCCCTCTCTAGATCTATTTTTCGTGAAAAAAAAACCCTACCATAAACTTCATCTCTCTTTCATATATCTATTTACATTCAAATTCCTAGTTAATTTCAGATCAAAAAATGGGTGTGGTTGTACTTGAAGAGGATGACGGCGACACATAGGTGATGGTTTGTGTCGAATGTTGTGTAATAGAGGAGAACCAAGACGGTTGCGGCCGGAGGAAGAGGAGCAGGAGGACAGTGGCGGCGACGGTTGGAGGAGGATGGCGACTTATGGGGCTTTTGGTTTGTCATTTTTCAAGAAAAACAGTGTTTCAACGGGTGTTTGGTTGTGCTTTTGAGTTAAAAATGGTGTTTGGTGGTTTGTTTTTCCACAAAACAGTGCGGTTTTGGGGTTGTTTGTTTTGATGTATTTTTCGTTGAAAACGCGTGTTTGGTTGTCGTAATTTCTATCAAAACGAGGGTATTTGGTTGTCGTTTTTCACCGAAAAGAGGTGTTTGGTTGATGTTTTTGTTGTTAAAATAGGGGCTGTTTTGGGTTGTTTGATTTTCTTATTATTGTGTATAGATCTTGCTGAAACTTTATATGTTTTTACTGTGTTTGAATATTATTTGAAGCATATATGTTACTGGTATAAAAAGCTAATTCGTTTGTGGTATACAAAGTTGATCAGATGTGATGCTAGTAAATCTAGTATTTTGTGATTTTATATTGCTTAGAGCTTGTAATCTTAAGTGTGTCTAAGTACTTTTTTTTCTTCTTGTTTTATGCTATTGTGTTATGTAACTTTAGATCAATTATAAATAACATGATGTTATACTGTGTATAGAGGTAACAAGGATAGCATGTCTAATCCTCTAATACAAATACATGTGAGGATCATGACTATATCTTTTTGTAGAGAATTTCAACAAGCATATCTTTTTTTTGGTGGTTAGTTTTTTTTGCTAGTAATGGTTTGAAGATTATGACTATTTATTGTATTTTTGTAAGTTTAATTTATTAGTGCTTAGATTTACACTTTTTGAAATCAGGTACATGAAGTATATTTTTGCACATATGTTAATTTGCATATATGTTATTTTGCAAATCTTGTACACGAAGTCTTTATTTGCATATATGTTATTTGACCTTAAAGAAGGATCTTGATACTTTGCACATATGTTATTTGCTGGTACATAACTAAACTCATTGCAAACATGTTATTTTGTACATGTGTTACATTATATTTGTTTACATCACTTATTTGATATATCAAAAATTGTGCATATGTTATAACTAAAAAATTCGTTTTACTAAATATTTTATTTGAATATGTTTGTATCAGATTAATAAAGATGAAGATGAAGATGATGATAACCTTCAAGACCAAAGATGATGTTGAACGGATATATGTTTGCATATATGTTTTTTTTTATACTTGTATTAGAATAGAATGTAACATATATGTATATATATATATTTTTTAAATGCTTGTGTTCTTTGACTTTTGTTTATACACTCAAAAATAATAATGGTAAAGTCTATGTTGTGAAAGATTGGTTGTTGATGGAAAAGATTAAACAATTGCATACTATAAATGGTGAATATATTTTTTCTTAATAAAACACATATGCACATGACTTAAAAATATACATTCTCTTAGAAAACACATATGCACCAAACGTTTTTCAAAACATGAATGCTGAACAGAAAGCTAAAAGAACGTTTTTTAATTAAAAATAATTAAAAAAGGTAAAAGTTGGTTTTACTCTTATACCCTTTTCAATTAATTAAAAAGATTTAATAATACTAAATTTTGATTGGTCTAAATGAGTCATCGAAAGATCTTGTATCTAATTTGGCATCGCATATTACGCGCTATATATATATATATATATATATATATATATATATATATATATATATATATATATATATATATATATATATATATATATATATATATATATATATATATATATATATATATATATATATATACAGAGGCATTTGACATTAATGCCACCTCAATGCCACATAATCAAATTTCATGCCACATAGCATTTGTTGTCCAACTAAGCATTTTTTTATCCACCTAAGCACTAATTGTAAATTTCGGATTTTAATATTTTTTTAATTTTGAATTTTTTAAAGATTTTGAAAATTGTTTATAAAAAGGTTCCTTGCAAGGATTGAACCTTGGTTGTTTTGATAAATAACTTGTGTGTTTACCACTTAGGCAACAAGTTATTTTGATAATTATGTTGCATATTATAATCTATAAATGCCTATAATTATATTGAATCCTATACTAAATACAATTCTTATAAATCTTTTACTTAAAATAAAAATATGATATACGTAAAAAAAATCAGAGTTCATAATATCATGTTTTCTTAAAACCCTAATATCATGTTTTCTTCTAATCCTTAAAACACGATCTACATAAAAATTCATGAACCAATCATGGTGGCTAAGGTATATATGATCGTTCATTATGTATGTTGTTTCTTTAATTTCGTACAATTTTATGTTGTTTTATTATCAAGAAACTTTGTTCGTATCATGGTTGTATATTAATCTAACTTTATTTTTAATTTGATATAAGTTTTTGTTTAATGATTATAGCGTATCAATGGAGCCTAAGAGAAGGTTTATTAATTTACGTTTTGGATTTGTCCTTCGTAGTATTAGTTGGTAAGTAAAGAGTTCGGCAATAATAACATGTGTAAAGTTTATTTTTTTTGTTTCATGGATTTACTGGCTAGAATACAAAAATCTTCATCTCCATCTAAACTGTAAGTTTCTAACCAGTTTCTTTCAGTATTATATTCTGTACGCTAACACAGATTAGTTTGACTTGACATTCTATGATAGATGCTCCATATAGTCAAGTGAACATACATATCACATGTTGTTTAACGTGTTGACATATTAATATTTGATTCTATTGACCGACCATACCAATTTTTTTAAAGTTGCATTCAGCATTGAAGAGGTGTATGCTTACTTTGGATGTCGTATTATCTTCTAATTTTCATTTACTCATGTCTTTTGGAAGCAGTCATTCGGACAATAGTTTGGTTGAATTGGAACTTGAGGCCACTAAGGAAGATGATCGTGCTGTTTTACTGGAAGGAGGCCTCACAAAGTCAGCATCAAGTAGGCCGCCTGCTGCAACCATCAAAGCAAACTTAATTAGGTTAGTTAATGATTTGATGGATTCGTCATGTTTTTATCTTTTGTTTTTCAGTTAAAGATTCAGTTTACAATCTGCACATATGGATTTTCATATTTGTGACGATAGAAGAGTCTTTTCTACTTGAAAATCGAGCAACCCTAAGAGCAATCTAAGTCATGTTACTTTAAATGATTATTTTTACTAAGAAAACTTACAGGCGGTTTGTGTGTAGGATAAGCTTGGTGCAAGCAATTATTTTTCGTGCTGGATTCTAGAAATCGCTTGAATTGTCGAATCTCACTCTGCTTTTAGTTTAGGTTATTGCCAAACTATAACCGAATTTGTTGCAGAAGCTATGTTTCCCAACTACTTTTCATAATAACTGCTTAATTACTTATAGTATACATTACACAGTGCATTTGGCATGATGCCGCATACTTTCAAATTGCCAAGCTCGATCTTATTAAATACCATTTAACAATGTATTTCACTGTTAAAATGTCACAGTTTTGAAGTGCAAAAGCTGGGATGTCCACATTTTAACCCATCAGAGGATGTGCAGGTAAAAAGAAACCAGAAGTCATCACGTTGTGGATGTCAAGCATATGAGAATTGTGAGAATTGTGAAGAATTTGCTTCAGTCTTTCAAATGGACATATGTCATCTTTAGATCATCAGATGCTTCAGCGTGAACAATTGCAAGGTAGGCATTAAGTTACGTGTGACCTATTTCAGTTTTAGCTAAAGCTCAACATGTTGACCTATTACAGATAAAATATAATCCAAGTCGACCTACCTGTACATGAATGGGTCATTGTAGTGGTGGAGGAAAGGTAGCTACTTTTGCCTCTTTGATCTCATATAAAGCTTGTGTGAAAAAAATAATTCAAGTAAATCCTCAATTATAAAGCTTGGTACCAAGTTCAGGTATGAAGGTCTCATACTTTCGATAGGGGGAAAAGGAAGGTCATATTTTTTAGTTCTTGAATCTGGACCTACAGAAGACACAAGCCAGAGAAAACAATACTTTTTCTAGATGCAACACAGGATACATTAGCATACAGTAGTGATGCTTCAGGGGAGTTGCCACATGAGCCTCGACCAGTTGCCACTACATGAAATCCACGTTAAAACGATTTCTCTCCTAGGTTTGAAATCAGAGCCAGAGATCAACTATGGCGCATGTCATCAGAAAGGTTTGGACCAAGAATAGTTTCTTTTTTTGATTAACTATGATGCGTTATGAGATTAATTATGTGATAAGAGTATAAATTGTGATCTTTGTCCACAGAGTAGAATTAAGGTTTTTGTTTGCACAGATTGGAACCATATAGTATTAATACTTTAACTTAAAAGATCAGAATGATTATATATATCTGTACTTTTTTCTTTCAAACTTACAGAATAGGATTTGAGTATTTTATACTGAACTAGAGCTCATTGAACCTTGAATTATTGTACAGGTTTATGAAGGTGAAAGAAGTCTCACAAAGGATTGTAGACTTCTCGAAACATTTGATCTCTCTGGAATTCCTCCAGCTCCAAGGTTTGTCATCTATTAATTTTAACTTTAATTGTCGGGTCAAATGGGATGTAAATGGTTTCTGATCTTCTCTTTTGAATTTCATAAATGATTACTATGTTAAGAAAAACAATATTATCATAGTAATAATGTAAGTTTATTTAACAAATCGGTATAAGAAGATTAGGCATGTAACATGTGAATGTTATTGTAGTTTTTGATAGCATGGCAACAACGAGTGCCTCTACAAAGATGTGTTGTGCAAACATCAGCAACAAGAAGTTCACGTGCAGGTAGGTTGTATGCAATAACTTAATCAAAATCTTTTTCCCGATTGTCGATTCATTCCCTGATGCATAATGTGCAGCTAAGCTTAATCCACAAGATGCAAATGCTTTTAGATATTTGGGTCATTACTATAGCAAAGTTTTAGTTGAATCGGGAGTTAGTCTCCTTCTCTTTTTTTCATTCGTTTGTTCTCCTTTTTCTGCAAACTATGGTATATAGAACAGAGAATGGTGAGAAAAAGTTGCATGGAGAATGGTACATCAAAAATCAGATAGATATAAAAGCCTTTAATTCATATGTCGTTAACTATTGTGACAATCAGCTCTAAGTAGCTGGCTAAACGAAAAGTGATTATGATTATAATAACAGTTTCTTTAGATTGCCAAACTAATTATCATATTTGAATTCTTTTGCCTTTCAAAAAAAAAATTATCATATTTGAAGTAACAGGTAAGGTTCGCTGAATGACTATTAAGATCATTATAACATAGCCTACAGTGGGTGAAATACTGAAATATTTTGGATAATAAAAGCTGGATTGATTGATTTATATGTTCATTTGATCTAAATATGGATTCAGAAATTGCGAGTCCTTCGACGAGTATGGTCAAGTGTTGTGATTGTGGTTGTAGTTATTGTCATCCAAGTAATGGGTCTTATTCTGGGACATGGTTAAGATTAGTTAAACGGAAAGTAGACGAGTATGAAGAAGAAGGTGACAAATTCTTTATACCAGGTCTTAGCATTATATGATTATACATGCTACTGATTGTATGATTATTCATGGTACGGAATCTCCAACTATGGGATCAAATGGCGTAGACACTCGAGGTAAAAAAAACTATATTTGCTTGAAAACGTTGTCTTAGAATTTATTCTTATACTTACGCGTCATTTTTTTTCAAAAATTATGACGCATGCGTATGTACCATCTAAAGTCTAAGAGGAAAAAAATAGAGGGACACATATTGTTCATAGCGATCTGGAATGAGGACGTTCTTATGCAGACCCATGGTGCGAAAACTTTACGTGTTGGGAGCCAACAACAGGTGTTGCAAGGTAAGTGTTCTGCAACCAATTTTATAGGCTGATCATTGAGTCAATTGTGACGAAATTTTGGTTTGCGTGACTGTTTGGAAACAGCCCGAGTGAACATTGGCAACTGGCTAATATTGCTTAATGTCGTAGCCACTTCAGCAATAACAAGAGGAGAAGTAACCAAGCTTACTAAAAAAACATTGTTCTTTTTAGTTGTCACCCACGTTCCAATCCAGATGCCTAGCCAGGAGCAATGGAGCCACCTCGCTAACATGGGAGCACGACAGCGAAGTTTCCGATATTATACTAAACTTCACTCTTCTTTCATCAGTTTCAAGGCCCGACGGTCTTGAATCACCAGACCAAGCCACAAGTATGTTAGCGCCGAAGCCACCTCATCCCGACTCCCAAATATTAGGTGAGGTATGCTACTTTTAACACCTTTGTGTGTATGCACTGCAACAGTAGCAACCATTGCTTTATATATATAAATGGGTCAACTCGGGAAATGTTTGATACATAATGGGTCAAAATGGGTAATAAAAAGGCCGAACATTGAGACCTATTAAAGCATACAGGGACGAGTGGCCCGATATTACTTATCAGTAATTTGCGACAATGAAGTTTCAGTTGGTTACATATGTACGACACCTACCAGTCCACAAGACAAACGTTCCACTAATAAGAGTAGTCACATATGAAAACGAATGTCACTACAGGTATGCAAACAGAAACTAGGATTACGTCCACTAATGACAAGAGCAGATAAATTTTAACTTTTTTTTATTTGAAGTTGCATGTTTTTGGACTTTCGTTGCATCGTAGATTACCCGTTTATGTTTACCTATGTAGAGTTGCAGGATTACCTACTCCGGCTATAACAACCATGGACGCTAACACATATATGATACCAAAATAAATTTATAATAAGTAGTTTATCTATATATTTAAAAAATTGTAATGCTTTTGTATTGAGATGTTTGAGATTCATAAGGAGATGTACAAAGGTCAACAATATAGCCTTCCTGTGGCTGAGTACTTGAACTTTTTATACATCGTAATACTATTTTCTGCTTGGAGTATGTTTTAAGGTTTTAATACTTTGTATGACCTATTTGTCTAAAGCAAAGCTGTTTTGCAGGGTCGGTTTGATGAATATCAAGAACGGGTGACTGAAGCTCAGCCAATGGTTCTGACAGCTCTTAACTTTCAGCTAAATACAACATCCATGTCCGCATCTTACATCGATCGTTGACGGAAGCATGCCTCGCACAGTCACTTACGTTATTTTGAAAGGCGTGATTAGAAGGTGATATTTTGAAAATAATAATAATAATAATATCTGTATCAGGTCAGTTGCATAAGTCCGTGGTTTTTATATTAACATCAAAATTGTTTTTATAGGATGTGTTAACAATTACATCCAACATTTTTGAAAATATTGGACGGGAAGACAAATCTTAAGATGTGCTCCTTTCAAACTCCTAACCTACCCAGTGGCCTTTTTACCTTTCCAACTAATCGTATGTAGGTAATGCTCTTTTCAATAGATGGTTGTTTATTAGATTTGTAGTCTTATTACATTTGCAGTCTTATTACATTTGCTTATTTTTTTACGGTATTATAGTACAAACGTATAATACATAAGCCTATAGTCTATAAGAGTTCAAAAATCATACTTAAGCTTATTGTTTAGCTGGTATCATCGTATGAGACTCGTCTTAGAGAATTACCTTACTTATAGTTGCATTTAGAACTTATGCTTATAAGCTCAATAAACACTTTTAACTAAGTTTGTTCAAAAAATAAATAAATAATAAGAATAAAAAAATAACTCTACCTAATAACCACTTCCGGCTGATTAGGTACCTAGAATAGTTTACTTTTTTTTAGAATGATACTAGCAATAGGCTACCAACATAAGATTTTTACCCAAACACCCCTTCGGTTTACCTTTTTAAAGTGGATATACGTAATAAGTTAAGGTTTAAAGTGAAGAAGAATGTATAGTTTAAGTCAATTTAGTTAGAAAATGCAACAAGAAATAATTTAAATATTCATGTATGTTGTAAATTACGTATGCAGCGATTTCTCTGGATGATATAGCAACAAATGTAGCGATTATTACATTCACATAGGAGCACCATCGGCATCCAGAAAAGACAAGCACATGGAAAGACCACACATGGTTGTTGCCTTAGTTGCCACCTTTATTGCGGCCCAATGTGTACATGATGCGGAGACTACAGGGCGGATGAGGGTATACAACGTTTTTTTGGCTACTTCCAATCAATATTTACCTTTGCTGAGTTTATAATTGCAAATAGCTAATAAAACCAACTCCTTTGATTCATCTTTGAGTAATGTGTAAGAAAACATGTCTAACAGAACATTAGCTCTTTATAGATTTAATAGGCTTTTTGTTTGGTGCTGTCAAATTCATGTAACTCAATTACTCAAGTGATGTTATTCCATTAAAGTAAAATATGTGTCGGATTTTTAACTACATATTGCTTCGATCTTTTGTGCTCGAGGGCAATGGCGGAACCACGCTATACTTAGCGGGTGCAAGAGAATCCATCGGACCATAGAATTTCTAAAAGCATATGTACATTTCCTTATTCTCGTGACTTTTGCTAGATTAAAGGCTTGATTTGTTCTATACATCAACACGAGACATGCGTGCTAACACCGCCGCTTTATACTAATTATATAAAATTAGATAGTTGCTTACTCGACAAAGTATTAACATAATTACTCGACAAAATCTTCATATTATTATTACTTTCAATATTCTTTTATTCTAGATGAGCATTCAAGTCGACTGTATGTATATGTTGACTATAAGTTTTATGGCATTACAACAAACAAATAATTATAAGTCATGCCGCCTATCATATATATCAAAATATATATATATATATATATATATATATATATATATATATATATATATATATATATAGGAGAAGTTAATGTGAGATCAAACTTAAAGTTGTAAAAAATAAGATCTAGGGCCCGTTTGGTTACCACCTGTGGGGTTAGATTTTAGATACCAAAGTGAAAAATTTTTGGCTACAATTTTGGTGCATGGATTCGGATGTATAACACAAATAGTACTACTATTACAAAAGCCATCAAGTGACTGGGGATTTGAGAATATTAGTGGGCCCTTCCACTTTTCTATACATTTCTTTGATAGTTTTATTATAATCTTTATAAAAAAATAATTTATTTATTTTATAATATATTTTCTCTCTCCTACCTTAAATCCAAATCTAAATCCTAATCCAAATCTAAATCAAAAACAAAATCCAAATCTTAAACCCATCTACAAACCAAACTGCCCCTAGTCTAAAAGATTACTAAAATATTTATAAATAACAATTTTAGCAATAATACAAAAAAATAATAATAATATAAATTAATATTTTAGCAACTAATAACTAAATGATACATGAGTTTGGATTAGTGATACACCTGATACACATTACACTAATAAATATTTCAAAACCTGGTATACATACAAAAATTTGATACACATTACACTTTTAATCAAAGTGTATCATCTAGGTTTCGTAAATTTTAAAACGAAATCTATCGAAACTTTAATAATTTTAGTTGTAGTTAATAAAAAATTTAGTTTTGTTGTAAGGAGAGTGTCCCTTGTATAATTTTAGCTGGATCTCATTTTAACAACTTTAAGTTTGATCTTATTTGATCTAGATTATATATATATATATATTATATAACAGGAGGCATTTGGCATTAATGTCACCTCAATGCCACCTCAAGGCCAAATAATCAAATTTCATGCCACATAAGCATTTGTTGTCCAACTAAGCAATATTTTTGTCCACCTAAGCACTAATTTTTTAATTTAATTAGATTTTATATAAATTTCGGATTTTTAATAACTTTTTTTGTAAATTTCGGATTTTAATAATTGTTTTTGAAAATTATTTATAAAAGGAGCCTTGCAAGGATTGAACCTTGGTCATTTGGATAAATAACTTGTGTGTTTACCACTTAGGCAACAAGTTATTTTGATAATTATGTTGCATATTATAATCTATAAATGGTTATAATTTTATTGGAGTCCTATACTAAATACAATTCTTATAAATCTTTTACTTAAAATAAGAATATGATATACGGAAAAAAAATCAGAGTTCATTAAAACCTCCCATATTTTTAGCACTCATTATGTGTTTCAATGTACGCTAGATATAACCCTAAAAAGTCATACGCCTGTGGTCGTACTAAAATTAAGGGCTGCTATTCATTGGAGAAAAGTGTGATTATGTTTCCATGCAACTGGAAGCACGATGTTAACAATCGTTTTAATATAAGTGATTATCATTATATTATATAGTATTTAATTTGATTGGTTTTATCATGTTGTAACTTATTAGTTGTGTTTTAGCTTTTGTAAACTTGAGTTTCGTACTTCTATGATAGTAATATATTTACTTATTTAGGGATTTTTATGATCTAAAACAGTTAAGAACTATATATTTGTGGATGAGTTTATATGAACGCAAATGTTGTTAATCATTGTTTATAGTAATGGTTGTGGATGAGTATTAATTATTTTTAGATGCAATTTTTGTGACAACAAAGATCTTCATAATAAAGCTTGATATAGGTCGGATGATGAGAATGATTTTACTTATTGTTACATAAACGTGTGATTACGTAATTATACATTTAACCATGAACTTATTTTCTTTTCTTTTTGCAACAGGTTTGGAAGTTAATCATCAAAGTGACATAGATTTTACGAATCTAATTCAACTTGGAGGTATGATTTTAATTCTACTGATGTTATCCTTATAGTAAAGATATGTATCATATAATGATGATTCAATGCATCACCAGTGAATATTTTTGGGTAGTAGGCATGAAGCAATGATAAATTACTAACTTTTGAGGTAATCTATAAGGAAAAGGTGAAAGGTGTTAGTCTGCTACATGAGGGTGGATTGTAGTAAAAGTGTAGAGGAGACGAGAAGATGATGAATAGACCAGAGTGTCAATCGACTACTCGAGGTTATGTCACCACTTATATATAACATTTAATTAGGTTTCTTTTAAAAGATTTCATTTTGTATAATGTCTATAGTTTTTGCACCCGTGAACAGAGAATTATGCGAGAAAGCGAGCAAGAGATGGTTTGGAATTTGTGGAAATACAAGACACTGCAACGATCAATGCGAGTCGTGGGAGGGTGCCGCCTATAAATAAGGTATGGATTCTTTCACAACTCCTACTTGAGCTTAAACCCATGCATAACTGAAACATTTTCAGTTTCATATTTTGTGGTTTCTTTAGTATAAATCCTGAAGTGGGTAAGTTTATCACAGTCATGTAATCCTATCTAACCTATAACTAACATAGGTTATCTGTTGCAAGGTGTTAGTCTGCTACATGAGGGTGGATTGTAGGAGAAGTGTAGAGGAGACAAGAAGCTGATGCAAAGACCAGGGTGTCAATCGACTACTCGAGGTTATGTCACCACTTATATAGCGCATTTAATTACGTTTCATTTAAAAGATTTCATTTTGTATAATGTCTATAGTTTTTGCGACCTTGAACGGAGAATTATGCGAGAAAGCGAGCAAGACATGGTTTGGACTTTGTGGAAATATAAGATAATGTAACGATCAATACAAGTCGTGGGAGGGTGCAGCCTAATAAGGTATGGATTCTTTCACGACTCCTACTTGAGCTTAAACCTGCGCATAACTGAAACATTTTCAGTTTCACAAATTATTGGTTTGTTTATTATAAATCCTGAAGCGGGTAATTTTATAGTGGGGTTGCGATTTTATACGGAATTAATGAGGCCATATGATTCGGTTGAATCTAATTATCTAAGCGATGCCAAGCACCTCTGTCAAGTGAGTAGTGATGTTCCAAGTTTTAATTAACAATAAATATGAGAGAACGCCTAAGAATTTATAGAAAGTGTGGTTACTCAGATTTTGTTGGGTTTTTTGCAGACTGATGATGATATCAGCAACATAGATTGCAACGCTGTGCTACTAGAGAATCTCTACACATACTTTCCAGGTACATAGATCAGTTTTACCTACTTTGTTATTGTTATGAAATATAGAGCCAAATTCTATAAGTAGTGGCTTGAAGTTGCTTATTTTTAAAAATTTTGACGCGAAGAGCATACAAAAGCCACTGCGAGTGATGCTGATGCTTCTCAAGTTATTGTCTCATTCACAACTATTTTAGTCATATTTGGTGTGGGAGACACCCTGTTGTTGTGCACCAGAATACGACTTAACGGCTATAGGTAACGAGTTCGCGGGATTAAAAGCACAAGAAAGGGCTGATGTTGTGCACCATGAAATAAACGGATAAAAAGTTTCTACAGGCAATTCCAAACACCCCTTAATTAACAGTTTCTACACCAATTTCATTTCAATATTTAATTGTGTACATGTATTTAGTCCAGTTCTAAGTAAATGAAAGCAGTCAGGTTCAAGATTTAAAACATGTCGTATGAGATAGTCTTTATATGTGTTTCTATTGGGCGTCGCTATGGGGTGTTTGGACGCGTGTTTTTACAAGTTTATATGTACTTTCTTAAAACATTTATATGCAGTTTGGACACATGGGTTCTTAAACTTTTATCTATTATTTTTACAGCATTTATATGTGGCTTTTTACAGTTTTTAAATGTTGTTTCCACAGTTTTTAATCGCTATTTTAATAGGAGAATTCGGACCCTTTGGACAGCAGGAATATGGCAGAAAATTGGCTGTTTGGACAACAAAAATATGGAGTTTTTGTCTGCTGTTTTTTACAGGTTTTAAATGCTATTTTTACAGTATAAACTGGTGCAGAAATATGGATTTCTAGACGACAAATATATGGTTGTTAGAGTACTTTTACAGTATTTTTATAGCTTTTAACTTCTCTTTGCATCCAGTACAGGTTCTACTTATCTTGATTCAAGATTTTTTTGTGTTTTGAAATGTAACCAACTGGAATCAAGTCATGTGACAAATTTCTAACTTGATGAAATACTTTTACTAATGCAAATTACATCTATATAAAAATAAATTTTTTACACAAATATAGATTGTTGTATATTTGGGCCTCAACAACGCGCGGGCTCAAGACCTTATCTTTTGTGCCTCGCTTGAGCTGTAATTGTAGAACCACCTTAAGTGTGGATCTATGTCTACATCCATCTTTAAGGAAAACAACCGCAGCAAACCACACAGTTAAGTATTGTATCTGAATTAACCCTAAGTTATTGATGTATAATCTCTGCAGCTAAACATGACAAATAAAATAGTAAAATTACTGAATGAGTGCTTGGAAAAAGCAATTGCTATTGGTAAGTATTGCTATCCCGTTTATGATTGATAGTTTAAATGCCCCGAGTTCCCTATGTAGAAAAAGTAGCATAGTTCAAGTAACAAAGCTTTCTTATTCGCTCATGTTTAATTATTATTTAGATAATATTGGCTCACGTAGTCTTTACTCATACGTCTTTGTTCTGTTTTATTAACTCAGTTAAACCTGGAGTATGCTTTCGCGAAATTGGGGAAATTATTAATAGACATGCTACCATGGCAGGATTAGACAACATATTTTTTGATTCGGAAGATTATACAATGTGGCCTTCACAATCTGTAACCATGAACGCAAGGATGGAACAGTCCCCTGGAAAACATAAACAACTAAAAACCAAAGAAACAATTGTTTTATAATATTGTTTGACAATGCTAAAAATGTATTTCGCTTAACAAAAAAACAAAAACAAATAATTATAAGTCATGTCCGCCCATTGGTGGCTTCAAAACTATATATATATATATATATATATATATATATATATATATATATATATATATATATATATATATATATATATATATATATATATATATATATATATATATATATATATACTTTATTTCGTAACCCATTTTAAATGCGAGAACTATCTTTTACAACTAATAATACACAATGTACATCATTTAATGCTCCATAGAATTTTGTTATTTTATTTAATTCAAAAGGGTATAATAGTAAAAGTCATTTTCATTTTTTTTGTTTTTTATAATTCCCGTTTTTTTAAAATCTTAAAATTCGGATTTTTTTTTTTTTTTTTTTTTTTTTAAGTTTTAATATTTATGCTAACATGTTTTCAAATAGACATGGTGCATGCATGTTTTTTATACCTAATCATTATTATTTTGAAATCCCAAAGAGCATGCATGTTTTTTGTTTTTTGTTTTTTTAAATAGGCAAAGGTGCATACATGTTTTTTTCCCCCTAAATAATCAAGGTGCATACATGTTTTCAATTAATCAAAGTGCATACATGTTTTTTTAGCTAACACATTTTTTTTATCAATCTACCAATATTTATACATGATCATTATTTTTTTGAAAGTTTGAAACACAAATTAAAGAACATAAATCATCATAAAAAGAAAAAAACAAGAATGATATACTTAAATGTTACATTTCACTTGATTACAAATACTAAAACACATGCAATAATCATATATCTCCAAAAGTCGCAAATTATGTTCATGTATAATCGTGTTCATCCACTTCCCGGTCTTAAATGATATCATCATCTTCATCAATCAATCTGAAACAAGCATTCACGAAAACAATTAAACCACAAACAAATAAGAAACGGAAATTAATCACAAAAACTAGCATAATGCATATGCACAATCTTGTGTATATTAAACTAATGATGTAAACATGTTTTTTTAATCATAAACACAAAACATATATGTTTTATAATCGAAAACACAAAACATATATGTTTTATACGTAAACATATATGTATCTTTCCAAAACGTATATGTTTTATAATCCCGTTTTTAAACATACATGATTTTAAAACATACATATTTTAAGCATTTCGTTTATAAGCAATTACATACATGTTTTAAAACATAAATATTTCAAAATATCATGTTGTCCTTCACTTTTGTTGTCAGGTGACATGTTTGTGAGATAAGGATTTACTACTAGACACTTTTATCATCCAATAAAACCAAAAAATGACTTAAAAAAACTTACAACCGTCAAGTTTGGCTACCAGCAACAATTTAACCAAGCCCTCAATTTCGGACAAATTGATACAGCCCTCATAACCAATCTCTTGCAATGTGAATCTACCTTACTCAAATGATATTTTCTCTATTGACGTACAGTCATAAATATACAATTCTGCAAGTGTACTTGGGAGACATAAAAGGCTTTTAAGTCTTGAGCACTTTCTTAAGTCAAGGACCCGAAGATCTCTAAGATGATTGTAACTAGGCAAGATTTCAAACAGGCCATTACCTAAATTAATGTATTGCAAAAATAATTGTTCTATGAAACTCAGAGGAAAATAACCAGTGCACTCAAGATTGCATTCATTGAGTAATACTCTGTAACGAAATGTGGCAATGGAAATGAATGCTCTTGTGCTCTTTCTTCAACCGAAGTAGATGTTTCCAGGTCTACCAATGTATTTGTTTGTACCCACTCGAACAGGTTTTTTCACCCTATCATCATTAATATAGAAAGCCTTTCAAGGTTTCCAACGCCCCTACAAATGCGAAACAGATTGCAATAGTTCCAGATAATCAAAGTCTCAAAAAACTTAAAAATGGAAGAAAGCTCACCTCAAGTGGTTTGATTTCGTCCTTCATATTAGTGATCTCTTTCGGAGTGCGAGAAACAGGAACACATCCCGCCGGCGAAAAAATGCAACCGCCATAACTTGACAAAAAATGCTAACAAACTATTATTAACAAATACTAGTATATCTTATAGCTATCTCTTAAGAAAAAAAATCAAGAAAATGATTTTTGTGCAAAGGCTTAACGATCTAATTACATCTGCAACAAAAACTCATCATACCGAAAGATTTCAAATATTAAAGTAAAATATTATAGCCAAAAGACGAATTGTAACTACATAATCCAACCCGATTTGTTATTGCAACCGATGTCGAAAACAATATAATTATAAACGTAAAATCACCAATCGAAATCGAGATCAAATATAAAAACTTACCTAATAGCAAGAACCATTTTTTTCTTATCCAAATATAAAAACCCGATTATAAGAAACCGAATACCATTACTCAAAACCAAAATGAAAGTCGGCTAAAAAGTTGATATTGAAATCGGTTGAGCCTGTTAATCCCATGGATCAAAATATAAAATAGATTATGCCTTATTTTATATACTGAAGACATATAAACATTACAAAGCACAAGAATAAATTGAATGTTTAGATGGGGGAGAAAAAGGGAGGCGATAAAAAAAAGGAAAATGATTTGGAGACCTAATTATGTGTCTAAAAACATGCCTAAACATACGTGGCATGATCTTGATGGTTAGTGAAAAAGTGGGTCCCCTGACTGCAACCATCAGGATGATGCCACGCAGGTTTAGGCTGAGTTTAGGCATATCTTTTAGGCTTCTCAATCACTACTCTAAAAAAAATTGCAGAGAAGCACTTTGACCTAATATTTGGGGAGGTTATTAAAAAAATGTGGGACGGTTTTGGGAATTATTAAATTCAAAATTCCCTTATTACCCCTGACTAATTTAATTTTTGTTTACCTAGCACTCCTTTTAATTACAATAATTACACAAAAGGCACAAGTCATCTCATCCATTGATGAAATGATCTAATGGTTAAAAAGTGGTTCTCGCAGTTCTCGCACTTTAAAGTAGGTTATGAAAATAAAGTTTCACTATATATATATATATATATATATATATATATATATATATATATATATATATATATATATATATATATATATATATATATATATATATATATATAGGGAAGGATCAAAGTCACGGATTACATTTTAAGTAGGGATGGTGCGGATAATATCACAAGAATATTCAAAAAAATTAATTCAAAAAATCGAAAAAATTAAAAAAGAAAAAGGACAACAATTTATTAAGAATCGTGAAAAAAATTCGGAAAAAAATCATTTTCATGGTTAAAAGGTACAATGATATTATGAATTTTGTTAATATCACCGTAATTATCAAGCTTTCTTAATATCACTACTAACTAAGGCTAGCAGTAGTTTCACTAAGGCTAGCGATAGTTTCACTAAGGCTAGCGTAGTTTCTAAACTAGCGGTGATATTAAGTTTTTCTAATATCAAAGTAACTTTTTAAGTAAAATTTTTAATATCGATTACTTTTACATGTTTTCTTAATATCAAAGTTAATTTTTTAATATCACCGTAAGTTTTCTTAATATCGTAATAAAAAAGGCAGTGATATTAAGTAAAATTGTTAATATCGATGGGACTCATAATATCGTTAATATCACGATAGAACTCATAATCAAAAAACAAAATTGCTCGAAAAATCGAAAAAATTAAAAATGAAAGAAGATAACAATAATAACGATCCTCAAAAGGAAAAAATTAAAAAATCGTTTACATGGTCAATTCTACCGTGAAATTAGCGCAGATCTTGACTTTTTACAAAAGTCAAGATCGAGATCTGAATGGCGGTCCGGATCCATCCGCACATCCGCATGCAATTAAAAAATCCGCTTTTGATCCTCACTCTATATATATATATATATATATATATATATATATATATATATATATATACATATAGTAGGATCCATGAAATAAATTAAAATAAGTGGTGAGAAGTGACCAAACCACATTTGAGATCAACGACTTGCATTAGATGTATTTCTATTCATATAGATGCAACATCTTGAGTTTAAAATTAATTTGATGTATAGATTGTGCAAATTTTTTTCATGATTTCGCACGTCGTGAGAAGAACAAAAACAAGAGAAATCATGAAATGCATCCAATATACGTATATGCATCTGATTAAAAGCTAGAAAACATACTATGGTACATTATAATGCATCTAAGATTATAGGGATGCATTTAATTTAGGTCGGTCATCTCGGTTTGCGGTTATAGTTCTTCTTATTCCTTCTTATTTTAAGTAATCTTCTTATTTGATCCTAACTATATATATATATATATATATATATATATATATATATATATATATACTAGTTTATAATATATTAGGGACTTGCTAAAAGAGGTAGTCTTAAATTGTAAGACCAAAAACATTTTCTTATTAAGAAATAACAATTCATTTAGTCAATAGCAATACAATGGCAATACGTTAGAGTGTAGTAAAAAAATGCTTTATGACCAAACTTTATGGCTATGAAAAAATTCAGACTTTATGATCAAACTTTTAAAGCCCTGTAATAAAAATGGTCAATACGTTCCAAATTGCAACCGACTTTATGACCAAGCTTTTATTAGATTTAAGCACCTTAAATATGAAAATCATTAGCACTTATCATCTTGTTAAAAAAATATATCTGCAAAGTACCCTTTCAATCTTTTAAGAATCATCCTCCTCCTTGAACATATACTATATGTTAACTACACCTTTATGCATCGACATTATTTGCACTACACAATTGTTTATTCTTAAAGACACAATTAATTTTTTAAATTCTTGTATAACCAAGTATAGTGACCATAGTAGCTGAACGAGGACAAAATGCAAGCCGTAGATTACACTGGGATGCCGGTATCGTAACTGTGGTCTATGGACTATGGTCTAAGAAATATTGTTAGGAATTGGAAGATTTCTTAGTGAAGAGTCGGTCACCCCAAATGTTATCTAGCTTAAGTTAGCTCGTAGACTTGTCGTTATTTACGTTTCTTAGTAGTTTATTAGTTAGTTGTAGCGTAATATAGTTTAGTGCAACACCGTGGAGGAAGGACGGGTCTTTACCCACCGTATCCACGATCCACAAGCCGATAGGAGGTCGTTTCTCATGTAACTATAAATACCCTTCCATCCATGGAAGGGTGGTGCTCTTTTCATTAATCTAATATTCCATACTTTGAGTAAACCTCTAGCAAGAACACCTCTCTCTACTTTCTCTCTCTAAAATGGAAAACATGTATTTTGATCATCCAAGACCACCCGAATCATCAACACAATAATATACACGATCCTACAATTGGTACCAGAGCCAAGGTTGTGTTGTTTGTAATGATTCGAATGGTTTTTTATATGGTTCTTTTTGGGTTTAAGTGGTTTTTACGTGGTTTATTTTTAAAACAGATTGGCTGTTGTTGGTTTTTATGAGTTGCTATCATGTGTGGTTTTGATATTATGAATCTGGTTTTAATATTCGAATGGTTTCATATGAATTTGCTGGTGATGCTTTTGATACTAATGGTTTCATATGAATCTGCTGGTGATGCTTTTGATATTCTTGGTAGAGACTTGGTCATGTTCTTGGTAGAGACTTGGTCATGTTCTTGGTAAAGACTTGTCAAAATTGTCCAGATTCAATGTATGGTCAACTGGTCAAAGGCGAGTTGGTCTAAATCTGCCTAGCGACTTGTGATAAAATGCTATTGAGCTTTTGTCTTTTAGCAAGTTGTGTGTGGTCCAGCGAGTTGTGACAAAATGCTTTTGAGCATTTTTGTATTTTACTGGTATGCTAGCTGTCACTCTGTCCAAATTAAGTAGCGACTTATCTAATCTTATTTGGTCAATTAGTCATGGCGATTTGATATCAAATATGTTAGCGACTTGACATTGGTCTAGTCGACGAAGCTACTTGAACCTAAACATGATGCGCTTTCAATGAAAAAATTGATGCGGTTTGGATTAATTTGATAACAAAAAAAAAAAAAAAAAAAAAAAAAATCGTACACAATCTAATCTCATTTAAGCCAACAAAGACTATATCCATTTAATCAACAACTGTCTTAACCAGTTTCAACAAATCATCACTTTTGTTCACGAGATCTCAAAACAAATTCATCATAGGTCCAATTCAAGATCTAAGTCATACAAGATCAAAAGAAAAAGAGCTCTAATTCTCTGAAAGACTTCGTGATAAATCTTTATATTTATCTTAACCTCGAAGGTCAATATTCACGAAATTATCATCATTGAATCTTATATCCGAATCTTTTTGAAGAAACTACAAAACAGATTCATTTCATTGGTTTTCTTTCATTCGGTATAAATTAAATGTACACGAATCTCTAAGAAAAACAAACAACAAGAGTGTTGTCATTTTTCTATACCATCGTTTGAATGAAAATTAAAAGAAAACTTTCTTACCCATACTAGTTCTTTCGGTTTGGCCTCGTTTAACCCACTCCTCAAGCCATCCCTGTGGCGAGGTACATTGATTCTTAAACTCAAAAGCCATCTCTGTGGCGAGTTATATATTTCATCACGTAAAGGGTTTGAAGGTATTTATGATTTGGATTGTTGAGATATGACTCAAAGCAGAGATTGGTGCAAGACTTATGAGGTGTACTGATTGGTTTTTATGAGAGCACTTTGTGTGAATGAAAGTATGATGGGGGCGGACATAAAGTGTTTAGGGTTTGTTGAATGATGTATTACAGAGTGGAGGAGGCTGATTTATTTTGGAGAGAGACTTTAGGGTTTTGTTGAGTGTTATTAGGTACTAATGAGGTATTTATGTGTGTTTTATACACCGGATATTTAGGGCAACATGGTATTGGATCCTATATGGTAGTGGGCCGGATATTCACATTCAGTAGTGGACCGAACACTTCACTTGGGCCTCTTAACACTTGCCTTAAAAACGTTTATCGTTTTTTTCTTTCTTCTTAGATTAATCCATGGAAGAAAATGTATGAGATAAATGTTTATGTGTTAAATGATGATTGGACTGGACTAATGCGAATTGACAATGAGTCTTGCGATTTGACGAGGTTAGATGATGAGATTTGATGATGTGTTTTGGTGTGATGATGAGATTAGTTGAGTTATGAGGATTGGTACATCGGTTTATACATTTTCACGAAGAATATTTTGTCACAGCTTGATATGATAATTGAACAAAGTTGACTACGGGGTTGTTTGTACGATGTTTCTCTTTGGGATATGAAGTGAGGTTTTCCGGGTGTGTTTACTTATTTCGTCTTCTTTCTTTCTACCCTTCCGCGAAGATGACTTGTTTGGGCGCTTGTTGAGTGTGATAAAGACTTGGCTATTTAGTTACGTTTGTGATTCTTTCTCGCTTGACCCACAACGTTGCTATCACTTCGGTGTCTCACTCAGTTGAGAATGTCAAGAGGTTTTGTACATTGGGTACACTGTTTCTTCATCACAAGGATTAGTACAAGTTTAAGTAACAAATCTGGGGAATTTTGCGTCATGTTAGAGTTTGATATATCGGGTTTACTTCTCCATGTGGTCACTGCAATTGCCGACAGATTGCGTGAATGATGTGTTTACCAATGTATGTTGGTTAATGTACAGTTGATGAACCGTTGCATGTTCCCCTAAAACAGATATTCACCGAAACCAGTTGTCATAACTCATTCAAGCTGACATTGTTTACGGTTTTGTCTTGATTTTGTAAAATCCCGCGAAAGAACCTATTTCTCGGTTTAAATCATAGACTTGTAAAATCCGTGACAATGGAAACATCACGGTATTAGTAAAGTGCATTTCGGATCTATCTTACGGTTTATTCTTAGTTTTGTAAAATCCCATGAAAGAAACTATTTCTCGGTTTAAACCATAGAGTTGTAAAATCCGTAATGATGGAACCATCTTGGAGAAAAGAAAGTGTAATTCGGATCTTACACGATCTTTGGTGCTACGGTTTCTACTTCAAAGAAGGGATAAAAGGGTGTATTTCATGAATTGGTTGTGTGTTTGGATATTCGTCATGGCAGTTTGGTTATTACATGGTTTTACGGGGATATGTGCTTTTGACCATGGTCGGGATGAACCATTATCATAGTTCATTTAAATGTCAAAGAAGGCTAGATTTGAGCAGTTAACCAGAAGATGTGACAACGGAGTTAATTCAGTATTATTTATTTGAGGTTGAAGTGAATTATCACGGGCGAGTGTACTTAGCATCTGAAGATATCAGGGGATGGATGGATGAAGATTCTTCATGATCCTTGTTCAAGCTTATTATCAAAAGCGAAGACTTGGAAATCTAGTTATTGTTGGGTGACTTTTACTTCTTCTTTTACCACTTGGGGGAATTGGGCTCTTATCACCTCAAAATAACTATCACTTAAAGGAGTTACGTTGTAGTGCTCGATGTCACATTCAATTGTGGATTTTCAAGAGGTAATGTCGTCTATTACTTGATGGTTGGTTGGGTGAAGAGTATAGAGTACTTAGAGATTCAAATGGGCATGAATTCTCGACACCGCTCTTTGTTACATATGTGCAAGTTTAAGTCATGAGTTCGGGTAGTTTACTTGAATCAAATTCATTATATCGGGTTTCTCCATCGTTGTCACGACAAAGAGCCTCTGAGAATGATAATGGGGATTGATTACATATTTTGCTAAGAGAGTGAAAAGAGAGAGATTATGACGTATGAACATGCGTTCGGTCGCATTATCGAAGTTCATGCCTCGCCTCTCTCAAAGAAAAGAAATGTATACGTTTGATGTGCATTATCTTTCAAAGAAGAGAAATCTTCTTATGACGTATGAACACAATAGTTCATGCCTCGTTCTCCAAAGAAAAGAAAAGTGTGCGTGTCGGTGCGCTTTATCTTGAAGAAGAAATCTTCTAATTAATGACCATTCTCATCAACATGCTTCATACTTTTCCATGCGCTTAAGTCATCAAGTGAACCGGGCTACCGTTGATTGTTTTCTCATTCCACTTGCTCGATTATAATGAAGATGGCGACATCATGTTTGATTTTGCGGGAGAAGTGTGAATAGAACATTCGGATGATTTTCACTTATTTAGTCAAGAATGGCATCTCCGTATGCAATTCTTGAGGGGAGAAGAAGTGTGAATTTTGGCATGATTGATTAATATTTGAGAATATATGGTCAACGGCTCTAACTCATGTAAGAACCGAGCGTCTTCTTATCGGATCATCTTTACATGGAGTTTCTTCTTAAGAGCTGTTAGTTGACATCTTCACAAGGCGATATGAGGTTATTGACAAAGTGCTTCCGGTTAATGCTTCACGTGCACATCAACATGATGATTCGAACAACATTCATTCTTGGTGATGTGATTGTTTGCTTGGTGTTACCATTTCGTGTGTTCGTTCTTTGATTGTCGATTTCCTTGATGAACATCTTTCGTTCTTGTTTGATTGGGAGAGATTTTAGTTAAGGGATTTGCAAGATGTAAGTTGATTGGGATGCTTTTTGGTAAAATTCTTGTGTTTTGGTGAGTCGAAGATGTTAACTATCTATTTCCCAACCGGACAATCTTGAAGAAGGTCGAGTCTACGATCGGTTCTACATTTTCGCTACATGTTAAAAGACTAAAGGCGAGTTGCATTTAACGATCTAAAGACTTCTTCTTAATCGGGCATTTTCAAGCAGTTGTCGGTTTTGGGAAGAGCACTATTTGGGAGTGTGTTATAAGTCGATTCAATCCCAATTAGACTTGCTCATATTCGTTAGCGATGACTCTCGACACGTTGTTATTGACTATTTCGTTTTGGACATTTGACTCAAGTTGATTACTTGAGTTAATCATTTATCACTTATTTCGATTGAAGTTGACTTTCAAAAAGGCGTGTTCTTATTCGATAACTTGCTCGGGCTTAAGAATTTGAGTTGAAGACTTGGTTTATCTAGTTACCGATCGAGGTGGATGGTTGAAGACACAGTTAACTATCACAATTAGGAGTTACTTTGTTTTACCTGTCACACGATATGACAAATGTGGATAATCGCAAGAGGTGTTAATGTCTCATACTTTGTTTGGGTAGTGAGTACTTAGAGATTTGCTTGAAGCATAAATTCTACAACCGTTCTTCCATCATTAGGTGCAAGCTTAAGATACAAATGTGGGAAGTTGACTTGGTTTCAAGTATGGTATAGCGGGTTTTCTTCTTGATGGTCACTTCAAATTGTCTACGAAGGGTTGATATAAATAGTCGAGAGAGTCTTGACAAGTTGATTCTCACAAGAGTTCAAGAGTTCTTCTCAAATTTCTAGTATACGGGCTTATTATGTGTTCTTCGATTACGAATCATCAAAACCGAAAGCGGGAAGGAGACTCACATCTAAACACAAAGCGGTAAACTTGATGAACTTAATTCTTCTAAGTGATTGAAGATATACCGGAAGACAAATGTTATTACCAGAGAAACTCAAGGTTTAACTCATGACGAGTAAACTTGATGAACTTAACTCTTCTAAGTGATTGAAGATATCCCGGAAAAAAAATGTCATGACCGCAGAGAAACTCAAGGTTTTACTCATGAAGGCTTTTGTGTTATTATTCCAACGACGTGGGGAAGAGATGGAAGAGTTAGTTTCGAAGATGAAAGAGGTACACAAGTGTGTGATGATTTTGATTTTATCACAATCATCGGGGAGAGAGATTGTGTACATTGGGGATGCTCATTGTTTTACACGAGGCTTAATCGTGATTCGAGATATAATCACTTATTCCGGTGTTGACATCAGAGATTGTCACCGAGAGATAATCGATGATTCGCCTGCTTCTTCAATGTTATCGGTTATTCTCTCTTTGGGCATTCGGTACCGGGTTCTTGAGCTTCATACACTTTCTTGAGGGAGAAAAGTATACATCGGGGTTATTCTTTGGCTATTGGACTTAATCTGCTACTTGATGGTATAAGTTTCTTTGTCTTCGGTATGTGTATTCGGGTTCGTGAGCTCTAGTCTAAGAGATTGACCGCAACAATTCAACTACTTGGGGAAGTGGTCTCTTGACACCTTTTGGAATGGATTGCTTCGACTTCGGTGGTTATGAAATTTGAGAAGATTATTTATGTGTGGGATGATACGTTCTTTGTTCTTATGGATGATATAACCCGAACGGAGATTCTCGATTATCGGTCTTAAAAGGAGCAGCAGGATTTATGATAATGGTGTGCATCTCTATGCACACAGCTAAGGAAAGCTTGAAATAGAGCTTGAATCGCTCATCCAAAGGATTTTCGGTTTGGGGGAAGTCGCCGAGTCTCACTTTCGGATGGTTCAATTTATCTCAATGCAAGAGCCCTTGGAAGCTTTGGTGGTGGATGTTTAAGAGATGGCGAATTCTATCTTCTACGACGTCTTGCTCGATATCCTTATCTCGGTACTCGTATCATCATCTTCTTTAACTATATCATCTATTCTATCTTTGTATATATTTATTAAAAACCAAATACAAAATTATAAAACCAACAAAAGAAAATAGAAAAATATAAAACCTTCAAAACCCATAAAAAATCGAAAATTTCAAAAATACCAAAATATGTTTTCAAGATATGTCTTACGGTATCGATAACATCTACGGTCTTAGAAATGTCATTCAATAATGGCACGGGACTTTAGATGAAGTTCGAGCAGGAGGTGTAAATATTTCTTTCTAAACATGTCACAATTCCAATGGCTTACAGTTATTTCAGACTGTAACCCGGGCTTAAACTATGGCTTACAGTTATTTCAGACTGTAACCCGTGCTTTATACTATGGCTTGCTATTATTTCAGATAGCAACCCGTTCTTTAAAGAAAGGAAAGTGCTGCGCTAAACCAATTTTCAAATATTTCGTGCACTTATCCTAAAATATATTGAGGAAAGTATGTCGAAGGATCATTGTTCCTACACAAATGTTTTTCCGTCTAAAATTCTTCGAAAAATATATGTTGTATTTCAAAATGGTGGTAAAATGAGTTGCTTTAAAATCAATCGGGATCGAGTTTTCGTATTAATCAGCAAAAACTCAATCGATGACTTGAGACTTTTAAAACTTTTCAAGAAAAGAGTCATTGATTGAGGGAAGAATATTTTCAAATTTATATCATCTAACGGACTTTCTTAATTATCCTCGTGTTTATTAAAAAATATAATTGCCTATGTTGAAGGACTAGGTTTCTAGGATATGATTGTTAGGTTTAGATGATTAGAGTTTGATGAACACATAATTCCATGCTTTATATGATCGATTGACATGTTGAATTGACTTTATTAGTCGATTGTTGTTTGGGTGATGTCGACCACCATATATTTGTATGTGTGTTCACTAACGTATGCACGTATATTGGTTATAAGAATGTTCCCGATCCGGATCCCACAAAGATGATTGGATGCCGAAAGGAAAGGGTAACTATTTCTTGGGTTGACAAATGAAGAAACGGAGCTTAATTGGACTTCTATGGAGAGTTGGCATGTATGCAACGTAAGAGGTCTCAACGCATCGTGATGGTTTTCTTCATCGACAAATGAAGAAGCGGAGCTTAATTTGACCTCAGTTGGCATCAAAATGCAACGTAAGAAGAAGTCTCACTGCATCAGCAGACGGTTTTCTTCCAAACCCTACAACAACAACAACAACGGAAGCTTCTCAACCACCTAACGTATCTTTGTGCAGGATACCATGTTTGAACAATTTTTGAAAAATTTGAATAAACTGTTTTGAAAATGGAAAAATATTGTTTTGAAAATAAATTGGACTAAATTTTGAAAATCACCGGACTTCATTTTATCAAAACATAAGTCACTCAATCATTGACTTATGTCATGGATTGAGGGAGAGTGATTTAAAATAAAATATTTTCAAACGATATTTCTTCATAAAAGGTCCGTTTATACGAAACAAAGTGGTGATCTAAAGATTTAATGTTATGTCATGGTATGATTTTCTTTAAAACTCAAAGATCTTTCAAAATGAAATTTTTCTATTCTTGTTTGATTGTGAAATTGTTTTATTTTACTAAAGATCTCTTAAAACAATCATACGACACTAACAATCTTTAATGTCTAGAGTTGGTCCTTATCATCATTTTCAAAGTTAAATCAAGCCACGTCTTTCCCAAAATGTTTTAAATGATTTAAATCAATTGGGATCACAAATCTCAAAAGGTTTGAAATTTTCATCGGGGTAGAGATCGTGATTTAAATCTCAAATCTGTTTTAAATGGAATTGGTTTTAGTCCTTTAAAGGCACTCCTGCCTCCATGTGCCAAACGATTTCAAATACACAATGCACATGTTGAGGAGGAGGATTTATCCAAAAATCCAGATGAGTATTTAAACAAGGCCACATTTTCTCCCATGTTTTCTAAACCTAATTAAATCACTTGGGATCCAAAATCTCAAAAGGTTTGATATTTTTGATCGGGGGAGAATTTGTGATTTAATAATGAAATTTGATAAATGATGATCGTGTTGATTTAATTGTGTAGGCTGCTCTCTCATATGTGCTAAACGCTTTCGAATCTTGTAGCACATATTAAGGGGGAGCAAACAAACTATCGAGGTACGAAAGCTTTTTAAAGTAATTTATAAAGTACCTTGATTGAGTTTTCAAATGGTTTCTTAATGGCTTTTGATTGTGGATGTGCTTCAAATTAACTCTTGCCTCTATGTGATAAAAATGTTTTAAAAATATCTTACGCACATATTGAGGGGGAGAATTTTACCATGAAAATCAAATGGCTTTTTCGTATGAAAATTGTGATCAAAGAAAATATTTCAAAGTCCTCTTGCCTCCTTGTGCTAAACAATTTCTAAATCATACGCACATATTGAGGGAGGTTTTCTAAATGATCAAAACTATTAAGGTACAAAATGCTTTGATCTCGTATCACAAGTACCTTGATTGGTTTTCCAAATGATTTTTCAATTGGTTTCGAGAAGGAATGAACAATACCAAAAGACCGACCAAATTTACTTTATGCATGGTGTTATAAGGATGGTTAGGTTAGGTATTCGTTCACGATCCATGAGCCGGAGGGATCTACCGAGGACAATCCACTAGATAGTGTAGAGTCCTTAGGAATATTGAAAAAAAGGAGAAAATGAGAATATGGGAAGAGTGCGGATCGAGCAGAGCTAGTCTTGGAATAAACCCAACAAGGTTCTAGTAATGAAGTCTCGGTAATCAAGGGTTGAAGAATGAAAAAGAACTGAATGTGAAAAAGGGTGAAAAGAAATAGCCTCCATCAATTCAACCTTAGGGCGATGAACCGGGTTCAATTCATATACTACGGTGTTTACTAAGGTAACATCGGTATTGAAGACAAGACGTCATGGACCCGTGTGGCGCACCGCACTAAAACTTCCCAAGCTACTCAAGTTCCTCTTAAAGGACTTGTTTCATTCTCACGGGAACCGACATTATCTATCGACTTTCTCTTAGAGATTGTTGATATTGAAAAGGAGACCCTCTCCCTAGTCTCCCGCACGGGAACCAAATATGCACTATTGAGTCTAGAGCCAAGAGATCATCCACAATATCTCGTTAGGACACTAAATTCTTGAAGACTTTCTTTTCACACAATGTGGAAAGTAAGTATATATTAAGAGTCCCACGCATTATCCTTGTGGTATTGCGAACATCCGAGTGGTATGTAAAAGTATTTACGATGAAGATGGAAATCCTTCTAGAGCCAACATCAAACAAGCTCTTGGTAGGTGACATGTGAGATCTTCTCGTAAGATCAAACTTGTGACAAGCGGATAGAAACAATGGGAGATTCATTCTTGAATCAACCTTGGTCCGAGAATGGAATTGACGAATACTTTTGGAAAAACCGTTCGATGTGCAAATCTTCTTTTCTCTAGCACGTCGAATGTGTACTTATGTTTTCAAAATTCAAAAGTATCTCGATTGAAAAATACTTTTAGAAAAACCGGTCGATGTGCGAATCTCTTCTTTTCACTAGCACGTCGATTGTGTACTATTTTCAAATACAAAAGTGTTTTGATTGAAAATTGATCTTTCTCATAAAACCTTCGTCGTATTGCAAAACTCTTTCTTCAAGCAAGACGCGATTGTTTTTCAAATCATTTTCATCAATCGGTGAATCTCAATTATTGGTTCACTCACTCCGTGTTGTCTTCTTTGAGGCGTTCGGTTTGAGAACAACTAGAACAATTGCGAAACCCTATCAAGGAGATTCTTAGAATCCTACGATCACAGGCGATTTGATCGATCAGCGGGAACCGTGGGCCGTGTACCTCAATTCAACGAAGTGGTCAAAGACACTTTCGTGTGTTTTATTGCTAATCGTTGTTTGCGGTACATTTGACGATTGCGGTGATCGAATTGAGGAGTCAATCCAATGCCGCATGCTCACAGCATCCACACTTAATTTGAAGAAATCATGGTGGTGCATATCTACATAACCTGGTTCGATATTTTTATACTATACCCGCTTCATTGCCGCAAATATCATGAACCGGAAGGCTTCGCTACTCGATGGAAAGATGTCATGATTCAAAAGTGTGAGCATGTCGGTCCGTAAGTCACAACTTCACATGATGGCAACACAACAAAGGGTGATCCAGATTTCTCGTGGTGATGATCTCAATGAAAGCTCGAAGATCATCAAAGACGTGGATCGATTCAAAGACCTCCACCGAAAGTACAGATCAATGCGGACTTTGAAGTTGCACTACAAAAGCACAAAGATTGAGGAAATGAAGAATTCAAGTCACGAGCTCAAGAACAATGTCAAGAATAGAATGCTAGGATTCAAATGTAAAACATGGGGTGACCTCCCTTAGGGAGATTGTTAGGAATTGGAAAATTTCTTAGTGAAGAGTCGGTCACCCCAAATGTTATCTAGCTTAAGTTAGCTCGTAGACTTGTCGTTATTTACGTTTCTTAGTAGTTTATTAGTTAGTTTGTAGCGTAATATAGTTTAGTGCAACACCGTGGAGGAAGGACGGGTCTTTACCCACTGTATCCCTGATCCACAAGCCGATAGGAGGTCGTTTCTCATGTAACTATAAATACCCCTTCCATCCATGGAAGGGGTGGTGCTTCTTTTCATTAATCTAATATTCCATACTTTGAGTAAACCTCTAGCAAGAACACCCTCTCTCTCTACTTTCTCTCTCTAAAATGGAAAACATGTATTTTGATCATCCAAGACCACCCGAATCATCAACACAATAATATACACGATCCTACAAATATAGATAAAATCATATGCATACAAAGTTATGTTGGTTCAACGGTAAAATCAACTTTCAGGAGTAATCTGTTCACGATTGGGTTACTTCTTTCAGGAATTATAATGAGACAAAAAGAGCCGGTTTCATCTCTGCTCTTAACCCTCTGAGCATGGTTATTGTTGTCGTTATAGGGTCGATTATTTGTCAGAACAATTGAACTTAGGAAGGTATAGCAACATCAGCCTTAAACGAACTTGTAACTGTCACAGTGAATGATGATTTACAAGGTTCTTGGGGAGGTTATACTACTCAATACATCAATACACTTTTCAATTTCAACGTAACAGTGGCCCGGCTATTAAATACAATTGTAACAGACTATTTATGCCACCATTTACACCATTTGAAATGGCTTTTCTATAAAAACACACGCACTACACTCTATTTTTCTTTTTAACTGGTGTCCATGACAAACCTATTCTCCATCTCTCCCTATAAACACACATGCAAAGCCCATCTTGTTGCCATCAAAACTGCCGCCAACATAACCGACCTCTCTCTCGAATGTTATGGTGTGCTAGGTGGTTTTGGTAGGTGGTTTTGGTGTTGGTTTCAATGTGGTTGTTTGTTCTTTTCGTTCAAATCTAGCCGGGTAGGTGGTTTTGTTGATCTTTTCGTTCAAATCTACCCGTGATAAACATAACCACCACTACCTGCTGAACCGCCGCCACCAACATCGCCGGATATTTCGATAATGGTTGTTGAAGGTAGATAAAGGCGGTATAGGTTGTGGTGGAGGGATGGTGAAGAAATGGTTAGCTTGGTTTTCTTTGTATATATGTTTGTAGTATATTGTCTCTTGCTTTGAGACCTAGCATAGTTTATTTGTAATTGTTGATACCTAAGATTGTTTTTTTGGAAAAGAAATGGTGGAGGAAGAGCTGTTTACTCTGTGCTTGGTCGTTTGTTTAGTGTCAAATGATAGGGATAATTTGATGGAGTGTTTCTTTTGAAGCATAAGTGTGGAGTATTATTGGAAAAGGATATCAGTATTTATATACTTGATTCGGCTCAATACATAATCACATTTGTAGTGATTATTGATTGTTCACGTGAAGATGCTTTTAAACAGGTTATAGAAAAACAATCAAAGGTATATTCTTAGTTTTTTCTAATAAAAAAAGAAATGAAGCATATACTTGTATTATTAAATCACCCACACTAACACAAGAACAAAATTAGATTCATATTAGACTAATTGAAAGACTTGTGTTCTTGATTTGGTTCGGTTGTGCACAAAGTGGAACTACATACGTCGTTTTATTTGGTTCATGGCTCGACTCACAGTTTCGTTGCTACTCTTTCAACACTGCATACAGTTTCGTTGTTTTGTATTTTCTGTTTCAAAAGGAACCTACTCACCCACACCATACATAGGGTACGTCCCAAAAATCAGTGTCTTTAACCCATGCGTTTATAAAATTAACACTAAAGACTATATTAAATTTTCAATACTCATTAATACAAAGATAAAATTAGTAGAAGGGTAAAAAATGCAATTAATATTGTTGAACCCTTACGATTTATTGTCCACTTCGATTTTTACCTTTTGTAAAAATTAGATATAAAATTGTAAACTAATATGTACTATTAAAAAAACATTTAGACCATTCCCTAGCTAATAAAAAGTCGTAAAAATTTAGCCTACACACTTGTTGATTACTGAAATTTAAATAGCTTGTTGCATACACACAAATAAACGTTACATTTAAGAAATTAAGTGTATTAAATTCGTAAGCTTGTAACAACTCTTTAAATTAATACAACCTATTTACAACATATAAATAGGGATGGTAATGGGGCGGGGAATGTCGGGGATTATGTTTCCCATCCCCATCCCCGAATCTCAATAGCCGTCCCCATCCCCGGCCCCATACCCGATGGGGATCAAAATTGCAATCCCATCCCCGTCCCCGATAGGGATCGGGGATCCCCATCAGGGAATCGGGTATTTTTCTCATGTATAAAATTCTTTTGTAATCATATAACTTCGTATTGTTTCTGCACTAAGCTACCATAAAATTCCAAAAAGTATAATAATAATTACAACTGAATATATGAAATTAAAGATAGATAACCACATAAATTGTTTTGCATACTTGCATCAAGATTCAAGAACAGTAAGGGTGTGTTTGGCAAAAGTAGCTGTGAGCTGTAGTAGTGAGAAGATGGCATGAGTTGGAGCGAGAGATGTGCAGCTCACTTGCTCACGCTCTGACTTCTTAAAGAAGCATTGAAAATTGAGCATTCCTAATAAATAGGAAAGCTCACCGCTCCTTAGCCAAACGACTAGTAAAAATTAAAATGCTCATTGTTTACCGCTCATCGCTCCAAAAAGCTTCACACCGCTCCATGTCAAACATACCCTTAGTCTAAAACAATTACTACAAGTCAATTTGGAAACTAAAAAAAATAATAATCAGCTACTAACTGAAGCAAACATTTAAAGTTCTCTATAGATGACACCTAAAATTCAATCTTTGAATCTTGATACATCCATGTTACTTCATGATCTTCACCAAAACCTTTTATGAGAACAACTAAATTAAGCTCCTACATGAACAATATCACATAAATGTTAGCACCTCTCATTCTAGAAATACTTGAAAACATGCATGAAGTAGTATTCTAATATGACGAAGTGAACTTATATTAGAAAATATGCAATCTAACTATACTAAACTTGTAATCTGTAACAATTTTGTGTTGATGGTACATGAATCGTATTCTCTTCAAAAGCCATTCCTATAATAAACAAAAATTACCTTACTGTAAGTTTGCACCTTTATGCCGTTCTCGAATATTTACATACCGAAGATCATTTTTTTTTCTCCACAACATTCAAATCATTTAGAAGTTTTGTCAGATTCATATATTTTACTACAAAGTTTGAATGTATATTTTATTATCTATCAAGAATCAGAAGTTCAGAACTATAATAAACAAACAAATATACAAAGACACAAATCAAGAACCATGAGGATGACACAAAAAAATAATAAGAAAAAAAAACATAACGATGCATCAAACATACATCATTTGAACAATAATTATCTCAATTGTAACTTATACTCTAGAATAAATAAATAAGTACTTATAAAGTTATATGGTTCATGCAGTAACAATAAATAATGAATAGAAGCAACATATAGCATTTTGATTAATGATGATGATGACTTGATAACATATTAATTATGATTTGTTTACCTTGATAGTGGTTTTTGTTGCAAATCGTAGGTAGGAATGGTAGCAGTTGCAAGTTGTGGTTAAAGGGGCTAGGGTTTTATTTCTAATTTATATATCACAAAGATAAGTGAGGGAAGATGAAAAGTTAGGAGGGAAATACCGTAAGGCTTATAATATATTTTTAGATTTAAACTTAAAACTTTTCGGGTACGGGTTCGGGTACCCAAAGGGTCTTACCATCCCCGCCCCCATCTCCGTTTTCAATATCGGGGATTCCCCGTCCCCATACCCATCCCCAGTCAACTCGGGATTCCCCGGTCAAAACGGGTTCGGTTATCAGGTCCCCATCGGGTACGGGTTTTATTGCCATCCCTACATATAAACTATTTGAAAAATCATCTATACACCACACAAATATCAAATGAAAATCTCAAACACCAATATTTCCATCTCATCTCATCTCACATAGCCTACACAACACGCCATTTAGCCACCATCCGACAGCCACCATAAGCCGAGCACCACCAAGAGCCAACCACCGCCACCACGGCCAGTCCACCATGCACACCATCGACCACCACCATCACGAACCAACTACCACGGTTTTGAAGTTTTGTGTAAAATTATTGTTAGGAATAAAAACATATCAATGAAAATTATTTGCTTGCCACAAAATTTAGTCATATAAGCCGCCGCATTATATATATATATATATATATATCTATATTATATATATAGAGGCGTTACGTAGATAATGCCACGTAAACGCCACCTCATTGCCCAATAATTCATTATCACCATGTCATCACATTGTTGCCATGTAAGCATTTTTAAAATTTATTTTATTTAAAGACATTTAATTAATTTTGAATTTTAGACAATTTTCGGATTTATTTAAATTTTCGGATATATATATATACTCCTTTAGAAGGCCAACAACCACACAAATTAAAATTTACAGATTACAAGTTACAAGTCAACCCACATATTTATATACAAAAGTCTTGCAAAACCAAATGCGTATATGTACTCCATGATAGGACAATTTTGTTTTTTTTTTCTTTCTAACTTTAACTATACGCGTATTCACGTATAGCAGTGAGAATGTTTAGCAAAAAACAACTACAGATATGATATCATGGTTAAATGTTATGTGTAACATTTATGTTTACTACATATAGCAACACATAATATTCGAAAATCAAAACCCCCATGCATAGTTGTCAGGATCCCGATCTTAATATTAGGATCTTACGATTTTACAAAAGAAAATGATCTGGATCCTACGTAGGATCTTAAAAAGCTTAAGATCTTACAGGATCCCGATCTTGACCATAGGATATTAAGATCTAATCCGAACCGATCTTACGTTTCTCGAACCGCAAACTAAAACCACAAAGTTATGGGTTTTCTTTTAATAGAATTAAGAAAACAACATGTGATTCTTCCTAAACATACAATATTCATAATTTAGGACAATGTTTACATAAAACATTCATATAACTTTTTATTTATGATATATAGTAATTTGTAGATTTCAATTATATCACAAAGACTATTAAAAATGACGTTGTAGTAGGATCTTAGGATCTCGATCGATCTTACGATCACGATCTTGCAATGACGAAAACAATCCTAAGTAGGATCCTAATCTTAAAAACCTTGCCCCCATAGATTCATGTCATGGCTATATTTTTTTTCAACAATTACATCAATTTTAATGGACTCACATTTTCTATTTCTACAAAAACAAGCAAACAAAAATGAAAAGAGATGGATGTATTATATAGTGGTATATGGATAATGATAGTTCTTAAATTTTATTTAAAAAAAATAAAAATTATGTTAGGAATTGGAAATTCCTTTGTGAAGAGTCGGTCACCCCAAATGTTATCTAGCATAAGTTAGCTCGTAGACTTGTAGTTATTTACGTTATTTAGTAGTTTATTAGTTATTTTGTAGCGTAGATTAGTTTAGTGTAACACCGTGGAGGAAGGACGGGTCTTTACCCACTGTATGCCTGATCCACAGTCCGACAGGAGGACGTATAAGTTGTAAGTATAAATACCCCTTCCATCCATGGAAGAGGTGGTTCTTTTCAATCTAACATTTTACATTTTACAAAGCAAGTCTCTAGCTTAAACACCCATCTCTCTACTTTCTCTCTCTAAAATGGCTATCATGTATTTCCATCATCCAAGACCACCCGAATCATCTAAACAACATAATATTACGATCTTACAAATGGTACCAGAGCCAAGGTTATTGTGTTGTGTTGATTCTTTTGTGGTTTTGATGCTTGTTTGAAACTGTTATGTGTATTTGTGTGGTTGGAATATCTTTTATGGGTAAACTTGTGTTATCATGTTTTTGTATCCTCTTTTGGTCAACAAAGGTAATATTGTTTATTCAGTTTTAATATCTGTCTTGTCTCTTTATTTGGTCCAAAAAGATATATCAATCTGTAAACTGTTTTGTTCCATACCGTGACTTTTGATAGTCTAATGGTCATTCGTTCATATGTGGTCAATCAGTCAGATTTCTTGTGGTCAAATGGGTCAAAAAGATGTTTTCCTTATGCAGTTTTCTGGGTAAACTGGGTAAATGTGAATATGGCCGGAAAACTCATCGGAAAAAGGTCATATTTCAAGTTAGCAACTTGTCGCAAAACTGTCCAAATGCCATGAATATATGTAGCGACTTGTCAAAACAACTGTGTAGCGAGTTGAGTAATAAAACTGCCTAGCGACTTGTATTCACAAGTCGTAGCGACTTGACTCTTGACTCTAAAAGTTAGCGACTTATGACTGAAAAGGATATGTTAGCGACTTTACATAAGGTTAGCGACTTGTCACGACAGAAATGATGAAGAAGAAGTAGAGATTTAACCATGACCACTTGACCTCAAAACCATATTCTATATCACATCTGTTACACTACAACTTATGCATAAACCGAATCACAATCTTCCCTTTCGTTCCAAACACTTTCTAAAACAAATCACCGACGACCTCAGTTTCAATAATACATCATAGGTTCATGTTCAAAGACTCATAACAGAAACAAATAATCTCATCCTCTTATTTCGTGGTTCACTAATATATGACTTCCGATAGTCCTTATTCCCGAAATAAACATGCATCATAGATCAAGACTCATTACTTAATGATATACTTAAAACCTAAGTCGATCTCAGAGTCTTTTCTTTCGTCCATGTCAAACGACCAATTCAAGACCTTAAGAGTCATAGAAACGAAAGTGTTCTCATCACAGATCCATAAATCATATGGTATTACGAAATGAAAATGGAAAAAGATCTCAAATTTGTTTCTTAGGATTTCTCAAAGATACATCAAGCCAAAGGCATAAGAAGAAAAAATTATCATCATTGATCTTTATGTGTTTTATCCGAAATTAAAAGAAAAGAAATATAACTATCAAGTTATCTTCTTGACTCTTGATTAGTTGTATACAAAAAGGAAAACATCACTGAACGGGATTAATGATTAACCTACCTTGGTTTAATTCTTGAAGCCACATCCATATGCTCAAAGCCATCCCTGTGGCGAGCTCTAATTATCGAAGGAAAATGTGTGTGAATGAATCGGTATTGAGGGAGTTGTGACTGATTATTCAGGATGGGGGCGGATTGTTGATTGCGTTTAGGGTTTGAGATGCTGTCGATGATAGGCGTGTTGTGTTGAGTGTATTTTTGGGTTTGACCGCTATGTATTAGGGTTAAGAGTGTGTGTTCTTAGAGTCTTTTATATTACACGTGAAATTAGCGTATGTGTTTTTAACGGATCGATGATGGAAATGGGCGAGCATGGTTCTTTAGGTAGTGGGCTTCTATTGCACTTAACGGGCCAGCTTCATGTCTCGGTTGAACGAGTGATATTTAAGCCTCATTTCAATTTTGGGGTATGTGACTTTAACGTGTGATAAGTTTATGTTGAGATGGTGACCATTTATACCACTTGTATTTCACTTAGGCTTCAATTTATAATCTCCTTAAACCGGTTTGGACTACATTAGTCTATCACTAATAGATTGGATGGTGGGGTGCATTGTTGTTGAATCTAAAATTAGTTAAGACATTCGCTTAAAATGTGTTTGATTAATTTATTAAAGATACAAATGTCTTAATAAAATTATGAGATCAAGAGTCGATTTTGGTATTAATCTCATGAGGAAACATTTTTTTATGGATATGTTGTGATTATGGTTGGATCGAGTTAACTTTTCATATGGGCTTGAACGGATTTCTTGGTATTTGTTCTAATGGGCCAACTTTATTGATTGATTGGTAGAGGATTATTGCTAAGTTGGGTCAAAATATATATCACTTGGATTTGAATGATGATAAGATTAACTTCTCATGATGAGATCAGATGAAATTTGGTGTATTAATGTGATTCATTGTGTGGTTCGGCCTGACACTTTGATTTATGCATGTTCACGGTGTTTATTATGTCTCAGCTTAAAATTGGTTTTAGAACAAAGCTGACCATGGCGTTGTTTATACGATATTTCTCATTTGGGGTTTGAAGTAAAGTCTTCCGGGCAAGTTACTTATTTCATCTTCTTTCTTTCTACCCTTCCGCGAAGATGACTTGTTTGGGCGTTTATTGAGTGTGATAAAGACTTGGCTATCTAGTTACGGTTGTGAATTTTTTCTTGCTTAACCCACAACGTAGCTATCATTTCGGTGTCTCACGCAGCTGAGGATACGTCAAGAGGTTTTGTACATTGGGTACACCATTTCTTTTCACAAGGATTAGTACAAGTTTAAGTAGCAAATCGGGAATTTTACTTCATGATCAAGTTTGGCATATCGGGTTTACTTCACCATGTTGTCACTACAATTGCCGTCAGAATATTCACCGAAACCAAAGCTGTCTGAACACATTCAAACTGACCTTGCTTACGGTTTTGTCTTGATTTTGTAAAATCCCGCGAAAGAACCTATTTCTCGGTTTAAATCATAGACTTGTAAAATCCCGTGACAATGGAAACATCCTGGTAATAGTAAAGTGCATTTCCGGATCTATCTTACGATTTATTCTTAGTTTTGTAAAATCCCGCGAAAGAATCTATTTCTCGGTTTAAACCATGGAATTGTAAAATCCCGTAATGATGGAACCATCCTGGAGAAAGGAAAGTGTAATTATGGATCTTATCTGATGCTGGTGCTACGGTTTCTGCTTCAAAGAAGGGATAAAATGGTGTACTTCATGAATTGGGTGTGTGTTTGGGTTGTCTTCATGGCAGTTTGGTTACTACAAGGTTTTACAAGGTTATGTGCTTTCAACCATGGTCGGGATGAAAACCATTATCATAGTTCACTTAAAACGTCAAAGGAGGCTAGATGTGAGCTTTTAATCAGAAGATGTGACAACGGGGTTAAATTCACTATTATTTATTTGAGGTTGAAGTGAAATATCACGAACAAGTGTACTTAGCATCTGAAGGTATCGGGGATGGATGGATGAAGATTCTTCATGATCCTTGTTCGAGCTTATTATCAAATACGAAGACTTGGAAATCTAGTTATTGTTGGGTGTCTTTTACCTTTTCTTTTACCACTTGAGGGAATTAGGCTCTTACCACCACAAAATAACTATCACTTTAAGGAGTTACGTTGTAGTGCTCAGTGTCACAATCAATTGTGGATTTTCAAGAGGTGATGTACGTCTTATACTTGATGGTTGGTTGGATGAAGAGCATAGAGTACTTAGAGATTCAATAGAGGATGAAGTCTCGGAACCTCTCTTTGTTACATATGTGCAAGTTTAAGTCACGAGTTCGGGTTGGTTTACTTCAGGGTCAAATTCATCATATTGGGTTTTCTCCATCAGTTGTCACGACAAAGAGCCTACTGAATGATAATGGGGTTGATTACATGTTCTGCCAAGAGAGCTGAAAAGAGAGAGATGATGATGTATGAACACAACAGTTCATGCCTCGTTCTCTAAAGAAAAGAAAAGTGTACGCGTTAGTGTGCTTTATCTTCTGAAGAAGAGAAATCTTCTTATTATGACCATTCTCATCAGCATGCTTCATACTTTTTCCATGCGCTTTCAGTCATCAAGTGAACCGGGCTGTTGTTGATTGTTTTCTTATTCCACTTGCTCAACTATAATGAAGATGGAGACATCATGTGCTAATTTTGCGGGGGAGAAGTGTGAATAGACTACATTTGGATGATTTTCACTTGTTTAATCAAGAATGGCATCTCCGTATGCAATTCTTGAGGGGAGAAAAGTGTGAACTCATCGCATGATTGATTGATATCCGAGAATATACGGTCATACGGCTCCTAACTCATGTAAGAACCGGTCTTCTTCTTATCGGGTCATCGTTACGTGAAGTTTCTTCTAAGAGCCGTTGGTTGACATCTTCACACGGGCTGATGATTTATCGACAAAGTGCTTCCGGTTAATGCTTCACGTACACATCAACATGATCATTCCGAACAACCTTTCTGTTCTTGTTTGATGTGATTATTTGCTTGGTGTTACCATTTCGTGTGTTCGATTATGGTCGATTGTCGATTTCCTTGATGAACATCTTTTGTTCTTGTTTGATTGGGAGGATCTTAATTAAGGGATTTGCAAGATGTAAGTTAATTAGGATGCTTTTGGTTGTGTTGATTCTTTTGTGGTTTTGATGCTTGTTTGAAACTGTTATGTGTATTTGTGTGGTTGGAATATCTTTTATGGGTAAACTTGTGTTATCATGTTTTGTATCCTCTTTGGTCAACAAAGGTCATATTGTTTATTCGGGTTTAATATCCATCTTGTCTCTTTATTTGGTCCAAAAGATATATCAATCAGAAACTGCTTTGTTCCATACCGTGACTTTTGATAGTCTAATGGTCATTCGCTCATATGTGGTCAATCACCGATTTCTTGTGGTCAAATGGGTCAAAAGATGTTTTCCTTATGCAGTTTTCTGGGTAAACTGGGTAAATGTGAATATGGCCGGAAAACTCATCGGAAAAAGGTCATATTTCAAGTTAGCAACTTGTCGCAAAACTGTCCAAATGCCATGAATATATGTAGCGACTTGTCAAAACAACTGTGTAGCGAGTTGAGTAATAAAACTGCCTAGCGACTTGTATTCACAAGTCGTAGCGACTTGACTCTTGACTCTAAAAGTTAGCGACTTATGACTGAAAAGGATATGTTAGCGACTTTACATAAGGTTAGCGACTTGTCACGACAGAAATGATGAAGAAGAAGTAGAGATTTAACCATGACCACTTGACCTCAAAACCATATTCTATATCACATCTGTTACACTACAACTTTTGCATAAACCGAATCACAATCTTCCCTTTCGCTCCAAACACTTTCTAAAACAAATCACCGACGACCCGGTTTCAATAATACATCATAGGTTCATGTTCAAAGACTCATAATGAAACAAATAATCTCATCCTCTTATTTCGTGGTTCACTAATATATGACTTCCGATAGTCCTTATTCCCGAAATAAACATGCATCATAGATCAAGACTCATTACTTAATGATATACTTAAAACCTAAGTCGATCTCGAGTCTTTTCTTTCGTCCATGTCAAACGACCAATTCAAGACCTTAAGAGTCATAGAAACGAAGTGTTCTCATCACGCATCCATAAATCATATGGTATTACGAAATGAAAATGGAAAAGATCTCAAATTTGTTTCTTAGGATTTCTCAAAGATACATCAAGCCAAAGGCATAAGAAGAAAAATTATCATCATTGATCTTTATGTGTTTTATCCGAAATTAAAAGAAAAGAAATATAACTATCAAGTTATCTTCTTGACTCTTGATTAGTTGTATACAAAAAGGAAAACATCACTGAACGGGATTAATGATTAACCTACCTTGGTTTAATTCTTGAAGCCACATCCATATGCTCAAAGCCATCCCTGTGGCGAGCTCTAATTATCGAAGGAAAATGTGTGTGAATGAATCGGTATTGAGGGAGTTGTGAATGATTATTCAGGATGGGGGCGGATTGTTAGATTGCGTCTTAGGGTTTGAGATGCTAAGCTGATGATAGAGGCGTGTTGTGTTGAGTGTATTTTTTTGGGTTTGACTGCTATGTATTAGGGTTAAGAGTGTGTGTTCTTAGAGTCTTTTATATTACACGTGAAATTAGCGTATGTGTTTTTTAACGGATCTGATGATGGAAATGGGCCGAGCATGGTTCTTTTAGGTAGTGGGCTTCTATTGCACTTAACGGGCCAGCTTCATGTCTCAGTTGGAACGAGTGATATTTAAGCCTCATTTCAATTTTGGGGTATGTGACTTTTAACGTGTGATAAGTTTATGTTGAGATGAGCTGACCATTTATACCACTTGTATTTCACTTAGGCTTCAATTTATAATCTCCTTAAACCGGTTTGGACTACATTAGTCTATCACTAATAGATTGGATGGTGGGGTGCATTGTTGTTGAATCTAAAATTAGTTAAGACATTCGCTTAAAATGTGTTTGATTAATTTATTAAAGATACAAATGTCTTAATAAAATTATGAGATCAAGAGTCGTATTTTGGTATTAATCTCATGAGGAAACATTTTTTTATGGATATGTTGTGATTATGGTTGGATCGGAGTTAACTTTTCATATGGGCTTGAACGGATTTACTGGTATTTGTTCTAATGGGCCAACTTTATTGATTGATTGGTCGAGGATTATTGCTAAGTTGGGTCAAAAATATATATCACTTGGATTTGAATGATGATAAGATTAACTTCTCATGATGAGATCAGATGAAATTTGGTGTATTAATGTGATTCATTGTGTGGTTCGGCCTGACACTTTGGTTTATGCATGTTCACGGTGTTTATTATGTCTCAGCTTAAAATTGGTTTTAGAACAAAGCTGACCATGGCGTTGTTTATACGATATTTCTCATTTGGGGTTTGAAGTAAAGTCTTCCGGGCAAGTTACTTATTTCATCTTCTTTCTTTCTACCCTTCCGCGAAGATGACTTGTTTGGGCGTTTATTGAGTGTGATAAAGACTTGGCTATCTAGTTACGGTTGTGAATTTTTTCTTGCTTAACCCACAACGTAGCTATCATTTCGGTGTCTCACGCAGCTGAGGATACGTCAAGAGGTTTTGTACATTGGGTACACCATTTCTTTTTCACAAGGATTAGTACAAGTTTAAGTAGCAAATCTGAGGAATTTTACTTCATGATCAAGTTTGGCATATCGGGTTTACTTCACCATGTTGTCACTACAATTGCCGTCAGAATATTCACCGAAACCAGAGCTGTCTGAACACATTCAAACTGACCTTGCTTACGGTTTTGTCTTGATTTTGTAAAATCCCGCGAAAGAACCTATTTCTCGGTTTAAATCATAGACTTGTAAAATCCCGTGACAATGGAAACATCCGGTAATAGTAAAGTGCATTTCGGATCTATCTTACGATTTATTCTTAGTTTTGTAAAATCCCGCGAAGAATCTATTTCTGTTTAAACCATGGAATTGTAAAATCCGTAATGATGGAACCATCCTGGAGAAAGGAAAGTGTAATTATGGATCTTATCTGATGCTGGTGCTACGGTTTCTGCTTCAAAGAAGGGATAAAATGGTGTACTTCATGAATTGGGTGTGTGTTTGGGTTGTCTTCATGGCAGTTTGGTTACTACAAGGTTTTACAAGGCTATGTGCTTTCAACCATGGTCGGGATGAAAACCATTATCATAGTTCACTCAAAACGTCAAAGGAGGCTAGATGTGAGCTTTTAATCAGAAGATGTGACAACGGGGTTAAATTCACTATTATTTATTTGAGGTTGAAGTGAAATATCACGAACAAGTGTACTTAGCATCCGAAGGTATCGGGATGGATGGATGAAGATTCTTCATGATCCTTGTTCGAGCTTATTATCAAATATGAAGACTTGGAAATCTAGTTATTGTTGGGTGTCTTTTACCTTTCTTTTACCACTGAGGAATTAGGCTCTACCACCACAAAATAACTATCACTTTAAGGAGTTACGTTGTAGTGCTCAAATGTCACAATCAATTGTGGATTTTCAAGAGGTGATGTCGCCTTATACTTGATGGTTGGTTGATGAAGAGTATAGAGTACTTAGAGATTCAATAGAGGATGAAGTCTCGCACCTCTCTTTGTTACATATGTGCAAGTTTAAGTCACGAGTTCGGGTTGGTTTACTTCAGGTCAAATTCATCATATTGGGTTTTCCATCGCTTGTCACGACAAAGAGCCTACTGAATGATAATGGGGTTGATTACATGTTACGCCAAGAGAGTGAAAAGAGAGAGATGATGATGTATGAACACAACAGTTCATGCCTCGTTCTCTAAAGAAAAGAAAAGTGTACGCGTTAGTGTGCTTTATCTTCCAAGAGAGAAATCTTCTTATTATGACCATTCTCATCAAGATGCTTCATACTTTTCCATGCGCTTCGGTCATCAAGTGAACCGGTTGTTGTTGATTGTTTTCTTATTCCACTTGCTCAACTATAATGAAGATGGAGACATCATGTGCTAATTTTATGGGGAGAAGTGTGAATAGACTACATTTGGATGATTTTCACTTGTTTAATCAAGAATGGCATCTCCGTATGCAATTCTTGAGGGGGAGAAAAAGTGTGAACTTACTGCATGATTGATTGATATCTGAGAATATACGGTCATACGGCTCCTAACTCATGTAAGAACCGGTCTTCTTCTTATCGGGTCATCGTTACGTGAAGTTTCTTCTAAGAGCCGTTGGTTGACATCTTCACACGGGCTGATGATTTATCGACAAAGTGCTTCCGGTTAATGCTTCACGTACACATCAACATGATCATTCCGAACAACCTTTATGTTCTTGTTTGATGTGATTATTTGCTTGGTGTTACCATTTCGTGTGTTCGTTGCGGGCTGATTGCTGATTTCCTTGATGAACATCTTTTTGTTCTTGTTTGATTGGGAGGGATCTTAATTAAGGGGATTTGCAAGATGTAAGTTAATTAGGATGCTTTTTGGTTGTGTTGATTCTTTTGTGGTTTTGATGCTTGTTTGAAACTGTTATGTGTATTTGTGTGGTTGGAATATCTTTTATGGGTAAACTTGTGTTATCATGTTTTTGTATCCTCTTTTGGTCAACAAAGGTCATATTGTTTATTCAGTTTTAATATCTGTCTTGTCTCTTTATTTGGTCCAAAAAGATATATCAATCTGTAAACTGTTTTGTTCCATACCGTGACTTTTGATAGTCTAATGGTCATTCGCTCATATGTGGTCAATCATCGATTTTTGTGGTCAAATGGGTCAAAAGATGTTTTCCTTATGCGCTCGGGTAAACCGGGTAAATGTGAATATGGCCGAAAACTCATCGGAAAAGGTCATATTTCAAGTTAGCAACTTGTCGCAAACTGTCCAAATGCCATGAATATATGTAGCGACTTGTCAAAACAACTGTAGCGAGTTGAGTAATAAAGCGCTTAGCGACTTGTATTCACAAGTCGTAGCGACTGACTCTTGACTCTAAAAGTTAGCGACTTATGGTGAAAAGGATATGTTAGCGACTTTACATAAGGTTAGCGACTTGTCACGACAGAAATGATGAAGAAGAAGTAGAGATTTAACCATGACCACTTGACCTCAAAACCATATTCTATATCACATCTGTTACACTACAACTTTTGCATAAACCGAATCACAATCTTCCCTTTCGTTCCAAACACTTTCTAAAACAAATCACTGACGACCTCAGTTTCAATAATACATCATAGGTTCATGTTCAAAGACTCATAACATAAACAAATAATCTCATCCTCTTATTTCGTGGTTCACTAATATATGACTTCCGATAGTCCTTATTCCCGAAATAAACATGCATCATAGATCAAGACTCATTACTTAATGATATACTTAAAACCTAAGTCGATCTCAGAGTCTTTTCTTTCGTCCATGTCAAACGACCAATTCAAGACCTTAAGAGTCATAGAAACGAAAGTGTTCTCATCACAGATCCATAAATCATATGGTATTACGAAATGAAAATGGAAAAAGATCTCAAATTTGTTTCTTAGGATTTCTCAAAGATACATCAAGCCAAAGGCATAAGAAGAAAAAATTATCATCATTGATCTTTATGTGTTTTATCCGAAATTAAAAGAAAAGAAATATAACTATCAAGTTATCTTCTTGACTCTTGATTAGTTGTATACAAAAAGGAAAACATCACTGAACGGGATTAATGATTAACCTACCTTGGTTTAATTCTTGAAGCCACATCCATATGCTCAAAGCCATCCCTGTGGCGAGCTCTAATTATCGAAGGAAAATGTGTGTGAATGAATCGGTATTGAGGGAGTTGTGACTGATTATTCAGGATGGGGGCGGATTGTTAGATTGCGTTTTAGGGTTTGAGATGCTAAGCTGATGATAGAGGCGTGTTGTGTTGAGTGTATTTTTTTGGGTTTGACTGCTATGTATTAGGGTTAAGAGTGTGTGTTCTTAGAGTCTTTTATATTACACGTGAAATTAGCGTATGTGTTTTTTAACGGATCTGATGATGGAAATGGGCCGAGCATGGTTCTTTTAGGTAGTGGGCTTCTATTGCACTTAACGGGCCAGCTTCATGTCTCAGTTGGAACGAGTGATATTTAAGCCTCATTTCAATTTTGGGGTATGTGACTTTTAACGTGTGATAAGTTTATGTTGAGATGAGCTGACCATTTATACCACTTGTATTTCACTTAGGCTTCAATTTATAATCTCCTTAAACCGGTTTGGACTACATTAGTCTATCACTAATAGATTGGATGGTGGGGTGCATTGTTGTTGAATCTAAAATTAGTTAAGACATTCGCTTAAAATGTGTTTGATTAATTTATTAAAGATACAAATGTCTTAATAAAATTATGAGATCAAGAGTCGTATTTTGGTATTAATCTCATGAGGAAACATTTTTTTATGGATATGTTGTGATTATGGTTGGATCGGAGTTAACTTTTCATATGGGCTTGAACGGATTTACTGGTATTTGTTCTAATGGGCCAACTTTATTGATTGATTGGTCGAGGATTATTGCTAAGTTGGGTCAAAAATATATATCACTTGGATTTGAATGATGATAAGATTAACTTCTCATGATGAGATCAGATGAAATTTGGTGTATTAATGTGATTCATTGTGTGGTTCGGCCTGACACTTTGGTTTATGCATGTTCACGGTGTTTATTATGTCTCAGCTTAAAATTGGTTTTAGAACAAAGTCGACCATGGCGTTGTTTATAACGATATTTTCATTTGGGGTTTGAAGTAAAGTCTTCCTGCAAGTTACTTATTTCATCTTCTTTCTTTCTACCCTTCCGCCAAGATGACTTGTTTGGCGCTTATTGAGTGTGATAAAGACTTGGCTATCTAGTTACGGTTGTGAATTTTTCTTGCTTAACCCACAACGTAGCTATCATTTCGGTGTCTCACGCGGTGAGGATACGCCAAGAGGTTTTGTACATTGGGTACACCATTTCTTTTCACAAGGATTAGTACAAGTTTAAGTAGCAAACTGAGGAATTTTACTTCATGATCAAGTTTGGCATATCGGGTTTACTTCACCATGTTGTCACTACAATTGCCGTCCGAATATTCACGAAACCGTAGTCACTCGAACACATTCAAACCGACCTTGCTTACGGTTTTGTCTTGATTTTGTAAAACTCGCGAAAGAACCTATTTCTCGGTTTAAATCATAGACTTGTAAAATCCGTGACAATGGAAACATCCCGGTAATAGTAAAGTGCATTTCGGATCTATCTTACGATTTATTCTTAGTTTTGTAAAATCCGCGAAAGAATCTATTTCTCGGTTTAAACCATGGAATTGTAAAATCCGTAATGATGGAACCATCACGGAGAAAGGAAAGTGTAATTATGGATCTTATCTGATGCTGGTGCTACGGTTTCTACTTCAAAGAAGGGATAAAATGGTGTACTTCATGAATTGGGTGTGTGTTTGGGTTGTCTTCATGGCAGTTTGGTTACTACAAGGTTTTACAAGGTTATGTGCTTTCAACCATGGTCGGGATGAAAACCATTATCATAGTTCACTTAAAACGTCAAAGGAGGCTAGATGTGAGCTTTTAATCAGAAGATGTGACAACGGGTTAAATTCACTATTATTTATTTGAGGTTGAAGTGAAATATCACGAACAAGTGTACTTAGCATCCGAAGGTATCGGGATGGATGGATGAAGATTCTTCATGATCCTTGTTCGAGCTTATTATCAAATACGAAGACTTGGAAATCTAGTTATTGTTGGGTGTCTTTTACCTTTCTTTTACCACTGAGGAATTAGGCTCTTACCACCACAAAATAACTATCACTTTAAGGAGTTACGTTGTAGTGCTCGATGTCACAATCAATTGTGGATTTTCAAGAGGTGATGTACGTCTTATACTTGATGGTTGGTTGGATGAAGAGTATAGAGTACTTAGAGATTCAATAGAGGATGAAGTCTCGGCACCTCTCTTTGTTACATATGTGCAAGTTTAAGTCACGAGTTGGGTTGGTTTACTTGTGGTCAAATTCATCATATTGGGTTTCTCCATCGATTGTCACGACAAAGAGCCTCTGAATGATAATGGGGTTGATTACATGTTTCGCCAAGAGAGTCGAAAAGAGAGATGATGATGTATGAACACAGCAGTTCATGCCTCGTTCTCTAAAGAAAAGAAAAGTGTACGCTGCGTTAGTGTGCTTTATCTTCCGAAGAGAAATCTTCTTATTATGACCATTCTCATCAAGATGCTTCATACTTTTTCCATGCGCTTCGGTCATCAAGTGAACCGGGCTGTTGTTGATTGTTTTCTTATTCCACTTGCTCAACTATAATGAAGATGGAGACATCATGTGCTAATTTTAAGGGGAGAAGTGTGAATAGACTACATTTGGATGATTTTCACTTGTTTAATCAAGAATGGCATCTCCGTATGCAATTCTTGAGGGGAGAAAAGTGTGAACTTCCGCATGATTGATTGATATCCGAGAATATACGGTCATACGGCTCCTAACTCATGTAAGAACCGGTCTTCTTCTTATCGGTCATCGTTACATGAAGTTTCTTCTAAGAGCGTTGGTTGACATCTTCACACGGGTGATGATTTATCGACAAAGTGCTTCGGTTAATGCTTCACGTACACATCAACATGATCATTCCGAACAACCTTTCGTTCTTGTTTGATGTGATTATTTGCTTGTGTTACCATTTCGTGTGTTCGCTATGGTCGATTGTCGATTTCCTTGATGAACATCTTTTTGTTCTTGTTTGATTGGGAGGGATCTTAATTAAGGGGATTTGCAAGATGTAAGTTAATTAGGATGCTTTTTGGTGTGTTGAAGATGTTAACTATCTATTCCCCAACTAGACAATCTAGAAGAAGGTCGAGTCTACAGTCTATTCTACATTTTCTGCTACATGTTAGAAGACTAAAGACAAGTTGCATTTAACGATCTAAATACTTCTTCTTAATTTGGGCATTTATCATAAAGATTGTCGGTTTAAGGGGAGAGTACTAATTGGGGGAGGGTGAAATGTCGAATTTAATCCCCAATTAGACTTGCTCACATTATTCAAAGATGTTGATTCTCACAAAGACTTCTAGCGATCTTCTCAACAGATTTCAAGTATTTGGGCTTATAATGTTTTCTTGATTCAAGTGTCAAAACCAAAGAAGGGGAAGGAGACAAGCACCCAAACGCGAGTAAACTTGATGAACTTAATACTTCTAAGTAATTGAAGATATCCCGGGAAGACATATGTTATTACCGCAGAGAAACTCAAGGTTTGACTCATGGCGAGTAAACTTGATGAACTTAATTCTTCAAAGTGATTGAAGATATCCCGGGAAGACGAATGTCATGACCGCAGAGAAACTCAAGGTTTTACTCATCAAGGCGTTTAGTGTTATTATTCAAACTATGTGGGGGAAGTGATGTAAGAGAAAGTTTCTGAAGATAAAAATAGGTACACTAGTGTGTGATGATCTCGATGTTATCGCAATCATCGGGGAGAAAATTGTGTGCATTGGGGCGCCGGTGTCTCACTTGAGGGCTTAATCGATGATTCAAAGATATAATCACTTATTCCGGAGTTGACATCCATAGAGATTGTCATCCAGAGATAATCGATGATTCGGCCCGCTTCTTCAATGTTATCGGTTGTTCTCTTTTGGGAATATGTGTGCCTGGTTCTTGAGCTTCATACACGATCATAAGGGAAGAAAGCCATTGTTTACCACAAACATTGGGGAGATGTTTTCTCTCCGGGCATGATGTGTATTCGGAGAATTCTTGGATATTGGTGTACCGGGTTCTTGAGCTTCATACACGATCATCGTCGGGACGAAAGATGTGAACATTGGGGAGGTGTTTTCATTACCCTCATGATGTGTATTCGGAGAGTTCTTGAGCATTATACTAAGAGATCGACCGCATCAATTCAACTACTTGGGGAATTGTTCTCTTGCCACCTTTTGGAATGGATCGCCGACGTCATTGAAAAGAAATATGAGAAGATAATTTAAGTATGGGATGAAACGTTGTTGTTATTCTATTGGATGATATAACCCGAACGGAGAACCTCGATTATTCTTAAAAGGAGCGTGGATTTACGATAATGGTGTGCTTCTTTGTGCACTGCTATAGCAAGCTTGAAATAGAGCTTGAACTGCTCATCCGATGGATTTTCGGTTTGGGGGAAGCGCAAAGTCTCTTTCTCTCAAAGGCTCATGTTCTATCTTCATTCTAGAGCCTCGAAGCTTTGGTGGTGGAAGTTTAAGAGATGACGAACTCTATCTTCTACGACGTCTTTGTTCGATATCCTTATCTCGGTACTCGATCATCATTCTCTCAAACTATATCATCTTCTCTATCTTTGTATATATTTATCGAAAAACAAAATACAAAATATAAAACCAACAAAAAATAATAATAAAAATAAAAATTCCAAAAATATTGTTTTCTAAGACATGTCATCCGTATCGATAACATTTGCGGTCTTAGAAATGTCATTCAATAATGGCACGGACCATAGATGAAGTTCGAGGGAGGTGTAAATATTCTTTTCAAAACATGTCTAAAATATGGCTTGTAGTTATTTTGATGTAACCGTGCTTAAACTATGGCTTGCTATTATTTCGTATAGCAACCCGCTCTTCAAAGAAGGAAAGTGTTGCGCTAAACAAATTTTCAAAAATATCGTGCACTTATCCTAAAACAAAATGAGGAAAGTATGTCAAGGATCATTGTTCGACACAAATGTTTTTCCGTCTAAAATTCTTCGAAAAATATTTGTTGTATTTCAAAATGGTGGTAAATGAGTTGCTTGAAAATCAATCGATTCGTAGTTTCTCGTAAAATTGAAAACTCAATCAATGACTTCGCTTTTAAACTTTTCGTAAAATAAGTCATTGATTGAGGGGAGAATGTTTTCAAATTTATATCATCTAAACGAGCTTATCTAGTTATCCTAATATGCTTAATTAAAAATGATGTTAACCTATGTTGAAGGACTAGGTGCCTAGGATATGATTGTTAGGATTAGATTATGAGAGTTTGATAAACACATTATTCCCATACATTTGAATGATCTGATTGATATGTTGAATTGAATTTTATTAGTCGATTGCTGTTTGGGTGATGTCGACCACCATATATCAGATGTGTGTTCACTAACGATGCGGGTATTTTGGTATATAAGAATGTTCCCATCCGGATCCCACAATTGAAGATGATTGGATGCCGAAGGAAAGGGTAACTATATCTTGGGTTGACAAATGAAGAAACGGAGCTTAATTGGACTTCTATGGAGTGTTGGCATGGAAAAATGCAACGTAAGAGGTCTCACTACATCGCAGATGGTTTTCTTCTAAGTGATTGAAGAAACGGAGCTTAATTTGACCTCGCTCGCATTAAAATGCAACGTAAGAAGTCTCACCGCATCAACAGACGGTTTCTTCCGACCCTACAAGAACAATAAGCGTCTCAACCACCTAACGATCTTTGTGCAGGATAATAGTGATGATACCATTTTTAAATACAATTTTCAAATAATATTGTTTTGAAAAGTGGAAAATATTGGTTTTCAAAATATAATGGACTTAATTTTAAAATCACCGGACTTCATTTTTTCAAAACATAAGTCACTTAATCATTGACTACGGTCATCGATTGAGGGGAGAGCGATTTAAAATAAAATATTTTCAAAACAATATCTCTTCATAAAAGTCCGTTTGTACAATAATAAGTGGTGATCTAAAGATTTAATGTTATGTCATGGTATGATTTTCTTTAAAACTCAAAGATCTTACAAATGAAATTTTTTCGTTCTTTTTGATTGTGAAATTGTTTTATTTTACTTAAAGATCGTTTAAAACTATCATACATGACACTAACAATCTTTAATGTCTAGAGTTGTCCATCTCAATCAATTTCGTAAATTAAATCTTGCCACGTCTTTCCCTAAAATTTCTAAATGATTTAATTATTCGGGATCACAAATCTCAAATAGTTTGATATTTTTGATCGGGGGAGGAGATCATGATTTAAATCTCAAATCTGTTTTAGTCCTTTAAAGGCACTCCTGCCTCCATGTGCCGAACGCATAATGCACATGTTGAGGGGGAGCATTTATCCAAAAACAAAATGAGTATTTAAACAAGGCACATATTCTCTTATGTTTTCTAAACCTTATTAAATCACTTGGGATCCAAAATCTCAAAGGGTTTGATATTTTTTATCGGGGGAGAATTTGTGATTTAATAACGAAATTTGATAAAGGATGATCGATTTGATTCAAAAGTACTAGTTCTCTCTAATATGTGCTAAACTCTTTCGTCGATGCACATATTGAGGGGGAGCAAATGGTTTTTTAATGGCTTTTGTATTCGTGGATGTGCTTCAAATGAACTCTTGCCTCTATGTGATAAAATGATTTCAAATATCCTATGCACATATTGAGGGGGAGAATTTTACCAAGAAAATCAAATGGCTTTTTCTATGAAAATGGTGATCAAAGAAAATATTTCAAAGTCCTCTTGCTTCCATGTGCTAAACAATTTCTAAATCATATGCACATGTTGAGGGGGAGGTTTTCTAAATGATCAAAACAATTAAGGTACAAAATGCTTTGATTTTATATCACATGTACCTTGATTGATTTTTCCAAATGATTTTTCAATTGGTTTCATGAAGAAAAGAACAATACCAAAAGACCGACCAATTTACTTTATGCATGGTGTTATAAGGATGGTTATGTTAGGTATTCGTTCCCATGATCCGCCAGAACCGGAGGGATCTTCCAGGACAATCCACTAGATAGTGTAGAGTCCTTAGGAATATTGAAAAAAGGAGAAAAGTGAGATATGGGAAGAGTGCGGACCGAGATAGAGCTAGAACCGGAATAAACCCAGAAGGTTCTAGTTATGAAATCTCGGTAAGCACTAAAGAGGTTGAAGAATGAAAAAGAATTGAATGTGAAAAGGGGTGAAAATAAATAGCCTCCAATAATTCAACCTTAGGGCGATAACGGGTTCAATACATATGCCGATGGTGTTTACTAAGGTAACATCGGTATTGAAGACAAGACGTCATGGACCCAAGGATGATCGCACTACAACTTTCCAAACCACTCAAGTTCCTCTTAAAAGGGCTTGTTTCATTATCACGGGAACAGACATTATCTATCGACTTTCTCTTAGAGATTGTTGATATTGAAGAAGGAGACCTCTCCCTAGTCTCCGCATAGGAACCAAAATGCACAATTGAGTCTAGAGCCAAGAGATCATCCACATTATCTCGTTAGGACACAAAATTAATGAAGACTTCATTGTTTCACACAATGTGGAAAGTAAGTATATATTGAGAGTCCTACGCATTATCCTTGTGGTATTGCCGTAACATCCGAGTGATATGTAAATATTCACTATGAAGATGGAAATCCTTCAGAGCCAACATCAAACAAGCTCTTGGTGAGTGACATGAGATCTTTCATAAGATCAAGCTTGTGACAACTGGATTGAAACGATGGGGCGATTCAATCATGAATCAACCTTGGTCCAGGATTGGAATTGATGAATACTTTTGGAAAAACCATTCGATGTGGAAACCTTCTTTTCTCTAGCACGTCGAATGTGTATTCATATTTCATATTCAAAAAGTATCTCTGATTGAAAAAAATGCTTTGAAAAACTGCTCGATGTGCGAATCTCTTCTTGTTGGGAATTATGTGAAGTAGGATTTTCATTGTCATTCGCCAAGGTTTCATCAAGTAGAAGCGATTCTGTCAAGAAGTGATTCTACTAAAGAGTTCAAGCTTCCGAAGATACTTCAATTACGCTAAGAGTCCTCGAACTCACAATCTATACACATTCAACCTCAATGAAGTTCACCAAGGTGACCTTACTTGTCTGTGGCTAAAGCATCATTGGATGAGTCCAACAAATGGCATAGGAGAATGGCTCATGTGAACTTGAAAACTATAAACACTCTCCAAAAGGGGACTTGTCGAAGGTCTTCCCACCAAAGTTTTCTCCAATGATCATAATTGTGTTGCATGCAACAAAGGGAAGCAACACGTAGCATCCTACAAAGTCATCATCGCAGTGAGCATCATCTCGAGCCTCTTCATTGTTACATATGGATCTATTTGGTCCAACTCAAGTCAAGCATCGATCACAAGTACTATTGTTTGGTCATCACCGATGGATATAGATTTTGTTGGGTGTTCTTTCTAAGGACTAAAGATGAAACAACTCCAGTCTTGAAAGACTTCATCACCCTCGTTGAAAATCAGTTGAACAAGAATGTTAAGGAATTGATGTGATAATGGGATGAGTTCAAGAATGCTATTATTATAGAACTCTGTGGGTCTAAAGGATAAAGAGGACTATAGCAATCCAAGAACCCGCAACTAAATGGGGTAGTGAAAGAAAGAATAGGACCACGATGAGAGGTGCGAGATCAATGCTTGAGACTCTAAATTGCCCACTATGTTACGGATCAAGTCATTGGCACTGACTTGCTATGTGCTTTATGAGTCTCCATAACAAGACCTCACCTCAAAACACCATATGAACTTCTTTGGTAAGGTTCCAGTCATTCATTACCTCAAACCTTTGGTTGTCAAGTGACCATTCTAAACACCGGTGATCCTTTGGGAAGTTTGATGAGAAGGTCGATGATGGTTATATTGTGGGTTATTCGGCTAATAGCAAGGCTTACGAGTGTACAACTTATCACGCCAAGAAGATAGAGACTTTGAACCTCGGATGCCTAGAAGATAAGCCCAATGTTCAAGGGCGTGGTCATGTGTGGTCTTTTGATCTTGACTACCTAACCGACTATCCGGGTTATACTAGACATATGGCTAACCAAAGTGCAGGCTCTCAAGAAACTCCCACTAACAATGCGGTACCTTGATCGACTGAAGTGAATTTGAAGATGATGAACAACCCATTCTTGTGCCTTCTTTCTCCCTAACATTGTTGCGGTAACTCTTCAAGAGATAATTCGGTGAGAGTGAAGATGAATCACACTATGCCGAGGACCTTGCTAGGCTTTAGACTCAAGAGTTTGCGACTAAGCTTGAAGTCGAGAAGGTGGATGGGAGTTTGCAAATGAGACGTCGGTGGAAACCACATTTCCGACATTGATGCGATCTCCCATCGTCATCAAATCTGCTGAAAGCTCGTCTGCTTCTACTCCTATTCCTACTAGAGTGTCCACGGACTTTGGTGACCAGATACTCGCTTTCCAAGTCCTTCATATCTTGGAAATCATCAACCCCAATCTAGCATTTTCACCACACCTTCCTATGACATAACTTTTGTACCTAACCGTGTCTAATCTTGAACCTACCATTGATGTCAACCCCACTGCTACCAAAAGAATCAACATCACTCACCCTCAATCCAATATTATTGGTGAAATTCTAGCTCTGTTAGAACTGAGGGCTATCTCCAGTCCTAAATTTGACATGGTTGCTTTTCTCTCTTATGTCTCTAATCAAAGAAAGAGACAATCACACAGACTTCAAGCATTGTCTGTTTGCGTATTTTCTTTCACAAGTAGAACCAATCAGTGTTTCTCAAGCTCTTGAAGACTCAAGTTGGATTGAAGCAATGCAAGATGAAATGCAACAGTTCCAAAACCAACAAGTTTGGATATTGGTACCTTTACCAGATGGGAAATACGCTATCGGAACTAAATGGATTCTGAAGAACAAAAGAGATGCACAGGGTGTGGTGATTAAGAACAAAGCAAGATTAGTAGCTCAAGCTTACAAGCAAGAGGAAGGGATTGGTTATGATGAAGTGTTTGCACCTGTTGCTAGAGTAGAGGCCATTCGGATTTTCTTGGCCTATGCATCATACATGGGCTTCATGTCGACGATGGATGTTAAAGGTGCTTTTCTATGGTGAGATTGAAGAGAAGTTTATGTCACACAACCCAAAGGATTTGAAGACCCGGATCATCCTAATCATGTCTCAGAGTCGTTAAAGCTCTCTATGGACTTCATCGTGCACCAAGGGCATGGTATGCTAGCTTTCATCATTTTCGAAGCATGGCTACGTAAGAGGTGCCATTGATAAGACTCTTTTTCCGAAGAAGAACTCAGCAGACATCATACTTGTGCAAGTGTACGTGGATGACATCATTTCGGATCCACTAAAGAAGCTTGGTGTAGGGAATTGAGGATCCGATGAAGGAGAATTTCGAGATGAGTGCTATGGGAGAGCTTACTTTCTTTTTGGGTCTCCAAGTTCGTGAGAACAGGATGGGATATTTATCGGTCAAGATAAATATGTGAGGACATGTTGAAGAAATTGGCGTGGAAGGTGTCGGATCGCCACAACACCTTATGAAGCTCCAAAACAAAAGCCAACAATGATCCGGATCTACCATGAATGTTCATTTATACTGATCTATGATTGGTTCATTAATGTATCTAACGACTTCAAGGCCCGATATTACCTTCATTTGTAAGTGTGTGCTCGACATCAAGTCACTCCACTTACTTCCCATCTCAATGCGATCAAGAAGATCTTTAAGTACCTCAAAGGCCAACCTCACTGGGTCTTTGGTACCCAAAAGAATCTCCTTTTAAGTTGGAAGCATATAGTGACAAGTGATTATGCCGGTGCAAATCGATAGAGATCCACAACCGGAGGTCACAATTCCTTGAAAGAGACCGATTTCTTGGCGGCAAGAAACAAACCATTGTAGCTACCTCTACTATCAAGTAGTATGTTCTTTGCGCAAACCGCGTGGCAGTGCTTTGGATTCAAAACCAATTCTTGGACTATGGGTATAACTTCATGAACACAACTCTTTTATTGATAATCGTAGTACCATATGCATTGTCAAAATCCAGCTTTTTCACAAGAGAACCAAACATATTGAAATCAGGCACCACTTTATAAGAGATGCATATGAAAACATTTGATAAATGTGGCGAAAATTCATCATCGATGATAATGTGCAGATCATAACAAAAGCTTTGATGGACCAAGGTTTCAACACCTCGTGATCAATATTGGAATGCTTAACCCTTAACCGCTAGTTTAAGGGGAGGCATAGGCCTCGGGGAGGCATATGCCTCGGGAGGATTTTTCTTTGTTTGTTTGTTAGTTTTTAGTCAAAAAAAAAAAAAAAAAAAAAAAAAAAAAAAAAAAAACTAACTTTCATTTGCATTTTGTTGCAATTTTAACTCACCGATATACCTTGTGTGTATCAAAGAGTTAGCTAGTCCAAAGGGCTGACTTTGGTAAAGACATGTCAAATCTGTTAATAGTCAGTAATGGTTTGCTCAAAATCATAGGGTCTGTGAACCACCCATGCTTAATTCTTGAATGTTGTATGGTCATCAATTCACCATGGTCTATTCCTTGTTGGAATCCAAGAATTGGCTAGCCCACAAGTATATGGCTTGTGGTAAAGGCAACTATCTCCATATTTGGTTATCAATTCACCACTTTAAGAATTGACTAGTCCCGAGCAAACGGCCACGTGTAAAGACACATCAAATCCGTTTATATGGTTTCGGTTTGCCTATAAATTAGATGGTTATCGGTGTACCATAGTTTTCGAACTTAAACATTTGGCTACTCCGTAGTAATGGCTATTGGTAAAGAGACATCAAATCCATTATTTTCAATGATTCACCTCTCATGGGAGTTCACACACCGGAAGTGATGAGAATAGTATGCAACTAATAAGTTTTGATGTACATTATGTCATTTGTTGCTTGCAAAGACCGGAGTCTCAAAGTTTGATCATCATAGAGATGAGTTTATCATTGGTTCTTTGCTATCGATATGTGAACACAATCCTCTAGTCTTCAAGTCTCAAAAGATCTTTCAAGGTCAGAACCGGAACTTAACCAAGTCAAATTTCGCTTTAAGGGAGGATTGTTGGGAATTATGTGAAGTAGATTTTGCCACACATCGCCAAGGTTTCACTAAGTAAGCGATTGATCAAGAAGTGATTCTCTTGAAGAGTACAAGCGTTGCAGTATTCTTCTTTGAAGGGTGAAAGTGACTAGGATCGCACGCCTTTATGAATTAAATGCTAACTCATTATTATCTTTGAACGGCCCCGAGGTTGCATGGGTTTTATTGTACTGCTCAATATAGTTTAGTGTATTAGTCATTAAATGCATGCTTGCATGCTTAGTCGATTGGGTTGTTATAGTATTAGGGTTCCTTATCTATAAAAGGAACCTCATAGTTTGTAATAGATAACTGATCTGAAACATAGAGTTTCAGTTAATAAAAAGATCCATAGAGGATCTAAGTGTTCTTAGTTAAAAAATAAAAAAAGGGGGAAGAAGATTCGCCTGCTACTGTTGATTGAATGATTCGCCTGCTACAGGTTGTTTTGTAATATCAAATAGGGGAAGATTGTTGGGAATTATAGATTTGATGATTACAAAACCACGAGCAAGAATGAAGAAAGAAGAAACAATGAGGACCTAATATGTAATAGTTAGCTTTTCTAGTAAGCTAGGTTTGTAACCTCCCTATTATATAAAGAGGATGGCGGCTAGGTTACTAGATCATCCTTTCATTTCATTTCATAGAAAACATCTCCTAATGAGAGTCTAGCAAACGCATAGAGCGTCTTGTAGTAGTTGTAGTAGTATTAGTTTCTTTATGTTTTAATAAAGAAACCTTATTAGTAATATTGATTGTGTTATTTCTAAAAAAAAAAAAAAAAAAAAAAAAAAAAAATAGGTCCTCATTGTTTCTTTATATAATGTAGGAGGTTACAAACCCTAGCTTACTAGAAAAGCTAACTATTACATATTAGGTCCTCATTGTTTCTTCTTTCTTCATTCTTGCTCGTGGTTTTGTAATCATCAAATCTATAATTCCCAACAATCTTCCCTATTTGATATTACAAAACAACTTGTATAAGAAACAATGCTAAAACATGTCATCACAAATAATAAGTCGCACATCATGAATCTTCTTCCCTTTTGTAATCATCTAATAGGGGTCTTGTGCAACCTCGTAGACGCTTTCCCTCAAGTGATGCATGTAGATAGTAAGTATATAAACCATAAGCTTCCCTTAAAATTATACTAACCATCTTTTTTTTTTTTTTTTTTTTTTTTACAACTAAACAAAATAAATAAAGCATAACAACAGAGAAGCCAAATCGAAGAAAGACAAAAAAATCTACCAAGAGAAACACCAAAGCATCGTCTTATATCTTGTACTATACACGTGACTCCAAACTCGGATGATGCACTAGCGAATGCGAGCATTAAGCACATTTTCTATAGATCTCGCCTTCACTAACACCGAGCACTACAATGTAACTCCTTAAAGTGATAGCAAATGCAGCATTAAGTACTTTCAGTAGATCTCACCCCTTCACTAGAATCATCAAGTCTTTGTCACATCATTAACGTGACAAACAAGTTATCTCAAAAGTGCCCGACTCACTTTGAGATATGATAAGACACGACCTTCAAAGTAAAACCGATCTAGAAACAAAACCTTCGTAGAACCGAAACCTTCAGCAGAAACCGGTCAGCAGAAACCAAAATGAATCAAAATATGCAGCCAGTAGGAACACCAAATTAAGCCGAAAAAATGTTAATTCCTAGGGTTCATCGTTGAATAAAAAATCAACTCACCATGTCTAGTAAAACATTAGAAGACCAACTGAAGAACCACGACCATCAGCAGATACACGCTCAATTAAATAAACCAAACAGTATACCATGAAATCAAGATCGACACCGCAACCCATCACAAACAGTACATTTGCGCCTCATATTAGGTACTGAAGACAGCCAATAAAACTATCTTGACCATGTGAGCAGTACAAGACGTGGCACCCAATAAATGCGCCTAACCATGAGAACCAATCAAATATAATCCCACTGAACTTCAGCAGCAACAAGTGATAGCCAAATAAATGAAAAGACAGCTACAGATACCATCAATCATAGCTAATTACCCAAGGCCCCACGTACCAATATTATCCTATGTGAAAAACCATACGTGTGAAGACACGTGAGTGGGACCATTGCATACAATCAATATATCAATTTGATCAGAAGGAACGATTTGACCAGCAGCAATGTTCACACACACATGACCAAGGGAACCAAACAAATGATAAGACCACCATAGTAACCATACGCCTCATCTTAGCAAATCAAATATTAGAATGACTAATAAAGGCCACCGACCAATTAAATATAGTACCAAGATCTCATAACTGGGTCCTTCATCAAATTAATACAGAAGAAAACCACGAGAGTAATTAAACCCAAACAGTAGCAGGCGAATCAGAAATAAAATACCAATTCATGCCAACCAATCCAATTTGTGATTGAAGTAAGTAATAATTGACAAAAGAATTTATGAAACCGAATAATACCGATTGACAGTTATCGCACCTTCTCCGAATTTTCATCAGATCTGCTCCAAAAAAACAACTTCTTTTTCTTGCTACCTCTTTTCGTCTGCCACCATAAATAAATTAGAAACCCTAAACACATGAAAACCTTATAAACCCTAGATCGAGAGCCACCCGCTCTGATACCAATTGTAAAATCCCATATCCGGACTCAACTAGGGTATAAGCAATATTGATTGATTAGATGCACAGTGGAATAGAAACAACACAATCAACATCACTAATAAGGTTTTCTTTATTAAAACATAAAGAAACTAATACTACTACTACTACTACTACTACTACTACTACTACTACAATACGCTCTATGCGTTTGCTAGACTCTCATTAGGAGATATCTTCTATGAAATGAGATGAAAGGATGATTTTGTAACCCTAGCCGCCATCCCTCTTTATATAATAGAGGGAGGTTACAAACCCTAGCTTACTAGAAAAGCTAACTATTACATATTAGGTCCTCATTGTTTCTTCTTTCTTCATTCTTGCTCGTGGTTTTGTAATCATCAAATCTATAATTCCCAACACTTCTTTTATCTAGCACATCGAATGTGTATTCTTTTCAAATACAAAAAGTATTTTTGATTGAAAATTGATCTATCTCATAAAACCTTCGTCAGATTGCAAAACTCTTTCTTCTAAGCAATACGCGATTGTTTTCAAATCAATTTTTCATCAATCGAATCTCAATTATTGGTTCACTCACCCGTGTTGTCTTCTTTGAGACGCTTCGGTTTGAGAACAGCACTAGAACGACTTGAAACCCCTCAAGGAAATTCTTGAATTATACCGATCACGGCAAGATTGTAATCGATCAATGGGGAACCGTGGTGTGTACTCAATTCAACGAAGTGATCAAAGACACTTTCGTGTGTTTTATGCTAACTGTTGTTTGCAAGTACATTTGGACGGTTGCGGTGATCGTAATTGAGACGTCAATCCAAAGCCGCATGCTCACAAAGATCCACACTTAATTGAAGAAATCATGACCGGTACATATCTACATAACCTCGGTTACGATATTTTTATACTATGCTTCGCTACTTCTCCGCAAATATCATGAACCAAAGAAAGCTTCCGCTTACTACGATGGAAGATGTCATAATTCAAAAGTGTGAGCATGTCGGTCCAAAAGTCACAACGCCACATGATGGCAACACAACAAAGGGTGATCCGGAGATTTATCGTGGTCGATGATCTCAAAGAAAGATCAAGATCATCAAAGATGTGGATCAGTTAAAGGCCTCCACTTAAAAGTACAAATCAATGCGGACTTTGAAGAATCGCTACAAAAGCACAAAAGATTGCGGACATTGAAGAATTGAAGTCTACGAGCTCAAGACTGAAGATTATATAGAATGCTAGGATTCAAAATGTAAAACATGGGGTGACCTCCCTTAGGGGGAGATTGTTAGAAATTGGAAATTCCTTTGTGAAGAGTCGGTCACCCCAAATGTTATCTAGCATAAGTTAGCTCGTAGACTTGTAGTTATTTACGTTATTTAGTAGTTTATTAGTTAGTTTGTAGCGTAGATTAGTTTAATGTAACACCGTGGAGAAGGACGGTCTTTACCCACCGATGCACGATCCACGATCCGGCGGAGGACGTATAAGTTGTAGTATAAATACCCTTCCATCCATGGAAGGGGTGGTGCTTTTCAATCTAACATTTTACATTTTACAAAGCAAGTCTCTAGCTTGAACACCCATCTCTCTACTTTCTCTCTCTAAAATGGCTATCATGTATTTACATCATCCAAAACCACCCGAATCATCTAAACAACATAATATTACGATCCTACAAATAAAATCAAATAAAAAATTGCATGATGTTGTAACATTGAGCTTTCAAATTTAAACTTTAAAAAACTCAAAATGGATTTATAAAAAATGTTGCAATGTAGAAGGAGATATAAAGATAATCATTAATATAATGTCTATTTTAAATACAAAGAAAATATTGTCTTTTCTAATTCTCATTTTGAGGGTTTAAATTAAAAAAAAAAAAAAAAAAAAAAAAAAAAAAACATTTTCTTTAAATCTAGTAGTATAAATTATTTGAGTTGTCTTGAATTTCATGTCATCTCTAATTACTAAAATGAGTAAAACTTTGACTTTGATGAAAATGTAACTGGTCAAATGGATGCATTTCTAAGGGTGTGTTTGATTTAGAGGATGAGATTGCCATCAATATGAGTTATGACATAGGGTAGAATGAAAATTGGTATGAGTTGAGGTATCAATTTTGATACAAGTGTTTGGCTTCTAATTATTTAGACTTGAGAATCAAAATATTCTTGGTCTAATGTATTGATGGGCAACTAATAACAATGTATAAAAATTCAATTCAATTACAATTCACATCAAAATTGTGTTTGTGAACACCTAGTTTTATATAACATCTCAATTTATCTTCAACAATATCTAAAATCAAATGTAAAATGTCGTTAAATAAAAAAACAAATAAATCTTCTAAATCCAAATCTCAAACCGTAACAATTGATGTTTCCTTTGCTTTATTAGTGATGGAAGGAAAGATAAGAAATTATACAATAAGAAAAATAAACAAAAGAAATGAACTATGAGATCAAACAAACACAAAGAAATAAAAAGTTAGAGTAAATTACACTGTTGGTCCACAAACTCTGACCGATTAGCGAATTTAGTCCCAAATTGTCAAAAGTCGCACTTTTACTCCCCAAACTCTTTTTTTGCTAACGGTCGTTAGCATTTCTCGTTACTTTTTGTTAACGGTCGTTACTTTTCTCGTTACCACTACTACTACCCACCGCCTACCACCACTATCACCCACCACAACCAACCACCATTACCAACCACCACCACCCACTACCACCAACCACCACCACCCACCACCAACCACCACCACCCACTACCACCACCGCCGCCAGTGTTTGTGGACCACGGGTGTAATTTACTCTAGAAACTTTCTTCTTTTAAGTGTCGATGTGCTGTTTTCTCTTGTTTGGTTGATATTTGATAACATTCATGAGTAGGAGTGTGGCTCTCTATGGTCATTACTTGAATCTAATAATCTCGAGTTGTTTTACAAAGCGGTTGAAAAATTTTCCCCGACAGAGCCTCCTAACTGACCGAACCGAACTCAATAAGCTAGTTGCATTACAACCTGTACTTAACAACCCAACGATTAGTAGTCATCAAATAAGTGGTGGAGGAGTTCCACTTAGTGGTTCTTCCCAATATGTTGTTAGCCTTTCAAATTACCAAAATATGTTGATGAGACAATAATCCATGAACTCAAACTCCTAAGAAGAGTCCCTTCTGTAAGTAACTCTAACCAAAATGGGTTGGTACAAGGTTGAGCCATGCAGAATAACAAAATGATCCAACAAAACAATAACCACCACATTCTCAAGGTGGCGAGCAGGTGGCACAACAACACGTGATTAAGCAAATCATTCAAGATATGAATAATAACAATAACAGTTTTGGTGAGGGTGAAGGCCAAAGTTGTCATCTATGTGTATACACTATACACATTTAAAAAGGGCTTTCGGGTTTTTATTAGCATTATGATAAAATTTCTTTCATGTTTTTTAATTACGTTTTATGATCATCATTTCCATCATGATGGAGGTGGTGGTGGGTGGTGGTGGTTGGTGGTGGGTAGGTAGGTGGTGGTGGGTGAGGTGGTGGTGGTGGTGGGTGGGGATGGTGGTGTGTGGTGGTGGTGGGTGGTGGTGTTAATGTTGGGTGGTGGTGGTTGGTGGTCGTGGATGGTGGTGGTAGCAGTTGTGGTGGTGGGTGAAGGGTGGCGGTGGGTAGTAGTGATAACGAGAAAAGTAACGACTGTTAAAAAAAGTAACGACCGTTACTAAAAGTCTAAAAGACGAAAAAGCCCATGCAACTAACGAGAAATGCTAACGACCATTAGCATAAAAAGAGTTTGGGGACTAAAAGTGCGATTTTTGAGAATTTCGGACCAGATTCACGAATCGAGCGGAGTTTGGGTACCAACGATGTAATTTACTCAAAAAGTTATAAAGAATTTTGGACACCAATGAGGACTTTCGGAGATTTTAAATTTAAAAAAAACCTATGGGCGACCATAGATTTGAAAAGTCACCTTTTTAAAGGGTTTGTAGTATGTCAAGATATCTATATTTATACATGATAATAAAAATAGTTTTGTAAAAGTCTTTGCAATTAATAATTTCCACCGTCATCGCCTCCTTCATTTTTATTTTTGTCAAAAATTATCACACAAAACAGTTTCAATCTATTCCTAAATGACAATGACCGAATCAAAACATAAACAAAATCCAAACCAGTTACATCTACCTAAATCCTTAACACGCCCAAATCATTAACACACCCAATTCACTTACATATACATCCACGATTCAAAAGAACCTATGCTCAAAACCATCCATTCGTATGTTTGAAAACAAAGTCTTCATCGTCTTAATTTCCCTAAACCGAAGATAAACTTGGAAACTAGAAACAATTGTTCTTCAAATCCCACCAATTCTATGATGTCAACAAAATAAATTAGGTAAGTTTTAATTATTATTTTGTTCATGATGTAATATGTATAATATATTCAGTTTTATAATTTCTCAATTCAATTGATAATACCAAGTTTTCAATTCAATTCGTAAAAGAAATCTAATTTAATTTGTTTGCAAATCACTATTAGAATAAATTAGGGAGAACCTTTGGCATCAATTAAAATCAATTTGTTTTTCAATTCGATTAACTTACATTCGGCAACAAATAGTTCAAATTTATTTCAAACAAAATCAAATTATTGATGTTAACACTTAACAACTAGCGGGCTTGATTTTTTTCTTTCTTTTTTTGGTTTTTTTGTATCGGATTAAATATTGGTTCCTTTGTAATGCAATCTTTGGAAACTTTCTAATGCAAACGTTAATACGTATTATGATTTGTTGATGTTAGAGTGATAGCTTTTATTTTGATTTGCAGATTTAATTCATTCAAAGCATCAATACTTGTTATTATTCTCAGCTTTAATTGGTTTAATTCATTGAAAGCATCAATATTTGTTATAATTCTGCAGCTTTAATTCTGTAAGTTTCATTTAATCTTGCTTTTGATTAGGTTAATGTGTTAATTTGGTGCTTCAAATTTTCATTGATTGTAAAGTTTTATAGGTTCTTTTGGAAGAAAGGGTTTGATTATGAATTTTTATATGGTGTTTTAGTTTATGCAATTATGTGTATTCTGTTGTGATTGTTAGTTGATTGAAATCTTTAATGTAAGTGATCCCCTATAGATGGTGCTTGTAGGTTGAGAGAATGAAGTGCTCATATAAAATTCAAAGTAAAGGGTGTTGTACACATTAAATTTTCATTAAATGAGTACCGATATAGAAGCAATTGTTGAATTTAGACGCAACAGATTTTGATGGATGGGTGCTTTATTGTGTTTTGATTGTGTTAAATGGTGTTCTAAATATTAGCTTTTAATTTATCGGATGCTCATTTTCCCCAATCTTGAAGTTATTAATTAGTCTTACCCTATATTGATGCCAAAATATGTGAAAAATCAATGTAGCATTTCAATGCATTTAAATAAAGATGGAGTTTTGAGTCCTTTTTTCCTCTTTGGTTATCGCATTCTCATTCAATGCATACTCCATTTTCTGGGCCCACACGAAATGGATGATGACTTTGTGTTGGTTGTTTGCATTTATTGCAGGAACTGATGATGATCTTCGGCCATCTCATTAAAAAGAATTCCAAGTGGTGAACTGATGATGAAGCACAAATTCATCTCCTTGAGCAAACAACTTCCATATTTTAAGACGAGGCCAAACAACTTCCTCAAAAAGGTCACTTAACCTCTTTGCTCAATGTGATTCCATATTTTAGGAGATCAACAACTTCTTTTGTCATAAGAGAGAATAATGGTGGGTTAAGGTTCTTGTTTCTCGATCACTTCTTGGTCATGCTAGTGGGGTCTTGATTTTAAATCCCCAGGGCTACAACTTCTACATGCAAATTGATACCCACATTATTCCTGACATTGAATACATACGTCACGAATCAAGTTTCTTTATGTTCGAACATTCTTGTAGCCTGAAAGAGATATACTGATATACTGAAGTAGATAGTAGACCTGACATTGAATACATACGTCACGAATCAAGTTTCTTTATGTTCGAACATTATTTTATATCTACTATCTACTTCAGTATATCAGTACATCTCTTTCAGGCTACAAGAATTTTCGAACATAAAGAAACCTCATTCGTGACGTATGTATTCAATGTCAGGAATATTGTGGGTATCAATATGCTTGTAGAAGTTGTACCCCTGTGGATTAAAAATCAAGACCTCACTAGCATGGCCAAGAAGCGATCAAGAAACAAGAACCTTAACCCACCATTATTCTCTCTTATGACAAAAGAAGTTGTTGGTCTCATAAAATATGGAATCAGATTGAACAAAGACAGGTTAAGTGAGTTTTTTGAGGAAGATGTTTGGCCTCGTCTTAAAGCAAATGGTATTAGTCGATGTATATGATAGACGTTTATATTTTTATGGGCTTAGTCATTGTTTTAGCCTATCCCAATTCAAGAATGTTCACTGATGTATTATATATTTTTATTTGTGATTAGTAGAAGAGGACACAATCATTTAAACCAACATTGTTACTCGGTGATATGATAGACATCTATGTTTTTATGGGCTTAGTCATTGTTTTAGCCTAGCCCAATTCTAGAATGTTCACTAATCTAATATATATAAACATTGAGTGACTAAATTTAATGTGCAAGAGTTGTTGTGCACAAAAAAATATACGGTACAACATACTTGAAGCCACATCAAAGCTATCTTATCATACATACTATAAGATTGAGTATTAAGCTTAAATGTGGAGTCATAAAGAAGTAAAAATAAGAAAACCAAAAGCTTATAAAACTATCTTTTAGTGTAACCATTAATATAAGAAAACCAAAATATTATAAACCCTCATCTCTTTGCCTCCCATGAGTTACAACTTACAAGTAAACCATACTAAACCATTATATAAAGAGTTTTGTGGAATGTGTAATATCAGTGCATGTGATGATCATCCAAATTCAGCAGATACATCGGTTAGTATGCTTATGTTTTCTATCTCCTATGTCATTCATGGTGTATTTAAATGCATAAATACGTGTGTACACATAAAATAGAAAGTACAATAGGTATGGAAATTTCTACTAGCTAACAAAATCAACTTAACATGTAATATGCATTAAGGCTTTCACAGGCAATGCCATTGATGCATTGACTTATAGCTTCGTTCAAATTGTTCAAAGTGCACGTAAATTGACATATAGATACCTACTTGATAGTATCTCTATGCATATATTGTGGCACACAACCTATTTGTATCCGATGCTTTTTGTTTGTTTGATTGTTTTTTTCCATATATGCTCTTGAGAAAAGATCAATACAGAACAGAAAAAAACCAAAGAACATACCCTTCCATCCTGGCCATTCATTTCAGTTTGATCCTACGGTTGGATCTATTCTCATCTGTCCCATTTAATTAAATAAAAGGGTAGGGTTGTAAATTTATTTGACCCGTTTCATTCACTCTCAGTCACTCAACCATTTTTTCTCTCTCTCACTAAAAACATTATTTTCATTAGATCTAAACTTTTTCATTCACTTTCATTCACTGTCATCAGATCTAAACTTATATACTCTCTCGCCATGTGGCTTCTTTGCCCTTGGCCACTACAATGAGCCCACTCGTGATAAACTTTGAGGTGCCTATGTTCTTGTTCGCGAGATACTACTACTCGTGACAATGAATGAAAGTGAAGTGGAAAACATTTCGTGGTCATTCAAGGTATCATCAATCTTCATACCTTAGTTCTTTGTTCTTTCATATAAATTTTTAAAAATCGTTATATCAATGCTTGATAATATAATTTAGGCAATGAAATTAGTATATGACAGGTGAAAGTCAAAACTCATAAAGTCCATTACTTTTTCATTAATTCATGTTGGAATTTGTTGCTCAAATGATGTATGTTGTCTTTATTCTATGTTATGGAATATTATTGATGCAAGTTGTTTATTTTTGGGACATGATATAGTTTTGATAATGATGAGATTAAAGATTTTTCTTATATTTTTGTTTCTCATGACTTGTTGTTTTTGTCATTCCTGCTAGTTTTAAGGATGTGAATGTAGTTCTTGCATACCTATTAGTACTTTGTGGATTTGGCAAAACTAGTGGTAGCTGTTAGATGTAGCAATAGCTTTTTTGTTTTGTAAAAGCATTTGATAACTAGGTGGACTGTAACTATAAAGTATGAAATAAGCATACAACTGAGAAGGCTAAAAGCCAAACGTTGAAGGCTTTTGGATGGACTATCCACAGATCTACAAATATTACCAAATGGGTTTTATTAGATTGATTATTGAGATGTAGATGCACTTTTCACATATTTCATTTTTAGGAGTTTACGCTCTTTTTTCACTTTCGGTCTAACTATATAAAAGTGAACTTTAAAAAGAAGAGGTAAAAGTGATTTGCAACTAGCATTACTTATTGCTTTGCTAGTTGATATGCAAATCACATGTTATTTACCCAAAATCACATGTAATTTACTTAAAATCATATGTGATTTTATCTCAAATTATTTTTTAAGGTGAATCACATGTGATTCATACACGAATCACATGTGATTTACATACAAATCACATGTGATTTATATATGAATCACAACAAAAAAACATAACCACATGCTACCAACTATATAAAGAACTTTCCACTACAAGTTTATGGACAAATCACTTGTGATTTCAACCGAATCACATGTGATTTTCTAGTATAACACTGAGTGATCACTTAAAAGACATGCTACTAAAAACATTTATATGTGACTAACTGCAGGTCTTGCTTAAAAAAGTTGAAGAAAAGCATAAGCCGAAGGTTGAGTCTAAGCCTATTCAGAGAAAAAGAAAGAAGTTATTACTTATTAGATTGACGAAGATTACGAAAGTAGGTTATGTTTTGTGAAAAGCATGTGTTTGAGAAGATTAAGGGTTGCGTAAGGTGGACCGGAGAAGTATGTTGGGGTGATTTATGGATTGGAGGTTTATTGAAATTTTAATATCTTTATTATTAATAGTGAGAAATGTGGTTTTACTAATGTCGTCTTAGCAATCAAGCGGATGTAAAGTTCTCGACTTTTAATATCGATTAGATGCGACCGGTTTCATTTTTTGTTTTATTGATTGCTTATGATTATTTTATATGTTTTGTCTTTGTTTGTCAGGATCATGGCATTAGGGTAAGTAGTTACATGTTTGTATCGGTATTAATGCATTTGTGATTTACCACAAATCACATGTGATTTATCACAAGTCACATGTGATTTATCACAAATCACATGTGATTCTTTTTGGACCACTTGTGATTTTTTAAAAATAACAAATCACATGTGATTTTTTTACGGATCACGTGTGATTTGTCTGGACGGAAATTTTGAATAAAAAGTTCGTCGAAAGTATATAAAAGTGCATATCTATAGAAAGATAATTTTTTTCTCGTCGCGATGGTGTATTTTTTGTAGCTTAAAGATTTACCGTTTGCAAGATATGTTGTTTTTAAAAAAAGGTTGGAAAGTGGGTTTTTATAGAATTACATTTCTACCCTTCCTTTGTTAATTTTTGCTTTCATCTCATCCATTAGATGAAAAGAAGATGGATGGTTGAGATCTTATGATTTGTTCTTTAGATTAGATTTGTTTTCTATTGATCTCACCTCATCATCTCAATAACGTTATCTGTTGTACAGGATGACTTTTGTTGTCGAATGGTTTTACTAATGTCCTCTTAGCAATCAAACAGATGTAAAGTTCTCGACTTTTTAATATCGATTAGATGCGACCGCTTTCATTTTTTTTGTTTTATTGATTGCTTATGATTATTTTATATGTTTTTGTCTTTGTTTGTCACGGGATCATGGCATTAGGGTAAGTAGTTACATGTTTGTATCAGTATTAATGCATTTGTGATTTACCACAAATCACATGTGATTTTATCTCAAATCACATGTGATTTATCACAAATCACATGTGATTTATCACAAATCACATGTGACTCTTTTTGGATCACTTGTGATTTTTTAAAAATAACAAATCACATGTGATTTTTTTTACGGATCACGTGTGATTTGTCTGGACGGAAATTTTGAATAAAAAGTTCGTCGAAAGTATATAAAAGTGCATATCTATAGAAAGATGATTTTTTTCTCGTCGCGATGGTGTATTTTTTGTAGCTTAAAGATTTACTGTTTGCAAGATATGTTGTTTTTAAAAAAAGGGTGGAAAGTGGGTTTTTATAGAATTACATTTCTACCTTTCCTTTGTTAATTTTTGCTTTCATCTCATCCATTAGATGAAAAGAAGATGGATGGTTGAGATCTTATGGTTTGTTCTTTAGATTAGATTTGTTTTCTATTGATCTCACCTCATATGCTCTTCCTGTTTTAGAGTTAATTGGACCCTTTCTTTTTGCTGAAACGATACGTCTTAACAGGAATCCCAAGTGGTCCACATGAACCGTTTATCGCTGATTCTGTGGACTTCGTTGTCGCATATGTGAATTTTTACTTTATAACATCAATCTATTATTCATCTCCTTATTTAAAAATCTTGCAAGAAAAAAACTACTTCTAAATCACTAAAATGACCCAGAGCTTATGAACATGCAGGTTGAGACTCTCTCAAGGGAGGACTTGGCTTCGAGTTTAACCTTCACAAGTGATCCTGCTTAGGTTGTACCACTTATGCATTTACAAGCCATTTTCTCATTACACATTGTTGCACATGGGTCGTAGTTAATGTAGATGGATATCTCAGAAGCTTTAGTTTGTGCTTAGTTATACCAAGTATATTCTACAACAAGTCTAAGGGTACTCGGCGCCCATGTCAAATGTAAAACCATAGGTGCATAAGTGTATAAACGAAGCTAAAGCTCGATGTGGATTAGAGTTTATGAGATAGTCAAGGTTATAAATTAGTTGCAATCATGTTATTACGGTTTTAATATATAGTTAACCAGCCCTTAAACAAGGGTGTAGATGAAACCAACATTCTAGACGCATTAACAAAATTATTCCAACAATCAACAAAATTTTCATGAGACAGCATCAGTTATAGATTGTTGTATATTTGGGCCTAACCATCATACTAACAACCCGACAATTTACACAAACATTATGCTATGAACAATGAGATAAAGCCCGTGTGCATGGTACGGGTTCGTCATGCCTCGTGTATTATATATTGCTATTTGTGATTACAGAAAAGGACACAATCATTCAAAACAAAAAATGGATGGCATTATGATTAAGAAAATGATTAAGAAACTCACATAGCAACTCGATTGCAACAAAAACCATATGAGCCCAAAAACTATGCTATGATATTTAATATTTTGAATCAAATAAAAATCTTTTTATAATTGATTATATGAATATTTTTTTTATCAAAACACACACAACTTTTAAACACAATACATAGGTGATACAAAAAAACGCAATGAACAAATGCATATATAAAATCTTGTGTTGATGATAGATTTATGATTATATGTAATGTTAGTTATTTAACCATTAGATCGAAATTGAAATGAAATAAGCTTGTATCGGTGATAGGTTCTTGAGAGTGTTGTTATGTTTTAGAATGAGAAGCACAAGTGGGCAAATAAAGGCTTATTTTGAAAATCTAATATAATCTCTACTCAATAAAAAATCTTTTTTCATTAGTTGAAAATTAGAATAAATAATTATTTTAGGACATTTCAAAATAATGATATGGACATTTAGCAAGGAGGTAGTATAACAACTTAGATATAAATATTGTTGTGTGCATTTGGAATTGAGTATGTTAGTAACTTGTTTTATATAATGTTGACCAAAAAAATCTAACTTGTTTTATATAATGTTGACAAAAAAAATGAACATTTACTACAATAAAATATATCTTTAAGGATCTCACTTAAAATGTCTTTTGATAAAAAAAATATTATGGAGCATTATTTTTTCATTTTTATAAATCATTTTTACTTAATTACCTTTGATTGTCGAATGTGAAATAGATATATTTAGAAGAAAAAAAATCTTTTTTTTAATGCAAAGATTGATGATTATAGTTATATTTTGATATATTGATATTATTTTGTTTTTTGGAATTGAAGATTTTTGCTCGTCCATTATACAAGGCCCAATAAGCACACAAATGTCAAATTTACAGATTACAAGTCGGCCGACAGCTTTATATACAAAGTTTTACAAAACCAAATGTATATAGATAACAGACCCATTTTGATTTTTTTTTCTTTGTATTAATTATTGGGTTTTTGCTAATGACAACTAACAATAGTGTATCCACTTTTTAGGGGACTAACTTTATTTTTCCCGAAATTTAAATTCAGTTATAATCATTCATAGGTTGTAATGTAATGAAAACAATTTATTAACCACAACCTTAAGAGTTGTTATTAGAAAAACCTTTAATTATCTTAGCTAACTTGTATTTCATGTCATCTCTAGTTACTTGAAAGAGTAAAATGTTGACTTTGATAAAAATGTTGTTAGTGGACTTTTATTTGTATTAGACTTGTATTTATATTATTTGAGCCCAAACCCAAGTGTTAGGTTTAGTCTTAATATGGATTTCAACTCGTGCGTTGCCGCAGAGTGTTAATCTCAACTCATTTACTACCTTTTTTTATCCAATGGGGGTTAACGAAATACAAACACAATTATAATAAAAGATCTAAACATAACAATCTGTATTTGTAGGTAAGATACATATAAAGACACATAAAATCATTTTAATTCCTTCGTAGCTTCACTTCTTTCAGGTAAGATACAAATAAAGTCACATAAAACCATTTTCACTTCTTCTTGCCTTCAACCCTTGCTTATTTCTTATTGCTTTTATCCGAACAAGCGCTACAATATTTAAGTGCAAGTGACCTTTATATCTTGATCCCTTTGAGTCATACATAGCCAATTCTTCAATTGTTTTGTTCAAATCCTTATTTTCAAGATGGATTTAGCATAGTCGATTGTCCACATCCGCTCCATAACGGACTTAGTAACCTAGAATAAAATCATGTGGCTGCATATGGTGGGCACGTAATCTTTGTTAAACTCGAGGCTGAAAAGAAGACTTCCATAATTATGACAAACTACTAAGCATATTAGCGGATTATGCAAAATCACAATACCCAAATTAACAGTTGAACTTTATAAATGGATTAAATAAAATGCTACCGACGCTAATCACCCATATTAGCCATAGGTTTTGCAAAGTCGCAACATGCTATTCAAATTTAAAACAACAAGCATCACCAAAGATTAACGAAATAAGAATCTATGACAACATATCGGACTCGAAAACATCGAAAACACACATGTGTTTCCTAGTTAATGCATTTCCAAAACGATGTATGACACCTACGGGAATAAAGAAGACTTAAAATCTGTTTCTAACTACAAAATTATTTAGCAACATCTACTCGCAACCGTGTTACCTAAAATAATGTAAAGTTTTAGTGTTAAACCAAAAGCGATATATGTCCTGCGACTGCAGCTGCTAATCGTATGATGTAAACTTTAAGGCCCAACATACACAAAACTATGCATTTCTAAACCTTGAAAAGCGTTTGTATCTCAGTCATCCTTTAAAAAAATCCCATGTTGATCAATCAATCCGCAATAACAATGAAGTTGTCTGTCACACCCCGTCAATGGCGGAAACACGGGATGTAACTGGAAAAGGCACATTGCGTAACATCATAGATTTATACCTCATGTTTATTACAACGATAGTTTACAACTTTTACATAATGATCCTTGTCTCAAAATTTATAAAAAAAACATGTCTCTTTTGAAATCTTGTTGTCTTGAAAACATAGTAGCAAAAATGTCAAATAGTTTGACTCCAATAAACGTGCCTTCAAATACCTTAGTAATGATCCACCTGAAAATGGTACTAGAAAACGTCAACATATTGTTGGTGAGCTAGTAGGTTTGAAAGTAAAACCATGAAGTTGTGAATAATATAGCGTAGGACAATAGTGAGCATGAATACCAATTATAAGCACTTTAGTAAAACAGTAATAGTGTCGCGCCAACTGAGCCTATTATGTCCAACATACATATATCCAATACCATGTAGGGAGCTACCCCGACAGATCTATCATCACGTGGGCCCTCCTCACAGAGTTAACAATTGTGCAGTCATGAACTCACAAAGCAAAATATTTCATAGCATATAATCGTATCATCGCACATATATGTCCAAAATCATGTAAAACAGTAAGTCGCATCATAAAAACGTTTGAATGGTATTGAGTACCATTTCCCCCCAAGGAAAAATATACTGAAAAAGAGGCTACGAATACTCAGCTCAGAGTACGGTAACGCAAGTGATACAAACAGTTTCAAGAAGCAAGGCAAAACAGTGAACGAACAACACAACCTAATAATCATTGTTTGTTTCAGAATATATATCAAAATAGTATAATGTACAATAGTTTCAAAAACTACGTATTTTAGTTTTCGTGTATGACTTGAATAATTGTTTGTAAAAATTTTAGTATCGAAGCTCGTGTGGTTTTTAGGAAATATAGACTCAAGGTAACTCACACCAAAATAATGATGTCGGAGAAGTAACAAAAGAACGACAAGAAGGAATAACGAAAAGAAAAGAATAAATAAAGGACAACGAAGAGGATATGTCGATAATATGTTTCGGTGTTTTACCCCATAACCCAAATAGTTTGATGAAACATTATGGTTTAGAAAGTATCGTACATTTGATGAAAGGTGTACGATGTTAATAATTAGGAAAGTTTATAACGTTTAAAAATCGTATTGGTTTAAGTTATAAAATGGTTTATATAAAATTTGGACATGATGCGTCCGTTTATATAACATTTCCAAGTCATTACGAATTTTTGAATAACAAATTTTATTTATTACATTTCGCCAATTTGATACAAAATTATACAAGTTTTACAAGTTTTAATTATTTATTTGATCGTTATCATTCGCGTGAATATTAGTGTCGGGTTTATCGATTATTTTGTGTCCGTAGTACAAAATTGTCCATAAGTCCATCGGCTATTATTTTGTGTTTGTCCATTTTTTGCTTCTTAGGTCTTACAAGCTATTATTTGGGTGTGCAAAACAAGGGCTTCCTAATGTTTGTGAGAATCTCATATGTGGTCATACGAGTTATGGAACGGGGAATAGTAGGAGCATTGGATTTTATATGTTCTTAAGATCGTTGTAAGCTCTTAGACGAGGTCTAATATTATATCTAGGAACACATAATAACGAAAGCGGAATATTCAAACATAGAATCAACATTATTATGAACAATGTTTTTCATTATCATAAACTAACTAACTAACTAACTATAATAAAGATCAAAGACTTGATCTAACACTAACTAACTAAACCCTAGACGTTTTCCCTACGCCTAGGTTCCCACACACACACACCTTTAGACGTCTACATCTTGTACGTACTTTTAAAACTAATGACCCTATGTCTCTTTAAATACTAGAGACATCTAGGGTTTACAAGAGGAATCATAATATAATTAGGAAACTAAATATTCTTTTAAGCATATCTTCTAGAATCTTCCAAATCCTCCATCTTTTTGTAGTTTCCCTTCTTGTCATTTTAGTCCTTCATGTTTCATTCTTCTTGTTTTGTATCATCAAATCTATAATAGACCCAACAATCTTCCCTATTTGATGATGACAAAACAAACACGATTCTTGTACGAACTTCCCTAGACGAAGTAGCGAGAAGTTGAGATAAATAAATCTCACCATGAATGAAACAATCTTCCCTTGACTTAAACATGTCACTCAATCATTTCTTCCCCTTTTGTTATTATCTAAATAGGGAACGTATGCAAATAATGATCTTGACCATCACGAACCAATATCATACTTCCAATCTAAGACTTCAATGCTTCAAATCGCCCACCATTATGCATCATAAGAAAAATGGATCCAAACCAATAGAAAACTTCAACTAGAAGTAGTAATAATGATCAACAATAGTAAAATTAAACACTTCCCTTGAGTGATGCATGTAGATGGTTAAACATTTAACAATAAGCTTCTCCTAAAAACCATATGTTAACCATCTTCTTGATTCTTCAAAATCTGTAGGCTTTATGTAATGATCACTTGTGAAGAAAACCAAATATAACGAATTTGATGAAGAAGTAGAATTTCCCAAACTTGTGTCTTAAATCTTGTACTATCCACGGAACTCCATACTTATACGAAACACCAAATAAAAGTAGACCGCAATCCCTTGACAAAAATCCTCAACTAGTATGAGACACTGAGCACTACAATGTAACTCCTTTAAGTGATAGCCAATGTGCATAGAGCATCATAAGAAAAATCACATTGCTAGATTCATCAAGCTATATGATAAGAACACAAACCAAGTAATTCCACTTCACCTTCAAATAAGTGATAAATAATCCTCTTCGTAATCAATTATTCAATGAATCAAATACGAGCCTTTTTGAATCCTTTTAAGAACAAATAACCAAACTCCTTGTATGTGTGTGAACAATAACCTCTGTGTGTGTCGTCCAAAAACCATAACAATTATTATGCTCGACTTCCCCTTAAATCGAAAACCATATGAGAAGCAGTACTTTCAATATATGATGATTTTGAAACCTCCTCACAAGATACTTTGAGAAGTAGTGACTTGAGCATAAGCAAGATGCTTTAAAAACTCAAGCAGACTTTGCATCCAATGAGCAAGTACTTTAATTCAAGAGCAGTAATTTCATCCTAATGAGCAAGACTTTCGTGTCCAAGAGCAAGATTTTTCAATTCCAAGCAAGACTTTCGTGTCAAGCAAGACTTTGCTTGTGGGGACCAATAACGCAACAAGACTTTGAAAATACACAGAAGATTTCTCAGAAGACTTTCACATAAAAGCTCGGATGGAAAATCCCTTCGGTGGAAAGTTAGGCGATATAGAGAACATCCACCAAAATTTCGTTACGATCCAACGGTTAGCGAAAAAGTTATGATCGTTTCAAAATGGTCCTACAGAAGCCTTACGGAATTTTCTGCAACAGACTTTGACTGCTTATATCTTTTGATTGAGAGCTCTAATTGACAATCCCTCTGGTGAAAAGTTAGATGAATACACTGAGATGCACCAGCAAAAAGTTTAGCTCGATCCAACGGTTCAATAAAAAGTTATGCCCTCTGGAAAACAGTGCTGTAGAAGTATTACGAATTTTTTACAGCTTCAAATTTTTCTTCCTTTTTCTTCAAGAAAACCTTGTAGATCCCTAGATGTCAGGAGCCCCAGGCTCTGATACCACATGTTAAGATCGTTGTAAGCTCTTAGACGAGGTCTAATATTATATCTAGGAACACATAATAACGAAAGCGGAATATTCAAACATAGAATCAACATTATTATGAACAATGTTTTTCATTATCATAAACTAACTAACTAACTATAATAAAGATCAAAAACTTGATCTAACACTAACTAACTAAACCCTAGGCGTTTTCCCTACGCCTAGGTTCCCACACACACACCCCTTTAGCCGTCTACATCTTGTACGTACTTTTAAAACTAATGACCGTATGTCTCTTTATATACTAGAGACATCTAGGGTTTACAAGAGGAATCATAATATAATTAGGAAACTAAATATTCTTTTAAGCATATCTTCTAGAATCTTCCAAATCCTCCATCTTTTTGTAGTTTCCCTTCTTGTCATTTTTAGTCCTTCATGTTTCATTCTTCTTGTTTTGTATCATCAAATCTATAATAGACCCAACAATCTTCCCCTATTTGATGATGACAAAACAAACACGATTCTTGTAACGAACTTCCTAGACGAAGTAGCGAAGTTGAAATAAATAAATCTCACCATGAATGAAACAATCTTCCCTTGAATTAAACATGTCACTCAAACATCTCTTCCCTTTTGTTATTATCTAAATAGGGAACGTATGCAAATAATGATCTTGACCACCACGAACCAATATCATACTTCCAATCTAAGACTTCCAATGCTTCAAATCGCCCACCGTTACGCATCATAAGAAAAATGGATCCAAAACAATTGAAAACTTCAACTAGAAGTAGTAATAATGATCAACAATAGTAAAAATTAAACACTTCCCCTTGAGTGATGCATGTAGATGGTTAAACATTTAACAATAAGCTTCTCCTAAAACCATATGTTAACCATCTTCTTGATTCTTCAAAATCAGAGGCTTTATGTAATGATCACTTGTGAAGAAAACCAAATATAACGAATTTGATGAAGAAGTAGAATTTCCCAAACTTGTGTCTTAAATCTTGTACTATCCACGGAACTCCATACTTATACGAAACACCAAATAAAAGTAGACCGCAATCCCTTGACAAAAATCCTCAACTAGTATGAGACACTGAGCACTACAATGTAACTCCTTTAAGTGATAGCCAATGTGTGCATAGAGCATCATAAGAAAAATCACACATTGCTAGATTCATCAAGCTATATGATAAGAACACAAACCAAGTAATTCCACTTCACCTTCAAATAAGTGATAAATAATCCTCTTCGTAATCAATTATTCAATGAATCAAATACGAGCCTTTTTGAATCCTTTTAAGAACAAATAACCAAACTCCTTGTATGTGTGTGAACAATAACCTGTGTGTGTGTCGTCCAAAAACCATAACAATTATTATGCTCGACTTCCCCTTAAATCGAAAACCATATGAGAAGCAAGATTACTTTATAACAAGATTGCTGAAACCTCCTCACGAACTTTGAGAAGTAGCGATTACCTTGAGCATAAGAAGTACTTTAATTCAAGAGCAGTAATTTCATCCTAATGAGCAGTACTTTCGTGTCCAAGAGCAGTACTTTCGAATTCCAAGCAGTACTTTCGTGTCCAAGCAAGACTTTGCTTGTAGGGGACCAATAACGCACATGATGCTTTGAAAATACACTGCGATACTTTCAAAGAAGACTTTCACATAAAAGCTCAGATGGAAAATCCCTTCGATGAAAAGTTAGATTGATATATAGAGAACATACACCAAAAATTTCGTTACGATCCAACGGTTAGCGAAAAAGTTATGATCGTTTCAAAATGGTCCTGCAGAAGCCTTACGGAATTTTCTGCAACAGACTTTGACTGCTTATATCTTTTGATTGAGAGCTCTAATTGACAATCCCTCTGGTGAAAAGTTAGATGAATACACTGAGATGCACCAGCAAAAAGTTTAGCTCGATCCAACGGTTCAATAAAAAGTTATGCCCTACGGAAAGCAAAGGTCTTTGTAAGTATTACAATTTTTACTGACTTCAAATTTTTCTTCCTTTTTCTTCAAGAAAACCTTGTAGATCCCTAGATGTCAGGAGCCCCAGGCTCTGATACCACATGTTAAGATCGTTGTAAGCTCTTAGACGAGGTCTAATATTATATCTAGGAACACATAATAACGAAAGCGGAATATTCAAACATAGAATCAACATTATTATGAACAATGTTTTTCATTATCATAAACTAACTAACTAACTATAATAAAGATCAAAGACTTGATCTAACACTAAATAACTAAACCCTAGGCGTTTTCCCTACGCCTAGGTTCCCACACACACACCCCTTTAGACGTCTACATCTTGTACGTACTTTTAAAACTAATGACCCTATGTCTCTTTATATACTAGAGACATCTAGGGTTTACAAGAGGAATCATAATATAATTAGGAAACTAAATATTCTTTTAAGCATATCTTCTAGAATCTTCCAAATCCTCCATCTTTTTGTAGTTTCCCTTCTTGTCATTTTTAGTCCTTCATGTTTCATTCTTCTTGTTTTGTATCATCAAATCTATAATAGACCCAACAATCTTCCCTATTTGATGATGACAAAACAAACACGATTCTTATACGAACTTCCCTGATCGAAGTAGCGAAGTTGAGATAAATAAATCTCACCATGAATGAAACAATCTTCCCTTGACTTAAACATGTCACTCAAACATCTCTTCCCTTTGTTATTACCTAAATAGGAACGATGCAAATAATGATCTTGCCACCACGAACCAATATCATACTTCCAATCTAAGACTTCCAATGCTTCAAATCGCCCACCATTACGCATCATAAGAAAAATGGATCCAAAACAATAGAAAACTTCAACTAGAAGTAGTAATAATGATCAACAATAGTAAAAATTAAACACTTCCCCTTGAGTGATGCATGTAGATGGTTAAACATTTAACAATAAGCTTCTCCTAAAAACCATATGTTAACCATCTTCTTGATTCTTCAAAATCTGTAGGCTTTATGTAATGATCACTTGTGAAGAAAACCAAATATAACGAATTTGATGAAGAAGTAGAATTTCCCAAACTTGTGTCTTAAATCTTGTACTATCCACGGAACTCCATACTTATACGAAACACCAAATATAAGTAGACCGCAATCCCTTGACAAAAATGCTCAACTAGTATGAGACACTGAGCACTACAATGTAACTCCTTTAAGTGATAGCCAATGTGTGCATAGAGCATCATAAGAAAAATCACACATTGCTAGATTCATCAAGCTATATGATAAGAACACAAACCAAGTAATTCCACTTCACCTTCAAATAAGTGATAAATAATCCTCTTCGTAATCAATTATTCAATGAATCAAATACGAGCCTTTTTGAATCCTTTTAAGAACAAATAACCAAACTCCTTGTATGTGTGAACAATAACCTGTGTGTGTGTAGTCCAAAACCATAACAATTATTATGCTCGACTTCCCTTAAATTGAAAACCATATGAAGAAGACTTTCAATATAACAAGATTTTGAAACCTCCTCAAGACTTTGAAAAGTGATTACCTTGAGCATAAGCAAGACTTTAAAAACTCCAAGCGATACTTTGCATCCAATGAGCGGACTTTAATTCAAGAGCGATAATTTCATCCTAATGAGCGGTACTTTCGTGTCCAAGAGCAAGATTTTGAATTCAAGCAAGATTTTCGTGTCAGCAAAGTACTTTGCTTGTAGGGGACCAATAACGACAACATGCTTTGAAAATACAGAAGTACTTTCAAAGAAGACTTTCACATAAAAGCTCGGATGGAAAATCCTTGGTGGAAAGTTAGATTGATATATAGAGAACATCCACCAAAAATTTCGTTACGATCCAACAGTTAACGAAAAAGTTATGATCGTTTCAAATGGTCTGCGAAGCCTTACGGAATTTTCTCAGCAAGACTTTGATTGCTTATATCTTTTGATTGAGAGCTCTAATTGACAATCCTCTAGTGAAAAGTTAGATGAATACCGAGATGCACCAAAAAAATTTTAGCTCGATCCAACGGTTCAATAAAAGTTATGCCCTCCGGAAAAGCGATGATGCGTAGTATTACGAATTTTTTGACTTCAAATTTTCTTCCTTTTCTTCAAGAAAACCTTGTAGATCCCTAGATGTCGGGGCCCAGTGCTCGATACCACATGTTAAGATCGTTGTAAGCTCTTAGACGAGGTCTAATATTATATCTAGGAACACATAATAACGAAAGCGGAATATTCAAACATAGAATCAACATTATTATGAACAATGTTTTCATTATCATAAACTAACTAACTAACTATAATAAAGATCAAAGACTTGATCTAACACTAACTAACTAAACCTAAGCGCTTTTCCTACGCCTAGGTTCCCACGCACACACACCTTTAGCCGTCTACATCTTGTACGTACTTTTAAAACTAATGACCCTATGTCTCTTTATATACTAGAGACATCTAGGGTTTACAAGAGGAATCATAATATAATTAGGAAACTAAATATTCTTTTAAGCATATCTTCTAGAATTTTCCAAATCCTCCATCTTTTTGTAGTTTCCCTTCTTGTCATTTTTAGTCCTTCATGTTTCATTCTTCTTGTTTTGTATCATCAAATCTATAATAGACCCAACATATGTTGCTTCGTATTTTTGCTTATTAATAATCGTTTTAGGCAATGTGTAGCTTTTCTGTTGAAAGTTGGTTCGTTTTAGCTCGAACACTATTTCTATGTTCAAAAAATCTAACAACCTTGGCCAGATATGATTATATTGATTGAAAAAAATTCTGTTTAAATCACTTTGTTTTGAAATTGGTCGATTGTTTGAGGGGTTATTATACAAAAAAGTCACTAAAGTTTGCGGGAAATTTGTCCTAAGTCACTAAAGTTTAAAAGTTGTCATTCGGGTTACTCAACGTTAAAAGCAAAGATGTCTATAACTTTATCGATTTTTACGTTTATTTTTTTATATGTTAAGTAACAAAATGTCATGTATTTACAAGTTTAGTAACACGGATGACAACTTTTATAAGTTCAAGAACGTGGTTGACAACTTTCATAAGTTAAGTAACCTGAATGACAACTTTTAAACTTTAGTGACTTAGGACAAATTTTCCGTAAACGTAAGTGACTTTTTTGTATAATAACCCTGTTTGAGCGCGGAGGTGATCTTTGGAACTGTGCAAAATGCAAAGTATTCAGGTTACGTGTTGTTGGTCGTGCAAAATAGGTGCTTGTTGATGTCAAAAACATCTATGATGTCATTTATTGTTTACTTGTTTAATATAATTGATATTATTCATAAAACCCAACACTGATTCGGATGTAAGTAATGTTGGGGTATTACTCTCAGAACAGAGTTAGATAATCAATTCAGCGGAAACAAATACCACTAGGTGGTTACCGGATATCACTTGGAATCGTGTGATCACTTTCCAAAGTAAACTATTCGACCCTAATGCCTGGGTTACACGAATATCTACTTGGGATAAGACCAAATGTAGTTATAGAATTAGGCACAATTCAATAACCCTTTCGCTTATAAGTGTTAATCGTTTTCAGTGTGTCCCTCATGCATAATCAGATCTCCTAATTATAGGAGTTTACTCTAAGCTAATCAAATGGAATTATGAGTATTAATCGGCCTATTAATAGCCTCATAATTATCCCCATTATAGTAGTTAGTGGTTACATGACCAATTCGCGTGGTCATTAAGCGATTGAAACCGCCACTGAATAGGTCAAAAGTTACATAAACAAGACTTTCATCAAGACTTTCATAGCGCTAGCGATGGAAACTAAAATTGTGACAAAAATACAAAATACAAGAAGAGAGAAACTAAAGGGTGTTTCCTACCAATCCCTCAAAATGGTCCATTTCTAATAAAAAATATCAATACAAACAAAAATTGACATAAGAGCAATTCCTTCAATAACGGGCATAACGGGCGTTAGAGGGTAACGAGCCGCGTTAACCGGCGTTATCCCTTGGACCTTCGGCGTTAACGCCACGTTAGTCCCCCTGCGTTACTTGCCCAACAAGCGTTAGAGGCATTAAAAAAATATAATAATAAAAATTAAAAAAATAATAATAGAAATATTTACAAAAGCCCCCCTAAAACGGCTAGTGACCGTTTAAATTTAAAAAAAAATTACAAAACACCCTCTAACAGCTAGTTTTAATTTTAAAAAAAAATCAAAAACATTTTTTACCACTATAAATACCCAACTAAAACACCATTTTTTTCACACTTCCACTACTCAATCCTCTCAATCTTCAAACTTTCATTCACTGAAAAAAAAATGTCGGGAGGCAACGATGATACATTCTTGAATCTTCTCGGTGGTGGGTGGAATACCTCAAACCCGGGTTCATCATCTAACCCGAACGCGGGTTCATCTTCAAACCCCAACTTATCTTTTCCCAACCCACTAGGCTTGTCGAGCAAAGAAATGTGGCAACAACATTAACAATATCTGTATTGGCAAAAACAAAGCCAACAAAGCACCTTAAACTCCAACTTACAAAATCTACAATTCTCACAACACTCACAACATTCACAAACTGAAACACATGATGTTCCTGAGACACCCACGTCTCCTCCAAAAAAATCCAAAGGTAGTGTTAAACGAAAGTCAAAAAAATCCAAAGACCCCGAGCCCGAACCAATTGATGATGATGAAGAAGAATTCGCTACTGGGCGTTGGACTCCAGCAGAGGAAGAAATACTTGCTAGGTGTTACATAGCTGTTACGGAGGATCCGAAAGTTGGGCGTGCACAACCCAAAGATACGTTTTGGTATCGGGTCACAAATGAGTTCAATAGACTCAACTTTCAACGGCGCAACAAGGATATGATGTCAAGCAAATGGAAAACGTTGATCGCCTGTTGCACAAAGTTCAAATCTTTTTACAAAGTTGCGCAACGGGAACAACGAAGCGGGGAAAGTGAGATGGATGTGATGAAACGGGCAAAGCAATGGTATCGTGAGGAAACCAAAGAAGCACCGTTTGCTCTCGATGATGCTTGGGAGGCTTTGCGTCATTCTAAGAAATGGGACACGCCGGAACCGGTTGATTTAACCGGCGATGTCCCAAGCCAAACAAACGAGGCTTTGTTTGGTCATGATGAACAACCACGCCCCATGGGAAAGAAACGTGCTACCAAGAAAGCAAGATCCGAGAGCACGACAAGTACTGGGGGAGCGAGCACTGGAGGAACGAGCTCGTCAAGTTATTTCACCGAAACTATGGCAAACGAGTATCGTATCAACGTGAAACCGCCCAAGCGCGATCGGGCCCAACAAGAAAAATATGAAACAATAACAAGGTTGGAGGAGATGAAGTTTTTGATGGTTGATACTGAAGGCAAAGATCCAAATGTCGTGGCTTGGATCAATGACGAAAAAGACCGAATCATCAAAAAATATAACTTGCAACCTCGTCAGTAGATTGTATTCTCGTCATTTCCTTTATGTTGTAACGTTTAATTTTCAGTATCTTTTTTTTATTTCGTTGTAACATTTTTTTTTTAATTTCGTATTGTAATATGTTTTCAAATTAATGATATGTTTAGTTTAATAAATGAAGTGTTTGTTTTAGTTTAGGAGTTGAAATTGAAAATATGAAATGTTAAAGTTTAACTTGGGATGTTATTGTTGTGGGTGTTTTTTGGGGATGTTAAGGTGAAATGTTAAAGTTGGTGTGGCGCTGACGTGGACGATGTTAAACTATAACTTAAGTTATTGATGTGTTTGCTCTAAGAGCATTAGGTGTCACGACAAGCTTAACCTCTTCGTCAGTGCCACCTCGGCGCCACATCAGCATCCCACTTCTCCACAACTAACCACAACAAACCACCCCCCCACTCATAACAAACCTCAACCTCTTCATTTGGGGCCCACTACTACCACTTAATTTTTTTTATTCAATTTTCATTTCCAAATAAACTAAATTCATTTCATTCAAATTAAAAATACAATACATAACACAATAATGATAAAAAAAACACGATACGGAAAAAAAACAACACGAGTATAAAAAAATACAACACATACTACTGGATTTAATCTTTGACATCCCACTTCGGGCAATTTTTCAAAATCTCCCAAATGTGAACATACTTGAACTCCTTTCCACTAAATTGTTGCTGAAAGTTTAGTTTCGCATTTTCGAGATGATTGTGGTCATTTTGAGCACTTCGACGCTGCAACTGTTGTAAATTGCGTTGAATTTTTTGCAATCGACGTTAATACTCGTCCATTTACCCGTGATTGAATTTTTTGTACGATGGTCATCGGTTGTTTGATTATTGAACATCTGCACAACGTCGTTCCAAAAAATATTTTCGGAACGGTTATTTTCCATATCTATAGCTTGTGAAATTTCTATCCAAACTTGCGCAAGCAAGATTTCTTCAGACTTGTTCCACTTCGGAATTTGAGACATTTGTGTGTTTTTTTTTGAATTGATGTAGATGTGAAAAAATGGTGGTTATAAATTGTTATTTATAAGGGTGGTTTTCAAATTCAAATTCAAATTCTAAAATTCAGATTCAAAATTCAAATTCAAATTTTAAATTCAAATTCAAAACCGTATACTTTTGAGCGGGCTAATTCAAATTCAAATATGAGCGGGCTAATTCAAATTCAAATAGGAGCGGGGTACTTTAAAATTCAAATTTAAATTTTAAATTGAAACGGTTTAGTTTTCAGCGGGATTATATGAGCCTATATATACTACCCTACCAGTCACAGATTACACACAGAACTAACACAATTCACACACAAAAATGTCTGTAAAGATGTTTCTCAAGAATTCCCAAGTCCGAAAAGTTGCAGGAAACCGACTTTCCAACTCCAAATCACTTGCCGGAAACCGCCTTTCCAACTCTACCGAGTTTGAAGTTTACTCAACACCACCGAAAATGTCTTCCCGTGGGTTTGAAAACATCCCATACCTCCCAATTGTTCCAACTCCACTGTGAGCAGGTCCACGGTGGATCTTCAAACCACCCCAGTGGTTAAGTGAGGCTTCCTCGGCAACTAGAACAAGATGAAGAAAACGGTAGGGAGATTATGGAAGAGCAGCACGTGAAGAAGCTCGCCGTGAGCAAGAAGCACGGGAAGCTCAGTACCTCCAAGACAACTATTTCGACATAATGGAGCGTCGACTCTTTAATGGAGAGTTTGATTCCGCTTCAAGTTATGAGGGTTGGGTCTCAGATGATTCATTTTTTTAAGTTTTACTAGTAGTTTTATTATGTATTTCATGTTTTTATGTTGTTTTTTATTAGGGAGATTCCGTAGTTTTTTATGTTTAAGCGTATTATGTATTTCATGTTTTTAGTTAATTGTTCAAGTTTCAGTTTAAAGGTTTCATCATTATGCGTTTATGTTTGCATTTTTTTCCTCCACGAACCTTTCAGTCTATGCAAAAAAACACTTCACCTTATTAAAAACACTTCACCTTATCACAAATATCACTTTATATATAAAAAAAAGAGAGCAAAAAAAAAGGGTACAAGCTTCAGCTCGTCGAGCAGACGACGAGGCTTCCCACAGCGGTGGACGGCGAGAGGGGGGGTGGTGTCAAGGCGCTGGACGGCGAGGTCCAACGTGGACGGCAAAGCCTCATAACTGTTGGTGTTGTACTCCCAGAACAGGGTTAGATAATCAATTCAGCAGAAACAAGCAACAAGTCAGCAGAAACAAATACCACTAGGTGGTTACCGGATATCACTTGGAATCGTGTGATCACTTTCCAAAGTAAACTATTCGACCCTAATGCCTGGGTTACACGAATATCTACTTGGGATAAGACCAAATGCAGTTATGGAATTAGGCACAATTCTATAACCCTTGCGCCAATAAGTGTTAATGGTTTTCTGTGTGTCCCTCATGCATAATCAGATATCCTATTTATAGGAGTTTACTCTAAGCTAATCAAATGGAATTATGAGTATTAATCGGCCCATTAATAGCCTCATAATTATCCCCATTATAGCCGTTAGTTGTTACATGACCAATTAAACGTGGTCATTAAGTAGTTGAAACTGCCACTTGAATAGGTCAAAGCCGTTACATAAGCAAGACTTTCATCAAGATTTCATAGCGCTAGCGATGGATACACCGCCTGATGGAAACACTTGCTTGATGGAAACATCGCTTATCGATGGAAACCACAAGCGATATTTCCACAAGCAATTACTTTCTACTAGCACTACCAATACAAACCACTATAAGAGTCGTGGTGTTCATGGACCTTATGGGTGTACACTCCGAACCTCCTAAACCATTACAAGGTGTGAACTAATCCCACAAGTGCACTAAATTTTCCAACAATCCTCCCAAATTTAGTTCACTTCCTTTGCATGAAAATAAACATCAAGCAAAACATGTGCATAAATGAAAATGTCCACGAGGATTGAATTTTCATCTTAGTAAATTACACGTTCAAATATTCGGAATCGGGGTGTTCTAAGAATTGAACCCTTCAACCAATTTGAATACCAAGATAAAATACACACAAGTTTTCAAACACTTATCGCCTCCGACACTATACAAGCCATGTGTCCATATCCAAATTCATAAATGTTGTAAAAGCTAAAGTCCAAAAGCTCCACAGAGCGGCAAAACTTCAACATTTACATAGGTGGTTCCTCTTTATTCATGCTCCCGCCAAGCACTTTTCAAAGAAAATTAACCATTAAGAAGTAAAGACTTCATCCTCCTTTCAAGCAGTTCCGAGCACAACCTTGGGATGTAAATAAAACATGTGCTCCAGTCCATCGAATGTTCGACTTTCCACATTGAACTCGCTCCCAAGTTTCCTCGGAAGGGAGTGGGTGTCCTAGCATTCGATGACTAAGTTGGACTTAAACCCATCCCTTTAGCGACTTTATAACCAAGTCTCTAGCCGGACCCTTCGTCAAGTGATCGCCTAAGTTCGTTGAGATCTAACAAACTCTATAGATACCACCCCATTCATGATAAGCTCACGAATCATGCTATGTCCGACACCTAAGTGTCTAGACTTACCATTGAACATCCGGCTATAAGCCTTAGCCAATGTAGCCGCACTATCACACCGGATAGAAATAGGTGATATAGGTTTAGCCACAATGGAATCTCAAGAAGCAAGTTTTTCAACCATTCGCTTCTTTACCAACAAATGCTAAAGCCACAAATTGATTCCATTGTTGAACCGGTGATGCAAGTTTGCTTCTTGGATGCCCAAGAAATTGCACCTCTACCAAGTAGGAATACCCACCATCGGTAGACGAATTGTCTTCGATGTTATCGATCCAACTTGCATCGTTGTAACCTTCCAACATCAAGGATAGCGATATATGAGAGACTATAATCCATAGTTCTCTTAAAATACTTCAAGACTCGTGAACGACTTGCCAAATGATAAGCACTAGGATTACTAGTATACCGCTCAATTTTTCCACCGCAAAACCAATATCGGGTCTTGTACAAGTCATGGCATACATCAACAGCCAATTACCCTAGAATACTCAAGTTGAGTTCTGACTTTGCCATAATTAGGCATCGACTTCTCACAAGTATCCATAGGTGTACTCATTAAGAGTACAATCAAAGTAACTGAATTTCCTCAACACCTTCTCAATATAATGAGACCGAGAAATAGAAATTCTTTTACTTTCATGTTTAATCCTTATACCAAGGATAACATCAGCCTCCCCATGTCTTTCATGGAGAACCTTGATGACAAAATTCCTTTGTCAGTCAACTCGATTTTGGTCGGTGCCAAAGATCAACATGTCATCAACATATAGACAAATGATGACTCCTTTACCGATTCATCAAATTTGCAATATACACTTTTGTCGCCTTGGTTAAGAACATAACCACTAGACAAAACCACTTCATCAAATTTTGATGCCATTGTTAGGTACCGCTTAAGTCCATAGAGACTTAATCGGTTTACACACCTTGTTTTCATTGCCAGCATGATGAAGCCCCGAGGTTGGTTCATGTAAACCTCCTCATCCAATTCACCATTCAAGAAAGCGTCTTCACATCCATCTAATGAATAACTAGATTGTGAATAAATGCCAAAGCAATCAAGTAGTCTTATGGTAATCGATACGAGCCACGTGGGGCATAAGTATCAAAATAGTTTATCCCCGACTTTTGTTTAAAGCCCCGAATGACTAGTCTAGCCTTGAACTTTTCAATAGTTCCATCTACCTTCATTTTCCTTTTGAAAATCCATTTGCAACCCAAAGGTTTGCAACCAGAGGTAGATCAACCAACACCAAGTGTTGTTGCCCATGATGGAATCCATCTCATCATTGATTGCTTCTTTCCAAAGCAATATCCTGGACTTCATTGCTTCTTCAAATGTCTTGGGATCATCCGCAACAATGAAGCAATAGGAGTATTGGTGCGAGACCTCATCCCTTGTTCCTTCAACCAAGTATAGTTGAAACTCGTGTCCAAATGACTTTGGAGTCCCGACCTTTTTCCTCTTCCCGAGCACGAGTTCAGTTGTTGAACCACAACCTCATCGGGGACCACCGATGGTTCATCATCGTGGACCTCGATACACCGTGTCATGAGTTCCATTAAGAATCCTTTGATTTGGTCTAGGACCGATGAGAATCTATTCTCATCAAAGTCTCGCATCCCTTGATTCAATTATAGAGTTAATTGAAATATATTCATTAGGTTCAATAACATAGAACCTAAAGCCTTGGAATGCTCAAGATATCCAACAAAGATGCATCAATGCCTCTTTCACCCAAAGTTTTCATCTTTAGATCGTGGAGTCTTACAACAACCCTACAACCCCAAACCTTGAGATAGTTTAGGTTGGGTTTCCTTTTAGTCCGAGTTCATAAGGGTAACCTTGTTCCTTTTGTTAGAACCCTATTTAAAAAAGCAAGTGTTAACATAGCTTCACCCCGTAACCCTTGACTCAAACCCGAATAGGACAACATGGAATTAACCATCTCCTTCAAAGACCCTATTTTCCTTTCGTAAATACCATTTTTTGCCGAGGAGTAAAAGGGCGCTCGTTTCATGGATTATACCAACAGACCGAAAATACTGAGTATCCATGTACTCACCTCCCTATCGGTCCTTAATCTTTTGATCAAAGACCCAAGTTGTAATTCAACTTCGCTTTTAAACACTTTGAATTTATCTAATGCTTCATCCTTGGTATGTAACAGATAGACATAACAAAATCTAAAAGCATCATCAATAAATGTCACAAAGTACTTCTTATTCCTCAAAGAAGGAGTGGCATGCAAATCACACAGGTCACTATGTATAAGCTCCAATAACTTAGTCTCACGACTAACACCCTGAAAAGGATTCTTGGTTATCTTGGTCAACATGCAAGTTTTACACTTTTCAGTGTCCATGTCAAATGCTGGGATTAAAACATCCCTAGACATATCTTGCATTCTTTTATAGTGTACATGGCCAAGTCTTACATGCCATAGGGTAGAGTCAGTCAGGTCAATGGTGGTCACAAATGCTGAATTAACACTATGAGTTGAAATATTACGCCTGAACATTTGATTACATAAATAACCAAAACCAATAAAAACACCATGCTTAGAAAGCACAAATTTATCGATTCAATAACTTGTTTATATCCATGATTATTCAAAACACTACTTGAAACCAAGTTTTCCTTATATCGTGAACATGTATAACATTAAACAAAGTTACAATCTTTCCGAACTAAACCTAAGGTCTACACAACCACGACCATGCACCAAGGTCATTGACTCATTTCCATGTGAAGAATAGAACCATCATTCAAATGACTCATAAGTCTTGAACCGCTTCTATCTTTGCATACATGAACTGTTGCACGAGTCAACCCACCACGCAACATCATCATCCTCGCACATAATGAGATTCGATATATGTAACATAATAAACCGAAAAGACTTATTAACCATATTCGACCTTTCGGTGAGTTGGAAGAACCACCACCCCCGAACCATTAGTGCTCGATCCATTGGCTTTACCACCAACTTTAACATTCTTGCGGTCCCTTTTATGTGGCCGCTTTTGCCACATTTCCAACAAGTGGGTGTTGCCTTCTTGTTAGGATATGCCCTTGTGTTGTCATGATATTTCGTTTGCCTTTGTTGTCATTATACCGTGGAGTTGTTATGCTCTACCATATTGACAACAGATGGTCCAACAAGATTGCTACCCTTGGCTTGTCATTATCCCGCACCTTGAGATTCCTCAATGCGCAGATGACGCCCAACTCAACCGAGTTAATTCCTCTTTCTTATGTTTCAAGGTATGCTTGAAATCTTTCAAGAAGGAGGAAGTTTATCAATAACACAAGAGACCGAAATAGCCTCATCCATGTGCATATTGTGTTGTGTAAACCTTCCAAGTATTCCAAGAAGTTCATTGTATTGTTCCATGACCGGTCTTGAATCACTCATTTTGTAATTTGTGAAATTACTTACAAGAAACTTCTTACTTGATGCATCCTCACCATATATTTGGCATCCAAGGAATCCTACGCTTCTTTGGAAGATTCAAAGTTCGATAAATATCAAACAGAGAATCGACATACCATTGAGAATAAGACCTCTGCATGTAGTCATCATTCTCCCATTTGCTCCTTCTCCTAATCTGCTCCACAAGAGCATCATCCCCATCATCGTGAATAGGTGTAGTTAGTACATACACCACACTCATGCCGAAAGCAAGAAGTGCATCTTCTTCCGCCACCTCGAAAGTCCACCCTTCAAACTTATCAAGCTTGGCAAAGTTTGAAGTCATATGTTTCATTGCAGCAGACCTATTGATTATCACAAAATAGTTTACTTTGATTGTTGGTGTTGTACTCCCGCAGCAGGTTAGATAATCAATTCAGCAGAAACAAGCAACAAGTCACAGAAACAAATACCACTAGGTGGTTACGGATATCACTTGGAATCGTGTGATCACATTCCAAAGTAACCTATTCGACCCTAATGCCCGGTTACACGAATATCTACTGGGATAAGACCAAATGCAGTTATGGAATTAGGCACAATTCTATAACCCTTGCGCTAATAAGTGTTAATGGTTTTCTGTGTCCTCATGCATAATCGATCTCCTATTTATAGGAGTTTACTCTTAGTCGATCAAATGGAATTATGAGTATTAATCGCCCATAAATAGCCTCATAATTATCCCCATTATAGCCGTTAGTGGTTACATGACCAATTAAACGTGGTCATTAAGCGATTGAAACCGCCACTGAATAGGTCAAAGCCGTTACAAAGACTTTCATCAAGATTTCATAGCGCTAGCGATGGATACACCGCCTGGAAACCACAAGCAAGACTTTCTACTAGCACTACCAATACAAACCACTATAAGAGTCGTGGTGTTCATGGACCTTATGGGTGTACACTCCGTACCTCCTAACCCATTACTGTGAACTAATCTCACAAGTGCACTAAATTTTCCAACAATAACGAGGCGACACCGTCCGCTCTAAGGTTAGCTGATTGAACAGGTGACAATAACTGATCTTACAGTCACAGGCATGGTTATTGATAACGGGCAATAATGGTCCTTCCTGTTTGCGCATAGTGTTAGATTGGTTGGTTTGAGTCTCATTTATTTTCCGAAACAAGATTGATGAATCTGATGATCTTCTTTCACTCGTCTACCGATGCCAATTTTTTTTAATGGCTTCGATTTTGTGAAAGCAACTTTTTTCAATAAACCTGTATGTGGAGAAAAAAAAAAGAAAAAGAAAAAAAAGACAGAAATAACTTAGAGGATGAATTACATTCAGAACAACACAGAGTGTGTTTTCGTGTGCATACTACAAATAACACTTATTTAGTTATTTACTATGAAAGAAAACGAATAAGAACAAGAAAATAAAGCTCATGACAATTAGTGTATGTTTATGCTCCATTTGAGTGTTGGGGGGTTACATTTAAATTTTATTTTATTTTTAAATATTCATCATCTAAACCTTGGGGTTGACCTAGTCAACTATATTAAAGTCTTTGAAGGTTAACTTATTCCAATTCAGTGACTAGTACTTTTTGCTATGTTAACTTATATTTTGTTTTACATATATGCATCTATCTAACAACGACAGATACTATAACTGTGGTTAACAACTGTAACTTCACTGTTTGGCCTGGAATCTCAGGCAAACCTGTTCTCAATATCACCGGATTCGATCTCATAGAGGGTATATTCCGATCCTTCCAAATTCCGGAGGAGTGGACGGGTCAGATTTGGGGTAGACCCTTTGAACCAAAGCCACTTCAACCCACACTAGAAACATACTAAACATGTATATAGCAAACATGGCTTATTATGTCAAAAACTATCTCATTTCATTCACCATTCTAACCATCTTTTGCTTCACTTTCACTCAAGGAGCCAATTTTGATGTCATAAACCGGTGTCCATACACTGTCTGGGCCGCTGCCTCGCCTGGTGGCGGCAGACGTCTTGAAACTGGTCAAACTTGGAGTTTGAAGGTTGCTCCTGGAACGGCAGGAGCACGTATATGGGGACGAACCAACTGCAACTTTGATGCCGATGGGCAAGGGAAATGTGAAACCGGTGATTGCAATGGCCCGACTTGAATGTCAAGGTTATGGGACACCACCCAACACTTTAGCCGAGTTTTCTCTAAAACAATCCAACGATCTTGACTTTAATGACATCTCTCTACTTGATGGATTTAATATCCCGATGGAGTTTAGCCCCGTTAGTGCTTCGTGCAAGACATTGAGATGTGCTGTTAATCTCAATAACCGGTGCCCTCAGGAACTACGAACTAAAGGAGGATGTAACAATCCTTGCACGGTTTTCAAAACTGCTGAGTATTGTTGCACCAGTGAGCGTGGTAGTTGTGGACCTACCGACTATTCAAAGTTCTTTAAAAGCAACTGTCCTGATGCTTATAGTTACCCTCAAGATGACCCCACGAGTCAAATTTCATGCCTCAGTGGTACTAATTACGTTGTCAGATTTTGTGATACATTTTCAAATATTAGTGACGGACCGAGCACTAAAAGTCATGAGGTGCATTCTAAAAGTCATGAAATTTTAGGATTAGGTGCATTTAGAAAAATCAATATATTTCACAAATTTTACACTGCGTAACAAAATGCATGTGGTTCACAGGCACCAGCTGAAACCCGTCAGTTCGCCTAATATGTGACCGGTCACCAAAATTCAACTACAGGTAAGAATTCAGATTACTTTGGTTTTCGATTTTACCCTTTTCACATGTCTTTTCACATGTAACCATCTTACTGTGCAGGAACAAAAACCAAAAATAGAACAAAACTGATAATAATACTCATTGGAACTATCGTTCCTTTGATTTTCCTTCCTTTGGGGATTTTGTGGTGCCTAAAGAAGAGAAAACAACAAAAAGAGGGTATGGAATTCAAAAATGATGTTAAACTTTGCTTCTGTTTACATGCTATAGTTTCTTATTTTTTGAAGTCCTTGATGTTGATTGCAGAAGAAGAGAAACAAAAGAGAGACAAATATTTTCTTGAGTTAACAGGTAGTGATAGCTTCAAGGATGTGCATCATCTTGAAAGCAATGGTGGAAAGTTAATGATTTGTTAATATTCAGCTTTGCTTCTATCATGGCTGCCACAAACGATTTCTCAATTGAAAATAAGCTTGGACAGGGTGGTTTTGGACCCGTTTACAAGGTGATGATGTTTTCATATTGAACTTTTATGTTAGATTTATTTTGTTTTACATATATGCATCTATCTAACAACGACAGATACATGAAATCGCAAATGCAGGGACAACTAAAAGATGGAAAAGAAATCGCAATCAAAAGGCTTTCAAGAACATCAGCGCAAGGGCTAGTTGAGTTCAAAAATGAACTGATACTCATAGCCAAACTCCAACATACAAATCTTGTCCGGGTTCTTGGTTGTTGCATTCACAAGGAAGAAAAGATGTTAATTTACGAGTATATGCCCAACAAAAGTTTAGATTTCTTTCTCTTCGGTATGCGATATTTGTAACATGCGTTCATAGTTCATATGATTTTGTAATTTATTCTTTAATTGATCGACTGACATCTTGTATTGTAGATGAAAACAAAAAGCTTGAGCTAGATTGGCCTAAGCGATTTAACATCATTGAAGGAATTGCTCAGGGGTTGCTATATCTGCATAAGTACTCAAGAATGCGTGTGATTCACAGGGATCTAAAAGCTAATAACATTCTTTTAGATGAGAATATGAACCCCAAGATAGCGGATTTTGGCATGGCAAGAATGTTCAAGCAGAACGAGACCCATGCAATGACTAGCAGGGTGGTTGGAACATTGTAAGTTTGCTCTTTCTGTTACCCAAATTAAAAACTTGGTGAATTATATGTTCTCTTGTTAAAATTATCATCAAGAACTTTGACTTTTACCAAACAGGTTAAGAAAATAGGATTACCGAAATTTAGTTTATATATTTCTTGAAGGGGACTTTCTCCATCAAATCTGATATCTTCAGCTTTGGAGTCTTGATCCTAGAAATCGTTAGTGGGCGAAAAAATAGTTCATTCATTCATCTTGATCGAACGATTAATCTTATCGGATATGTAAGTATAGTGAAAATCATTTTGTAACATCTTTATGCACATAGCACAAAAAATAAGTTTTGGTGCATACACGAAGATAATGAGCATATGCGTTGTAATTTGTCTCTATTAATTTAGGCGTGGGAGCTATGGCAACAAGGGAATGCATTGGAGTTGGAGGACACGACACTTAGAAATACTTGTGTCGTACAACAATTCTTGAGGACCGTTCATGTGGCACTTTTATGCGTGCAAGAAAGTGCAACAGATCGACCAACAACTTCGGATATGATCTCCATGCTTCTCAATGACACTGCACCGCTTCCCGCTCCATGCAAACCAGCATTCTTAACTAGTAAAGTCGAGTCAGAGTCAACTTCAGAAGAAAACAAACCGAAACATGACTCTATAAACAATATGACCATCACTGCTATGGTTGGTCGATAGGGCTTCGAGTAAGTCTTTCGTTAATGATCAAGCTTGATCATCTCATTGTGAAACATTGTGTATGTGTTACATAATCTTCATGTTTTGCTTATCATTTAATATACTTTCTTTTAGAGGAAACGAGTGTAGAAACCCGCGCGATGCAGCGGGATTGGCTTCAAAGGACTTACTTTGTAACGACACTTAAACCTTAGGGACTATTTTTGCCAAATTGCTATAGATAGCAATTAATGCTACATGGCTTACTTTGCAACGACACTTAAACGTCAGGGACTGTTTTTGCCAAGTTGTGAAACTTTGCATTTAATGTTTGGTTAGGACTTAACTTGCAACGTCGCTTAAACCTTAGGGACTATTTTTGCCAGATTGCTATAGATAGCAATTAATGATGCAGGACTTATTTTGCAGCGCCACTTGAACTTCAGGGACTATTTTTGCCAAATTGAGAAAGTTTGTAATTAATGTTTGCATTGCAAAACTTAAGGTTGTGCCTTTTAGTATATATACTAATGAAGAATAGAGATGTAAAAACTTCCAAAAGTCTAAAAGGTAATTGACTTTTTTGTTGTGACCATTTGAAATGGACCAATAGTGTTGCTAATCATTTTGGATTCCACTTTTTTTCTCACTTGTGGATCTTTAACTATAAGCGTGTTGAATAATAGATTGAAAATAAGGTTGTCAAAACGTATTTTGTATGGGTTGATCATTTTATCATCTTTCCAAAAGTTTATAAAGAATTGATGTAGGAGTGTAGGACTTATAGTTATGAAAAATATATGTATAAGCCAAGTCGATGTGTAAACTGACTCAATTGCCCATTTAGATTGTTCGTCCGCCTCAAAACATGTCACAATTTCTTGCAAATTACTCTTCTATATGACTTTTTTGAAATAGTAGCTACGGGGTATACTACGTAATAACTAAATAATTACATGTGGATATATTTTTAGCAGTTACAATATGGTGAAAGAGCTAGTAATTATTGTGCACGACAAGTCGACACGCTAACTATTTTTAGATATCCTTGCGACAAAAGTTCTATTCATTAGAAATTAATATCTACGTATAAAGCATGCATGTTTTTTCTTTAAAACTTAAACTGATTAATGCTTAATCCTAAAATACTCTTTCTGCTGTAAAACAATAAAATAAAGAACAATAACAAGGATAAGAAGTTAGAGCGAATGGAGAATTCAGTTTTATTCTTCTCATAAAGAGGTATATTTATAATACAAGATAGAACATTTCAAAAGATATGTAATCTTCTAATATAATTCAAATACCTTTAGTCTATTAGCCGAATGAATATATTAACCCAGTTGTATGATAAATTTATTGTTTTTCGTACTTTTGTAAACAAACAATTCGATGTAGATATAAAGGCTTTACAGTGTGATCATGGGGTGAATATGACAACACCCGCTTTCATGATTTATTTCGCACAACCGGCATTCAATTTCGGTTTTCTTGCCCACACACATCCCAACAAAATGGCAAGTCTGAACGCATGTTACGCACTATAAACAACCTCATATGCACTTTGCTCTTTCAAGCTACCATACCTCCCTCCTATTGGGTTGAAGCACTTAACATGGTTGCTTATCTCTTAAACATCCTTCCATCCATTGCCATCCAAAATGAGGTCCCATTTACTAAACTTTATAACCGTTCCCCATCTTATGACAATTTACGTGTATTCGGGTGCCTCTGTTATCCATATATTATCGTTGCACATAAACTTCAACCACGATCCACTGCTTGTGTGTTTCTTGGTTAGCCCGCCAATCACCGTGGTTTTAGGTGTCTTGACCTATCCTCAAACAAAATAATACTTTCTCGTCATGTTCGCTTTGATGAGGATGTATTTCCCTTTGCATCACTACACCAATACACATCTCCACATTATGATTCTTTGAATACTACAAACACTATACCATTACCCATTCATCCCATCACTGTTGTGGGCAATGAGGCACCCATAACCGATCCGCCAAATCCTGACCCAACAGAAACGGCTCTTAATGAGCCCATAATCCAGTCCACTCCCCTTGAGTCTACTATGCTGCCCGCTACCCAATACACGCCTACTTCGCCACCCACTACACAACCCTTACCCACTCCTCACCCCGATCCATAACGAACTTAGTAACCTAGAATAAAATCATGTGGCTGCGTATGGTGGGCACCGTAATCTTTGTTAAACTCAGAGCTGTGAAAAGAAGACTTCCATAATTATGACAAAATACTAAGCATATTAGCCAGATTATGCAAAATCAAAATACGCAAATTAACAGTTGAACTTGATAACTGTGATTAAAGTAAAATGCGCTGACGCTAATCACCCATATTAGCCATAGGTTTTGCAAAGTCGCAACATGCTATTCAAATTTAAAATAGCAAGCATCAACAAAGATTCACAAAATAAGAATCTATGACAACATATCAGACTTTGAAAAACATCTGAAAACACACATGTGTTGCCTAGTTAATGCATTTCCAAAACGATGTATGACACCTACAGGGGAATAAAGAAGACTTAAAATGCAGTTTCTAACTACAAAATTATTTAGCAACATCTACTCGCAACCATGTTACCTAAAATAATGTAAAGTTTTAGTGTTAAAACCAAAACTGATATATGTCCTGCAGCGTGCAGCTAATCTGTATGATGTAAACTTTAGGGGCCAACATACACAAAACTATGCATTTCTAAACCTTGAAAAGCGTTTTTATCTCAGCCATCCTTTATAAAATCCCATGTTGATCACTCAATCCGCAATAACAATGAAGTTGTCTGTCACACCCCGTCAATGGCGGAAACACGGGATGTAACTGGAAAAGGCACATTAATATCATAGATTCATACCTCATGTTTATTACAACGATAGTTTACAACTTTTACAAAATGATCCTTGTCTCAAAATTTATAGAAAAACATGTCTCTTTTGAAATCTTGTTGTCTTGAAAACATAGTAGCAAAAATGTCAAATAGTCTGACTCCAATAAACGTGCCTTCAAATACCTTAGTAATGATCCACTTAAAAATGGTACTAGAAAACGTCTACATAATGTTGGTGAGCTCGTAGGTTTGAAAGTAAAACCACGAAGCTGTGAATAATATAGTGTACGGCAATAGTGAGCATGAATACCAATTATAAGCATTTTAGTAAAACAGTAATAGTGTCGCGCCAACTGAGCCTATTATGTCCAACATACATATATCTAATACCATGTGGGGAGCTACCCCGACAGATCTATCATCACGTGGGCCCTCCGCACATAGTTAATAGCCAGCAACCATGAACTCACAAAGCAAAATATTTCATAGCATATAATTGTATCATCACACATATATGTCCAAAATCATGTAAAACAGTAAGTCACAGCATAAAAATGTTTGAAAGGTATTGAGTACCTTTTTCCCCTAAGGAAAAATATAGTGAAAAGGGGGTTACGAAGACTCACCTCAGAGTACGGTAACGCAGGTGATACAAACGGTTTCAAGAAGCAAGGCACAATAATACACGAGTGGCACAACCTAATAATCATTGTTTGTTTCAGAATGTATCTCAAAATAGTATAATGTACAATAGTTTCAAAATCTAAAGTATTTTAGTTTTCGTGTATGACTTGAATAATTGTTTGTAAAAAGTTTAGTATCGAAGCTCGTATGGTTTTTAGGAAATATGGACTTAAGGTAACTCACACCAAAATAACAAAGTCGGAGAAGTAACGAAAGAACGACAAGAAGGAATAACGAAAAGAAAAGAATAAATAAAGCACAACGAAGAAGATCTGTCGATAATATGTTTCGGTGTTTTACCCCATAACCCAAATAGTTTTATGAAACGTTATGGTGTAGAAAGTATCGTACATTTGATGAAAGGTGTACGATGTTAATAATTAGGAAAGTTTATAACGTTTAAAAATCGTATTGGTTTAAGTTATAAAATGGTTTTTATAAAATTTGGACATGATGCGTCCGTTTATATAACATTTTCAAGTCGTTACGACTTTTTGAATAACAAATTTTATTTATTACATTTCACCAATTTGATAAAAAATTATACAATTTTTACAAGTTTTAATTATTTATTTGATCGTTATCATTCGCGTGAATATTAGTGTCGGGTTTATCGACTATTTTGTGTCCGTAGTACAAAATTGTCCATAAGTCCATCGGCTATTCTGTTTTTTGTTGGTTGTGCAAAACAATTGCGTTTGTCCATTTTTCGCTTCTTAGGTCTTAAGAGCTATTTTTTGGGTGTGCAAAACAAGTGCTTCCCAATGTTTGTGAGAATCTCATATGTGGTCATACGAGTTATGGAACGCGGAATAGTAGGAGCATTGGATTTTATATGTTGCTTCGTATGTTTGCATATTAATAATCGTTTCAGGCAATGTGTTCTGTTTAAAGTTGGTTCGTTTTAGCTCGAACATTATTTCTATGTTCAAAAAATCTAACAACCTTGGCCAAATATGATTATATTGATTGAAAAAAAATCTGTTTAAAATTACTTTGTTTTGAAATTGGTCGAGTGTTTGAGCGCGGAGGTGATCTTTGGAACTGTGCAAAATGCAAAGTATTCAGGTTACGTGTTGTTGGTCGTGAAAAATAGGTGCTTGTTGATGTCATTTATAGTCTCATATTATCGTTGACATAATTTGCTATAGCAAAAGAATGAGGGTAATCGTAAAGAAGGAGTGCAACTAAGGTGGAACTTTTCGACCTTGATGTGTGGGTCTTTAGAGGCAAGAAGATTTGTGACATATTTTCTGAATCTCTTAGACCACACCGCTCTTTAGACTGTTTTTGATGTGGATATAATTTGTCATCAAAGTAAAGATTGGTGATTGAGGCCCGAAAAGGCTTCAATGTATACCTCTATATATTGGCCTGTGAGAATTACCTTGTGGCACCACTTAGACCAACAATAGTACTAAAAGAGCTTTGTATTCACCTGTTGAGATGCGCCGGTAATTGGCTCAGTAGGAAATTGAACAATTCCTTTGACATAAAGGAAGGACTCTCTACTAATGCCAATAGCATAATTAAGCATTTGATCACTAACCTGACATGATTAGAATCAGCTCTCAACACACACTCGACCGTATACCCACCCTCTCTTACAGTCAAAAATGCCATTTTACCAAAACAACAAATCACTTGCACTTGTCCTCTAACTAACATTGGACGATCTATCAAGCCTTCTGATAATAAACTAACCGTTTTCCATTCACGTCCAGTATCCATCATTGATTTTCCAAGACGGTGACATTGATTTTGCAGATTTGGTCTCAAGTCTGTAGATAGTTGAGTAATTGCATTGGTAGCTGCCCATTTAACACGTGGATGAGGATCTTGAAATGACTTCAAGATCATTGAGACAATAGGTTCCGAGTTCTTAGTCATAATCTGTATCAAAACATACATAAAAGTTACATACTAACACATAATCTCATTACAAAAACCACCTATAACTAAAGTTTACAAAATGCCAAGACAAAAGTTTAAAACTCATACATTTGGGGTTGAAATAAACTACTGGAACTAAGGCAAAAAGTTAAGACCCCATATAAGAAGTAGCACTTGACCACACGTAACTTGATGATACAGTTAATATAGTGGATATGGTGGAAGGTGTTAACTGAAAATGGCCTAGTGAATGGGACAAACTCTTATAATGTTGTGTCCAATTTAACAATTCCAGTACTGAATCCCTTAAAAACTGACAAAGTACAATGGGTTTCCAGTGATGGCATAACAACAGAAACAAAGACTCAACAGAGTTTCAAAGGAGTTGAGAGAAAATAGGCCTATTCGTGTGTGGTTTTTGACTTACCCGCTGCAGTTAAAAGGAATGAGTTGATTTTAAGATGCTCTGATTGTTTTTATAATCTTCTTGGCCTTTTTCCATAAGACAAAAACTAACATTTATTTTATCCAACTTATTGCTTTTCCAAAAGCCATAAGTTGGTGAGATGCACATGCATATGCAATGGGGTGTCCTTCTCTTTGTAGGGGACCCTGCCCTTTAAAGAGAAGATATAAAAACTGTCCTCCAAATTTTGGATGGTAACCCCTATAGGGTGCTTGTTTCATGCCTTAGATGACCTTGATTGATTGCATCAAGGGCTCCATGAAAGAGATAGAGAATGAAAGAGATAAACATGGTTGGGCCAAAGGTCAGGTTTTTGTTTTCAGAAACAGAAAAGATTCTGAGAATGAAAAGGAATGCATGCTGATTCAAGTTTGATCGATGCGTGAGTCTCTTAATGATGAGCAGCGCTGACTGTATAACCACGCTTACGCCTGTGGCACAGCAAAACATATTGTCAAAAATGTTAGTAGCTTGATTAGTTAATGCTAATATATTCGATCTCTATTTGAATGTCATTAAAACTATGTAATTAGATATTGTAAACAAATGTTATTTGAATCGTTTTATGTACTTAAATATTGATAGGGAATGCAAATTATACCTGCTGGTTGCAATAGGTTAAAAAGAACCATGTTTTGTGGCTCCTTCGCAAGAAACATGACATATCAGTTCCATTCTCATTTTTTTTCTTAAACCCACAAATCAAATGAACCCCAAATTTGCTAATAAGAAGATGCTGATATTAATCACAGCTTATTTCTGGACTGCCTTGGTTGTTAACTTCATTGCGTTCATAGTGACCTCATGTTAATTGTGAATAGTGCAGTCTTTCAGAGGTTTTGGGTGTGGTTTAAAGTTAAGTGAATGATTTCTTAAACATGGGAGGATGTCCTTTTTAATTTTGAAAATCACACTATAATCTTATGCATTGATATAGACAAACAAATTTGTGCAATGAATTCATATACTTTGTTACTTTTAATACAATTACAATTATCTTTTGATATTTACATTCTTTAGCACAAGGTGAAAGTAGCATCTTTCTATGATTTCCAGTTATTAATATCGCATGAATTAGATTTTTGTACACTGAGCAGTTGCCTTTTATGACTGCCCTGGTCTTTAATGCCAAAAACTGATATTTTCTACTTACAATGAAGTTACTCGAGGTGTAGCATCGTTGCTGCAGTTGAGCCAGTCCCATGATTAAGTTGCTAGAAGCCATGGGTCATCGTGTCATCCTCCTAACACTGCGAATGTGCTTATTAATATAACTAATGATTTAAATATTATACAATATTCATTCAAAAAGTTGTCACTTTCGACCCATTTGACCCATTCTGACCCGCAAGTTAATAAGCTTATGTTTCTATCATAATAGACTCAAAACTACTTTTAATATGTTTCCAAGTTTATTTTGAACATTGGGATATGAATACCACAAGCTTTGGTGGCCTCGCACTCCAAACTGATGGCGTCTCAACGATAAATTCCTTGCGCCTAGGTCCTCAAAAATACAAATTTTGTTCACAATTTGTAACTAAGATATGTAATAATTTTTTTTAATACCAAAATTATTTGTAACATTCTTAGGTGGGTGGAAAACATTAGGAAAACATACTTTATATACAATTATATTCATGCCTTAGTTCCAGCTTGTGTCGTTTGGCTTTTGCGTTCAATTGATTTTTGTTTCCTTTCTTACCTTCGTCGTTCATACTTGCAGTGATGCTATTTGGTCTTGTTGACATTAGGTTCAAGGAACTGCCCCATCTGTTAATGTTTGCACCACATATTGAAAAAAAAATGGAGAAAAAAAGTCAGGCACATTACGCAAATGATTGAATGGGTGATACTGCTGTGCTGGCTTTGTTCATGGCCTAGTCTCGTGTTTTTCATGTAATCAATCAGAGGGTTACATATGCAGATAAGTAATTGCATTAAAATAAGAGAATGTAAAAATATTAGTTAAAATCGAGCCAATTGACCCCCTGTAGTGCTGGTGTTTCACAGCGGTCCCAAACACCCATTAAAAAGTACCCAAAACCCGATAATACCACACACAAAGTTACCTGCCATTACACCTCTGACAAGTTTGTAGATACATAATAAACTATCGTTTTTGTGATCTCGTCATTATAATCGCTACATTCATGAAATTAAAAAAAAAAGTCCAACCCGAACCATATTGACCCGTTAATAACCCTCCGAAAAAGAAATCATTTTGCAAGCTTTACTCTATTATATGTGTTGGTAATATTGTGCATAATGAAACATATAACTCCAACAATTGCACAAAGAATTGTCAAGAAGTGTAAGAATGAGGGAAGTGTTGCTGTATAGTTACCTCCAACAATTGCACAAATGAGTTGATGGAGATACCGTTTGCAATTGTAAATAGAATGATAGACGTGCAAGCCGCAAATATTCATCAATATCTTCTAACATGCACGAAATGACAGGTGCCATGAGTGGCTGAAACATTCTGGTTGAGATCTTAACTATATGATCCATTTATTCATATTTGAAAAACCAACCTGGGAAGACCCTTATAAATCCATCAGCCTTCTCTATCAACTCTTCAATAGGGAGCGCTGAAAATCGATGCATCCTGAAAAACACCAAGCAAGGAAGAAGGCGAGTACATGTTAGTTCCCATACCAAGTCGCCTACCTGTCTCCTTTTCACGCACTTCCTACTAACTCATCGCATACAAACCAATATTGAGAGTTAGCAATCATTATAAAAAATAAATGGTAAGTTGAAAAAAATCATGAATATATTTATGCTTTGCAACAACCAAAGATCGCACAAATTCATGAATGTAAAATTCATATTTAAACACATTCAAAAGAGCAAAGAATTTACTTTTCTTGCATATAAGCTCTTTTAGTTTTTTCCAGGTCACCTATGTTTTCGTACTTATCAAAAAAGGAAATGACATTCTTGAATTTATAGAAACAAACACACGAAATAAGCATATAAAGGGTGACCTAATCAACCTAGATAGAAACACAAATCATAGCAATATAGTAACTTAATCAGAGTTCAGAAATTCAATGCATAACAGTAGGAAACAATTATTCACCATGAGAAGACAGAACAATATAGTACAGTTTGTTTTGACATAAAACATTACACTGTATAACTTTATTAAAACGTGTTTAATGAAAAGTGTTTTACATATTATTTATTTGCACGGGATGCATTAACTTACGCAACAGAATAAGCAACAGCTGAAACTGCCAGCAGAAGGATGCAAATTACAATAAAAGCCGGATCATCACGTGCCCACTGATTTTTTGTTTCTGCAGAAACAAAAGATGCAAAAAAAACATACAACCCAGTTTTCACCTAAGATGCAATTTGTGAAATAATCCAAAAGCAGAGGCTGACTTACGCTTATGGTACTTGGTGTGTTGGTAGCTGCATCCAATAAAGAATTCCATATGCAAAACGTGGAATCATTGTCATTAGTTAATAGAAAGTTTCATAAATCAAATATTCAATTAATTGTGATGATGACATTATTAGTACATGCTAGTTAAAAATTTATATTTGTATCCTATTTATTCTAATAGATATTAGCAAATAATATTCAATATATTTTGAAAGTGAAAGAATAAATAATCCCCATTTAACTTACAGACGTAAGTAGCGATAACTAATGAAAAAAAAAAAAACCCTTGCTATGGAGAAGGAATGTTAAAATTCTTGAAAGCTATAGTATATCAACTGATAGGATATCAAAAAAGAATGTGTAATCCCCTTTATTTAAATGGAGCAGCTCATTAACTCAAGAGGACAAGGCTTATCAGAGAGCAGGTCTTATGACATACTTACGGACGACTGATCAACTTTGTTGAACAACATTCCTAAGTTGGTGTTGCAAATTAATCACCATATTGCAAAACTAACAAAAGGATCACTTTGAGTTGTTGTCACTTTGAGTTTGATAAAATAACTATGCTATTTGCTAAAGCAAAATTGGAAGGGGTTCTGACCTGAGCACAAAGTGATGCAAGTTCTTTTCCAACTGATACCACACGTTCTTCCTTAATGAATCAACTCTTCCTAAAACCTGCAATTACAAAACATTTAACAATATGCATGTACAAATACGTTATTGAGAAGAAGCAATCATAAAATAAAAACTTAAGAAAATTAAAGGAGTTGCATGCTTATTATCAACCTGTTCATAATTTTCATCTCCCAAAACAAACTTTGTATTAAATAAAAACCTTACCAATTATTCATGCCTAGGTGGATCGAAAGAGGAAGAAGGCCTACGAATTCCCAAAGGCCACCAGATTTATCTTTACTATGATCAGGTACTACATGTGTGTAAAAGAAAACCATACATCAAATGTAGAGAATTTATAAGAAACATATATGGCTAGTAAGAATCTTTGGTAAACCTGATAAGAATATTTGGCTAATAACCCTTGTGAGAAACACGTATCACATCTTCTGAATGTTATCCGCTCCTTCTCATAGCTCGTGCTTGCACCTGCCTGGTCTCATAACAGTTTCTTATTAGTCATAAGAGTTTCTTATTAGCACATTCCTGGTCTAAAAAATTAATAGCTGATATTAAGTCTAACCTGCAAAGACGACGTCTAACCTGCAAAAACCTGCAAACAAACCAACATATGCATACACGGTAACAAAATTTCATCATTAGGGTTTTAAAGGAAAAGAGGCATACCTTTTTCCTATATGTGATCTGTCAAAAAAAAAGCCATAAAACTTGATACAAAGAGCATGGGAATTTTCTATACAATAAAATAATTTTAACATAAAATCAAAAGAAAAAAAATACCTTGCAGAATAAGAATGAACACAGAAGTTTTGTGTGTGTTTTTAATTCACATGAATTTTGAGGAGATGAGATTAGGTTAAAGTTTATAATTCTGCAACTATAATTAAGGAATGGATATGTGCAATATAATTTTTTTTTGATAAATACATTCCTTTTCAAACTAAACAAAATGGGTTGTAGAGATTTATAAATTTGGAATTGCAAGATATAATCAAAAAATGTGTTAGTCTAGTGGTTAGCATGTGTTAATGCTACAAACACCCCAAGTTCGAATCTCTCTCGTCATTTTTAACTAATTGGCTTAATCCAAAATTAATAAAAAAATCGAAAATAAATAAAAAATCCGAAAAAAATAAAAAAATCCGAAAATTAAATTAAAAAAAATGCTTAGTGTACAACAAATGCTTATGTTAAAGTTGTAAAAATAAGACCAAGTCTAAAAAACCACAAAAACATTTATAAATAAGAATTTTAGCAATAATACACAAAAAAAAAATATATTTTAATACAAATTAACATTTTAGCAACTAATAACCAAATGATACATGAGTTTGGATTAGTGATACACCTGATACACATTACACTAATAAATATTCCAAAACCTGATAGACATACAAAAACCCGATACACATTGAACTTCTAATCAAAGTGTATCACCTAGGTTTCAGAATTATAAAAGAAATCTATCGAAACTTTAACAATTTTAGTTGTAGTAAATAAAAAATTATTTTTATTGTAAGGAGAGTATCTCTTGTCAAAGTTTAGTTCGATCTCATTTTAACAACTTTAAATTTGATCTAGATTATATATATATATATATATATATATATATATATATATATATATATATATATATATATATATATATATATAAGTTAAGTTACCTAATGGGCGGCATGACTTATAATTTTTGTTTGTTGTTTTTGTTAACTAAAATACATTTTTAGAAATGTCAAACAATATTATAAAACAATTGTTTCTTTGGTTTTGTTTTGTTTTTATTTATTTTTTTTTTGTTTTTAAAAGAATTATAAATAGTTGTATGGTTTGTGTGGATGGTTAATAACACAACATATATAATTTTTACAACATTATGAATTTCATGTATGTTCGTAAAGTTGTAGATAATGAAAATGTATTAAAGTGTTATTTAGCGGTTTTTTAGTTTTTAAAAACATGGGTTGTTTTTTAAATGAGATATCGATCGGCGAGGTGCTATTATCTCATATGCAGGGATCATGTTCGGTTGTAATTTTGTCTATTGCTTTGGGTGAGGAGGTGGGTGTTTTAAAACTGGAGAGTGATTCTTTCCCTTTGATAACATATAAGCTAAAAGACATCTTTGCTAAAAGGCATAAACACTCTTACATAAGCTAAAAGGCATCTTTACTAAGAGCATCTCCGATGCTTCAAGTCTTCAATGACTTGATGCATTTAATGCATTAAATGCATACTATACTTATAAACTAAAGCTTTTGAGAAAAACTTGGTGTATGCCAAGTCTTTGTGTAAAGCTTTTCAAAAAGCTTTTAAAAAGCTATTGTTGCAATGCTAAAAACACTACTAAAAGACTTCCTAGAATAAGAAAAAGATTTTGCCCATTTGAAGCATTCTAGATGCTCTAATGGTATTATACAGGGTTTATCACATTATTTATTCAATAATAATGCCAAGATCTGTTTGTGGTCAACTGGTTTATCACCTATAAAAATGCATGTATGGATGGTTGAACATGTAAAAGGTTATCGATACTATTATCATTATAAATGACTTTCTTTACTTCTACAAATGTGTGAAGGTTAAATGTATTTTAATCTAGAAAGCAACATATGTTATATGTGTTTGTGAAGCAAAATTGTTACACTTCTTGTATGTTGGGTCCGAGTAGAAGAAACTTGCTGATGTAAGAGATTAATGCAATCCCCTTGTTTTCCTATAATAGCATAAAAGGACAAAAAAAAGTTAGCACATAAGTTAGAGCATTGGTTGTAAGCGACAAAATGAAAGTAATTGAATTCATATATCCAAAATCATCATTTGCAATTATGCACTGCTTAAGTGATGTAATACGTGTTCATGTAATCGTGTTTTACCAATTCCAAATAGCGTACGCACAAAAATGCTTGAAAATTTTAAGTAAGGTTGAGTAATTGTTTCTCTAAAAGCCTAAAACGCTCTTAAAGTCGGGCAATATATCTCTAGGTAAGTTAACATATGAATGTTGACATAGTATTATTTTCATAACGATTTAATACAGGAAATAGTTTAATAGGAAATACCAAAAGAACATGTATAATTATATATATAATATTATAATTAGATGTACATGACCATGGGTTGAGTGGAACTATTAAAATACTAAATCTACTTGCATAAGGCTATGAACATGGGTTGTTTGATATTGTCATAAGCATGTTACTACATATGTGTATCAAATTAGTAAAGTAATTCTTGCATATAGAGGTCCAATTGCTGTAATAAGTATATATATATGATCAATGCTATAGGTAACGCCGAGTTCATGGAAAAGTATTGTCGATATAGAATGAGCAAATGAACAAAAGATGAGTTAACTTACATAAGCGACTTCTTATATTATGATGGATTGGTTGCCATCTTTTTCAACGAAAAAAGGCTTTACTAAAAACTGGTGTTACCCGCACATACATGAACCGTCTGATGTATGATCAATTGGCTGTACCGATGGCGAAACTGCTGACATGATGCCAAAGGATCCTGTTACAAATCTCAGCTATATTAATTCTAAGTACATTTATGTTGCCTACATTCTGATAATTTGATTAGTACATGTATGTTTTAATAAAGACCTTTATGATAGTGATAACTGAAACCAACAACCCGAATATAACTAAGAAAAGCCCAACAAAAGTAATAACAAAGTTAACTATAGCTATATGATCGAACAGATAAATTTATCTGGATTAATGATTTTCCAAAGTATATTTTGTTCTTTTGAACTAAAAGCGTCAGGCTTCCGAGCCAAAACATAAAGTACGTGCCAACAATAAGTTGGTTGACTTGTTACTTCCTGGTGATTCGTCAAAATTTCTAGTGCAATATCGATAGTATATTACTCGATTGATTAATCTAATTAAGGTAAAAGTGGGTTTGGGTATGGGTTTGAACTATACCAGCCTAATAACACGTAAGAGACTGCAACATATAATCCTTTCACGACACTACCATTGATTGTGAAACAATACTTGAGCAATATCACAAAATCTTTTAATAATGTATAGACTTATAGAGATCAGACATAGCATAAATGACTGTAAATGTGTAATAGAAACAATGAATGAATGTCATTTTTAGCACCTCTAGCAGCACAACATTTCAGTAGCCCCCTTTTTGTCATTATATATCAATTGAATTTGCTAAGCAATGTAATGAACATAAAAGTATTACTATATCTTTAATTGAGTAACTGAGCATAACTAAGCTTCACTTTCAATTTAGTATATTACATAGTAAAATCAGAAGATACTATATGTTTTCCTCTTTAGGACATGCAATCCAAATTAAAACCATAAGTACCTGCACTTTTGCAATGTTGGAAATGGTTCGCTCCCCGTCTCCAAATTTTCATCTCAACTTGTAACTTTGCCACAATATGAGCTTCCTTTAAAATTTTATGTTGATCTTTCCATTTGTCATTGCAGGGTATCTACCAAAAATAGAGACCAATTAGCCACAATTCATCGACTTTGGGACTATTTACACTAATTTATACACAAACACTTGGTCAACTTTCATGTTAAAGAGACAATGAATCAACGAATACAGCCTGAACGCATTATATGAAAATCAATAAGCAAACACGAACATCTCATATATAAGCCAAGCAGTTTCAAAAAGCAATACCGAACAGCCCACATATAAGCTAAGCTGTTTGAATTAAGCAAACCCAAATAGCCCCTATAAAATCAGTTAACTCTAAGCAATTCTAAACAACTCATATAAGTTTATGTTTCAATTAAATCCCAATTACTCATTTGAAATACCTTTTTTCCATGCTAAACGCCTCTTACTTTTGACATGGACTCTTTGTGTGCATCTTCAGTCAAACGTAAGTACATTAGAATTGAACCATATGTCCCAGACTTATTTTCACTTCAGCATCTTTTGAACCTGATTCCCCAACAGCTATTCTCTCGTATTCCAACTCAATTTGTACAAATTTGTTAAATTGGTTAAATTTGTTCTCATCTTGTGGGAGAACTTCATAAACCATCAATAATTATTGAAAAATTGCAATAAGCAAACTGTTTAAGTAAAGTTCGATACAATGTCAGTAAAAATGTTGAATCAACAACTTAGAGATGATGAATGCTCCTCTTGAATTCTTTAACTTCAACAAATTTTCCAGTACCTGGCCTCGTGGGAGCAAGCATAGATATCTCAGTAACTGCAACTACTGCAACATGAAAGCTTTCAGATATTTCAGATATCCAACCGATTAACTGCAACAAATTGTCCAGCACCTGGCCTCGTGGGAGCAAGCGTAGATATCTCAGTAACTGCAACTACTGCAACATGAAAGCTTTCAGATATCTCAGTAATGACCGATTAGTCTCAATCTACTGCAAGGTCTTTCTTAATTAGATCCTGATTTGGTGGGTCGATGTTTTGAGGTTTTTGAACTGATGGGTGATCTCAATAGATTGTTTGCTTCAGAATCAGAAGGACTAAAGTGGTGGTTGTCTGATTGAATAGGAGACTCGTTTCCAAGCTGGAAGTTATAGTGCCTAAGTAATCAACCTTCATCTGCATATTACAATTATTGGAGCTCAGTTACATCCGTCATTCAATGATGATATATTAAAACATATGTCGAAATATGCCAGGGAGTTTATTTTGTTAAAATAACACATCACTAACTCACTGAACTTAGATATTTGCATAACTGGATCATTTCATACATAAACAAACAGAACTTCATACCTACATTTGTAGACGAAAAACTTCAGCAGCCGAAAGTGTTGCACCCCCAAGATCACCAAACCTTAGAAATTTAGCAAAGTTAAATATGTTTTGTGCTTGGGCCGTCTTTTCCCGTAGTTCCTGGCATTGCTGCTGATCAAGATCATTAATTATGGACATGAAAAATGAAGATATTTGCATAACTGGATCATTTCATACATAAACAAACAGAGGTGGTATACGAATCACCTTAGATACTGATTTTGACTATTTTGCCCGCAAGCTAACTTAATACTTAAATAAGGCTAAACTCAATCATTGAAGTTTGATTACGAAAAATTAAGTCATATTTTACTTTCCAGGAACAAAGTTAGTAGCATAAGACCAGGCATTGTTGCTCATTGCGTCTGCATGGTGATCGAAAAGGTTTTCCAATGGTCCCTTTCCGGTTACAATGGCTTGCACGAAAAACCCAAACATCGAGAACATGGCTAGTCTGCCATTCTTAATCTCTTTAACCTTCAGCTCAGCAAAAGCTTCAGGATCATCAGCAAGCCCCAATTGATCAAAGCTCCCACCAGGATAAACGGCCCCAAGTGGCCCACCGGCTACTCTATAGCCCTCCACTGCACCCATTAGTATTACTTGTGTAGCCCAAATGGCCAAGATGCTTTGTGCATGGACCGAACTTGGGTTACCCAAAAGCCAAGTCCTCCCTTACCAAAGATATGTGCTCCAGCCTTGAACCACACCGCTTCACCAACTTGACACCATGGTAGGCTAAGAGCTCTGGGAAGACACACCCAAGAGCCCCAAGCATAGCCCATCTGCAGTGTATAACTTCAAGCTCACGGTTCTTAGAGAAGGTTTCAGGTTCAGCGGATAAACCAGCAGTGTCCCAGCCATTGTCACCTGGGAACTCACCTGTAAGGTATGAAGGAGCCTCACCAGAGAATGGACCTAAGTACTTTACCCTGTCTGGACATACAATGGGCTGCTTGACGGTGCTGCTTTTACTGAAGTTTTCCTCAAGGAGACACTTCCATTAGTGGAAACCCCATATGCAAATGGAACGGGTTTCACTCTCTTTCCGGTGAAAGATGAGGAGAGAGACATTGTTGAAGAAGCCATGGGGTTTTTCTGAAAAGAATGGAAGGAGGGTCTAGTAGAACCAAAGAGTATTGGTGTTGGTTGTCTGAGTTTGGTAGTATACCTTGTAGTATATACATGTGATTAAGATCCTTGTTAGTTTTATCTGGTGAGATAGTTGCATTGATCCCGGATCCATTGACGTCTTTCCCTTGAACGTACAACCTCCTAACTGACAGGCCCATCCCTTTGGGACATACAGCAACCACACTGATATTTCAATTTCCCATATAATGATAAGATTCTTTATAATTAAAAAAAACATGTAATATACCTTAAGTGGATTGCCATAGAGATACCGAGCATTTCGAACTGAATACCATGAGTTGCCTCAGTATGGGAGCTGCATCTTATGAAACTAAAGCTTTGGGATACTAAACACATGTCAATCTGTTTCCAGTTTCCACAACTTACCTAGATGCCAATCTGTACCTTTTTTTCGTTGTTTTATTGATATGATTCTTGTAGTAATATTTGTTCATCGTTTACCTTAACCCTTGCAGTAGTTAATCTAATATGTGCTGGGACTGGAGGAGTAACTCCTTGATCAATCTGTCAGGATTCTACATACATACAATATTCACAAATGTGTGAGACGTAGAAAATATTTAATTTGAAAGATATGTGCTTTTCACACACTAACACAAAGATAGATGAATACCTAGATAACTATATGTGTTATTAAAAAACTATAGTAACATTGTTTTTTCATTATATGCCAAAGTCCGTCACTAAAAATGCTCATCTCTTGACTTCTCATCGCTTAATTCAAAGTTGATGCTGAAAACTGATGTTGCACCACACATGAAACTATACTATATTGTTGCTGGACACACTGCATAAAACAATACTGATGTTGAAAACTTACACAATTTGAAACTGATACTGGAAAGTAATGTTGCTGAACGCATAGCATATATCGAATTAAACTGATGCATAAATCTTGCAAAACAAAGACAAACCATAAGCTTTCATCAATTCACCTAATTTGGATCACATTATGGATTCAAAGCACATGCCTGCAATGATTAACATAACATTCATCATAAAAAGAAAACGCAAAAAAACTCATAATATGACTGAGAAGTAGCCTACATAATAAGAAAGACCCATTATTTAACTGGAGCTTCTCCTTCATTCATACCTAAAACGACAATAACCATCAGCATATTAGTACATGTTTAGCCGCAACTCATTTGTTGTTTGATCAAAAACAGATGTTTAAAATCCAAAAATAATGGAATGGTAAAGGCAATTCAGATATGCTAAAATCTTGAGTATATTTGTGATTCCAAATATCCAAAACGTAAATTAATAAACCTTTCTTAGGCTCCATTGATACACTATAATCATTAAACAAAAACTTATATCAAATTAAAAATAAAGTTAGATTAATATACAACCATGATACTAACAAAGTTTTACCGATAATAAAACAACATAAAATTGTAACGAAAATTAAAGAAACAACATACATAATGAACGATCATATATACCTTAGCCACCATGATTGGTTGATGAATTTTTTATGTAGATCATGCTTTAGGATTAGAAGAAAACATGATATTAGGGTTTTAAGAAAACATGATATTATGAACTCGATTTTTTTTTCCGTATATCATATTTTTATTTTAAGTAAAAGATTTATAAGAATTGTATTTAATATAGGATTCCAATATAATTATAGGCATTTATAGATTATAATATGCAACGAATTATCAAAATAACTTGTGGCCTAAGTGGTAAACACACGTTATTTATCCAAATAACCAAGGTTCAATCCTTGCAAGGCTCATTTTTATAAATAATTTTCAAAAATATTTAATAAAAATCCGAAATTTACAAAAATAATTATTAAAAATACGAAATTTACATTTAGTGCTTAGGTGGATTTAAAAATTGTTTAGTTGGACAACAAATGCTTATGTGGCATTGAGGTGGCATTGAGGTGGCATTAAGTGTTTTTTCATGGTATCAAGCCAATAAAAATAATTAATTAATTAATTAATGTCACGGTTGACATGGTATCAAGCCAATAAAAAGCCTCATTCCAATCAAGTGTTTTTTCTTCAAACCTTAACACTATAATCATCATAAAATGATGAACAATGCCTCCCCCACTCTCCCCCTCCCCCGCTAACACCTTATCACATACAAATAAACTCAATGCCGTTAACTCAATTACTTTAAAAATCCCATTTAACTTTATGTAGACAAAGCAAACTATGTTGCGTGGTGTTACTTCTCCAAAAATTATTGTGAAAATTTTGATGTGTTAAAACACGTCACGGGTACGTCTTCTAGTGTAACTAGTGCGGGGTGTTACATCTGTTCGTTGCGTGAGCTTCACACGTCGTTGTCTTCTACTACGTTTTTCTATTGTGATAATGTTAGTGCGGTTTGTTTGTATTATAATCACATACAACATCAACACACAAAGCATATTAAGATTGATATTTATTTTATTTGTGATTTGGTTGCTGTTGGACATGTATGTGTTTTACATGTTTCATCGCATTATCAGTTTGTTTTATAGACATATTCACCAAGGGTCTTTCATCTGCTTTGTTTTATGCGTTTCAAGACAGTATGAGTGTTCGTTCCACTTCCGCTCTAACTGTGGGGAGCTGTTAGCGGACTTATATTTTTATTATTTGAGCCAAAGCCTTAGTGTTGGGTTTTTAGTCTATATATTGGGTCATAATCACATTAATTAATTAATGAATATCACAGTTGACAAATGTTACTGGTCAAATGGGTCATGCATTTCTAAAATCTGCCGAACTAGATCGAAATGTTGTTATTAACATCCTTATCAATGAAGATCATTGCTACTCAACTACCGGATGGAATGGAAGTAAAAATGAGGTTCATAGTTGATGCGAATTTGGTAATGCTTGTTTGAAGGTTTGATCATATATTTATGCAACATGATTCATTGAAAAGAAACATGGTTTGGAAAGTACTAGTTTACTATGAAAATTCATTGTTTCCTATAAGATCAAGTGGATCACAATGTAACAGTTCATAATAACACTGATTTCCAAGACGATAAACGAAACATTTGATAACTAGTTGTTTAAGTTTCTAGTAAACTTCGTGTCATTGTCTTTGTAGGTCTGTAGGTGCACCATAACTCGTGACAAATAGAAGTTATAACATAAACACACTTGGGTGTTTTGTCCTCTTAGCATAGACCTTACACGAAGCCACTGATTAGCAAATTAATTTCTGTTGTGTTTTTCTTTCTGTCTTCTATAACAAGATAGTCGAATTAATAATGCATGTTTTAACTGCAACGAAGTGCGGTCTAATCATTCTTGTTGTCCACAAAAAGTGAGATTTTGTCGGTCACTCATTCGATCTGAATGGTGTATTATATGGATAAGCACGATTTGGCTATTAACTAAAACAGAATGTTTGGTGATTTTTTTTTTCTTTTTTAGTGAAAAGGTGAAAATAGTAGTATTAATCATTAGAATACTTTGTATACTTTGTAGGAAAATTTATTGCACTTGTGGGATTATTTCACACCTGGTTTTAGGTAAGGAGGTACGGAGGTACACCCATGAGGTCCCCGAACACCTCGCTCAATAGTGGTTAGTATCGCTAGTGTTGGTTATCACGCTAGTGTAGTAACCGATGGTTCCTACCGGTAGTGTATTGGTTCCTCGCCGCTAATGTATCGCCATTACCGCTAGTGTAGTGACCGATGGTTCCTACCGTAGTGTATTGGTTCCTACCGCTGTGTATTGGTTCCTACCGTAATGTTGCGTTGATTAATTTGTAACAGCTTTGACCCATTCAAGTGGCTATTATGACCGCTTTATGACCACGCCTATTTGGTCATGTAACCACTATTCCTATGATAATGGAGGCTTATTATGGGTGATTAATTGGCCGTTAATCATTCATAAAGTCCATTGACTAGGGTAGAGTGTTCTCTACTATATATAGAGATCCTCATCATCAGCATGAGAAGAGAGGAAAAACCAGGAGAAACAAACAGAAAGCTAAAACACTTATAAGCAAAGGGTTATTGATTTGTGCCTAACTCAATAACATACATTTGGTCTTATCCCAAATAGATATTCGTGATACCAGCATTAGTGGTCGAATAGTTTACTTTGGAAAGTGATCACACGATTCCAAGTGATATCCCAGAACTCGATTGGTCTTGCATTGCTATTGATTATCTTACCCTGCTCGGGATTTACCTCCAACAATCAAAGTAAACTATTTTGTGACAATCAATGGTCACGCAATGAAACACGGGCTTCAAACTTTGCCAAGCTCAACAAGTTGAAGGGTGGACTTCTGTGAGATGGCAAAAGAAGATGCACTTTGCTTTCCAAAGACGAGAGTGGTGTATGTGCTAACCACTCCTATTCCCGATGACGGGATGATGCTACCGTGGAGCGTATCAGAGAAGGAGCAAATGGGAGAATGATGACTACATTTGCAGAGGTTTAATTCTCAATGGTATGTCTCGATTCTCTATTTGACATTTATCAGAACTTTGTGCCGGAAAAAGTGTAAGCGACGATTGTAAGGTTTTCTCCGCCGAGAAAGGAGCTTGTTGATTTAGTGAAGTAACTCTCGAGTTGGGTACTTGGGGAGTGGAGTAGGGCGGATAGGAAATCTGTGACCGAACCACTATAAATCATCGTGTTCGGTTTGCACTTTCCTTTCTTTATCTCTTTACTTTTATATTTGCACTATACTCTTGCTTGTGATGTGGTTTGATGTTGATGGTTGTTTGACAACTTGGTTTACTATGATTTATATTAGTCACAAATAATAATTGGTAATTTCATATTATAACAAGTTTCATAAACGATTTGATTCAAAAGATATAACGATTTTAAACGGAAATGTATTCACCCCCCCCTACGTTTTTACAATTGGCATCAGAGCCTCGTAGCTCTTATTTTCAAAACAAATGGTTTTTAAAATGGAGCACGATCCATGTATCATTGTATTAAATTACCATTGAAACGAAAAATAATGTGAAAAATGTTTTGCTAATTATACTTAAAATTTTTGTTGTTAAATATAACTTTGTATACAAGCTTGAAGGTTTTCTTGAAAAATAAAATAAAAAGTTTCTTGAAAGAACTTGTAAGTATTTTATTGTGTGCTTATAGAAAATTTACGAAGAAATATGAATTTTAAAGGTGTGTTTGGGATAACTATAAATTTAGTTGAAAAATCACCTCCGTAAATGTTTAAGATAAGTCACATAGGTAGAAATGTTGTCAAATATGTGTATTATATGTTTAATATCAAATATAGTAAGTCCCACACGTTTTATCTATGTCAAAATACTAGTTTAGGTGAATCTGTCTCAGAGGACCATGGAACCAAATCATATAAAGGGCGGAACCCTAAATTTGGTTCCTTGGAATCCTTCTGCACAGTATGTAGTTTTTTTGACCAACTTCAAAAAATCATAACTAATTAACCGTAAGTCTGTACAAGTCGAGCCACCTATCATTTTAAAGGGAATTGAGTCTAATTTCATTTAAAAATACTCTCATGGCCTGAGTCTAATTTTAAATAAGTAAAAATAGACCAAATACTACAGTATATAAAAGATATTAAGTTTCACTTTAACATAAAAACTCAAATTTTTGAATCAAGCAATTTAAGTTGGTATTCTTAGAACTTTGATACAATTTATTTTGAAACTAAATAATTTGGTAATATGTTTAAAGGAAACTAATCAAGCTTGGTATACATCGTCATATTTAAATGCAAAGTGACGAAAAATGTTTTTCTTGTTATGCTATGCTAAATGACCACTTGTTTATGTTGTTTACATTTATGTTGCTTGCTTATTTTCAAATTGTTGTTTACACTTGTTTGTTTGCATAATATAAGTGTCAATATTTCCATGTTATTTATTCGTTTGTTTGACGATTTCTTGTTTATGCACAATAGGATATTTGCTAGATTTTATGCACTAAGTTGGAAAATTGTTTTACCATCGCTTGTAGAATTAGATCACTTTCTTTGTATAGGTTATACTAACATCTCACATAACTTATGAAATGTCATAACTCACTTAGCAATGAGTACTAAGTAAATTAGTCAAGTACTTTGAAAAAAGTGAGGTTTTAAAGGAGTGTTTGGAACAAGACAAAAATAATGGTGTATGATACTATTTGGTCGTTTTTACTTTGTAGGATGATAAAATAACTTGAAACAATGTTGTATGCTAACCGGTTCATGCAGGGGATAGACACGGTGTTATCAATTTTACCCATTTTCACCTATATGTGAAAATCATAGCCCTTGGTCAAAGTCTATGTTCCACTATGTTTGTATGTGTGTTATCAACTTTTCCTAACTAGAAATAATTAATGTCATATGTTTTAAGCAAAATTTCGTGTTTTCAAAAGTCCCCGATAGTTAAAATATGGGTCCGTGAAGATTTCTGTCATTGACGACTGCACGGCACCAAATATTTGGTTCCGCTCGTTATAGCTTTTGGTACCGCCATACCTATAAAGTGGACTGTGCAAAAGACCAAATTAAGGGTTCCGCCTGTAAAAATTGTGCCGTGGATTCTACAGTAAGTTGTTTAATTTACTAAATCCTGCAATCTAATTTACCAAATTTCGCTTCTAGGATAGTTGTTAATGCATATCTTTCATATCTCATTCAACACATCCTCAATGGATTAACTTAGGATGTTTGACATGATCTTAGAAACTTCCATCTCATTAGAAACTACAATCTTGTATGGATTAACCTCAAATAAGCCACTTAAGAAAACCACTAGGATTAGCATTCGATCTTGTTGCTTCATTAACTTGAACTCTTCATCCTCGCACTCATACCTCTCAACATCTCATCACCCATTCAAGATGTGAACTTTCTAAACTTAAGTACTCCAACTCCACCACCAATTTCACCTACCATTATTACTACTTCACAACCATCCAAAACACCTTCACTACCAAAGTCTCCAAAACTTGTACTTTGTGCAACACCACCAACATCTCCTCACCCGTTTGCGGATGACTTAGATGACTTACCGAGACTAACAAATCTAGACTCATTATTTGTTAGGAATTGGAAATTCTAGTGTGAAGCATCGGTCACCCCAAGTATAATCTAGCTTAACTTAGCTCGTAGACACATCGTTTGTTATGTTAGTTGTTAGTAAGTTATTAGCTTAGTTTTAGTCTAGTGCAACACCGTGGAGGAAGGACGGTCTTTACTCATCGTGACACCGATCCACAGCCGTCAGAGGTCGCTTAGTTTGTAACCTATAAATACCTCTACCTTGCAAGGTGTAGGGTCGATGTTCTTTGTGGAATCTAACCTTTCAAGAGTTTCTCTTCTAGAATATCCCACTTTTTTCTCTAAACCATCTAAATTATACGCCCATATTGAGTTTGTTTATGTGCTTGTGAACCAATATGTTACAAATGGTATCAAGAGCCATGGTTAGATCATCTCACATATCCTTGATTTCTAGTGGTTTTAGATGGTTTTGAGTTTGAAAAGTTTAGTGGTTTTTGCATCATTTGGTTCATTTCTTGTGTTAAAGTTTGAATTTTGGTGTACTTTTGTGTTTAGAATCATTGTATGTGCCTCGGTCTTGATTTGCAAGCTTGAATCACCGTGGTTGCTTGTTTTGGATTGAAAAGTGTGTTTTTAAAGTTTTTCTTGGTAGCGACTGGCCCTGAGTGAACTTTGGTAGGACTGCTTCAAGAAAAGGTAGCGAGTTAGTCAGTGAGTTTTGGTAGCGACTTGGTCATAGCGACTTGCCTTTTGAGACAAGCCGACAAACAGTACACTTAGTGGATTCTCCACTACGGGTAGCGACTTGGTAAGGTAGCGACTTGATTTCTTAGCGACTTGGTGCATAGCGATTTGCTGTCAAATTTCGTAGCGATTTGGAACTTAGCGACTTGTCATCTTATTACTTAGCAAATTGGTGCTTAGCGACCTGGGTCAAGGATTCTTAGCGACTTGGTTAACTTTTGTGTGTAATACGGTTTTCTCTTGATTTAGTAAAATCCCGTGAAAGAATCTATTTCCCGGTTTAATCATAGAGTTATAAAATCCCGTGTTATCTGTCAACATGTCTAACAACATGCCTATAATCATCTCTACTGTGGCTGAGGACGTTCATGCAGCAGATACTCTTCCACCCACAATGTCTTACATCACTGACCCTTTTATCTCCAAAGTGCTTGAACTTTATGATACCATGTAACAATGAAACCGGTTGTATTTCAATGTCTTACCTTGATTGATTCAACAAATTATGATCAAAACTCCTCACCTTCCGATTCAAACTTCAACGAATCACACCGCCAATGACCCATGATACAAAGCATTCGAATGCAACATTGAGCCGTTTAATTACTTCATCAAGACCTCACACAATCATATACACTCCTATGGGTCGAACATGCGTGCTATCTTCCGCCAAGACTTACCTACGTTGAAAAAGGTCAAGTTGTTGAACTTAGAACAACCGAAGCTTCAAATTACCAATGAGAAGGTATTAATTGATGATTCTAATGTCGCACTTCAAGTTATCTACAACCAATTTCACCGCTTATCAAAGGGGAATATTTCACGACTTTGATCCACACGCGATCGAATTTCATTCAAGAAACACATCGGAATGGAAATTCATGAGTTCATCAACACATATATCCAACTTATGAATAGTATGGAAGTGTACATTAAGGATGTCGCTCAAAGGAATGATTATTTGAATGAGTCGAATGAGTGTCATGGAAAAGTAAAGGAAAGTTGTGATATTTTGAGTAATGGATCGCTTGAAAGAACTGATGATGCCGATGTCGATCGCGGAATTTCGTAAACAAAATGAATGATGTAATTGGTCAGATCGAACACAAAGGCTCGTAGTCCAAAAGCTTGAAATTGCTTGCATGTCGAAAGTCCTCACGTGCATGAGGTGAATATGATGCCATACCAACAAGTGAACACGTGTCATGCATCGAGGTACCCTTAATCACCCTATCTTTGAATGTGATATCAATAAATGTGTCTTGGTTGAGTCTCGAATCTAAAATCTTTAAAACAAATGACATGGTTGAAAAAGGGTTTATGATGAACTTTCAAACAATACTAATTCTTGAAAAACATTGTATTTCCATGGAAATTGCAATACAACATAAGGCGTAAAGTTTTCGTATACAAAATCTTGCATTAATCCGAATTCTTAATTTCAAGAATTTTTGAAATTAATCACTTAAAACCCGATTCGTGACAAAGATTCAACCATATGCAATCAGAATGTCAACTTTCGATCCGCATAAGAAATGCAATCTTAGGATGAGCAATCCTAACCATGAGTAGTAGTGAGCTTAAATCTAGGAATGATGAATTGGCTTTATGTGTATCCAACTTATTAAGAGAAAATGAGTCCTTAAGAAAGAACTTATTAGAGAACGATTCCAAGTTGATAGATCAAACAAATTCCTTTTGGTCGACATTGATGCCCTCAAAGCCCAAATTCGTGATAAGAGCTCAATATTGTTGCCTTAAAAATGAGCTTAGGAAATCTATTGGAAATAGGGTGAACACTAAGTTTGCAAAACCATCGACCTTGGGAAAATCAACTGCTCGTAACAACTCAAAACATACCGTAGTTAGGCAACCGAATGCTTTAGAACCGAAAGATTTAAACCATCGAAATCTAGGCTTGCCTCCCAAGTTGATGCGAATATCGCTTTGTCAAAACCAAATACTTCACTACTTCGTCCGATATGATGAATAACAAACCCAAGGTTAATGTTCAATGTTCTAAGATCAGAATTCTAGGAGTTCATCTACTTCATAAGATGCATCAAATGGCGATCAATCCCTAAGAAACCCAATAATTACAAAAGGACCAATATTCAAAAGAAAAAGTGCCTAAATCCAAATCTACTAGCAATGCTTCAAATGGATTCCCACCGCGCACTATTTTAGTTTACGTGATCCAAACCGACTTACATACCTAGATCTTGCCTTAAGTGGATGCCCACAGAAAACTCTTCAAGAATAGTGAACCTAAAGGGATCTCTATTAATGACATGCCTAGATCAAACTGCAACATCCAATAGTGAGACTACTCATGTCACTAACTCATCTATTTGCAATACTACATGTGCTTCTAGTGCAATGTGTTCTCAGTCTTTTTCAGGTACAATGCTCAATCCATTCAGGAACTTCATGACTTGGTATCCATCAGAAATGAATATTGCTCACTCAGGAGCTCAATCAGGAATCGCTCTTATTAATCTGTGTACAAATTCTGTTAAAAAAAATTAATTCATAATTTTAGTCATTTACCTCAAACTAATAAAGGATATATCCTTTGTTATCGATAACATCTACGGTCCTAGAAATGTCATTCAATAATGATACGGGATCATAGATGAAGTTCGAACAAAAGATATATTCCTGTTTTTATCACAAGTGGGTTTAATTCAATCAATGGTCATTGATGACATTGATTGAGGGGGAGAATTTTACAAGCTATCTCGTTTATATCTGCACAAGTGCTGGTTATGTAGGTGCTCAAATGCATGTCTTTGTCTTGTCTTGTTCTCCAATGTGTTAGGTTGCTTATCCTATTATGTCATCTTAATTATGATATGGGCTATGTGCTAGTTTGCAACCGATAAGTTCATGGACCGAAAATATCTAGTATACATAAGATGATATGTTAGCGACTTGTCGTAAACCCCTAGCGACTTGGTTGTTTATTTTCTAGCGACTTAATTAACGAGTCTCTAAAATACAAGGACCTGAATGTTAGGAATTAGAAATTCCGTGTATTAAAGAGTCGGTCACCTCAAGTATATGTAATCGTTAGAAAGCTCGTAGTCGTAGTTATTTTAAGTTAAGTAGTATTTAGTTAAGTAACACCGTGGAGGACGGACGGTCTTTACCCATCGTATGCCCCGATCCACACCCGATGTGTGGCGATTTATGTAAGACTATAAATACTCTACCTCCCAAGGTAGAGAGTTGGAGCTCATAATAATATCTTTCACTTTCTCTCACTAAGTTCCCTAAACCTCTAACTTTCTCTCTAGAATTCCATTTATACGCCACTTTGTGTTATGGTTTGATGTGTATGTGAAAACTAATATCCAACAATTGGTATCAAGAGCCATGGTTAGATCATATCTTGCACATCTTTGGATTTCTAGTGGTTTTAGGTGGTTTTGAGTTTGAAAAGTTTAGTGGTTTTTGCATCATTTGGTTGATTTCTTGTGTTAAAGTTTGATTTTGTTAGTACTTTTATGTTTAGAATCATCACAAGTGTTTAGGTTTTCATTTGGTAAGCTTGAATCATCTTGGTTGGGTTGTTTTTGGATTGAAAAGTGATGTTTATGTGGTTTTTCTTGCTAGCGACTTGATATACGGATCTCTTTCTTCGTAGCGACTTGCTTCACAATTTTGTAGCGAGTTACGCTTTGGAGCTAGCGACTTAGACCTAGCGACACAAAGACAAGTAGTGGACTCTCCACCACGGGTAGCGACTTGGTGGTAGCGACTTGGTCTCAGAGCGAGTTGCTCTTTAGCGACTTGAATCTTTAGCGACTTGAGTAGCTTAATTGTCGCCAAAATTTTGCTAGCGACTTGAGGCTTAGCGAGTTACTACTTAGCGACTTGCATTTGTCTAGCGACTTGGGACTTTAGCGACTTGGTGGTTTAGCGAATTAATTAGGTACTTAGCGACTTGGTTCAAGGGTTATAGCGACTTGGTTGATTTTTACGAAGAAGAGGTTTGACCAAAGTTGACTTTTACGCCAAAACTTCAAACGGCCATAACTTTTGATCCAGAATCTGCTTTCAAATAAATACCATCAAAACGACCGAAGAAGCTGAATATTGTGAGGTTTCACCACGATGTCGTGAAACGAATTTTTCGAGGCCCAAATCCCTCCGAAAGGAAGTTATTGAGCTTTTAAGTTTTAGACCTAAATTTCTCCATAAAATCGCAACAACCAACCCAAATCACAACCAAACAACATCTCGCTTATCCCACAAACAATCATAAGACCTAACACACAATTGTCTATCATTGTGTCGATCCATCACCATCTTAACACATTCCATTGGTCATTGCTTAACGGTTTGGTCTTGATTTTAGTAAAATCCCGCGAAGATTCTATTTCTGTTTAAATCATAGACTTGTAAAATCCGTGCATTCTACCACATCATGTCTTACTCTATCGACCCGTTGATTTCGTAAGTGCTTAAATTGTATGATGTTGTGGATAATAATGATAATGGATGCTACATCGAACGATTAAAGATGTTTGAATTAAACAACGAGGATGTGAGATCTTCATGTTCGAGTACAATGAGAATGAATTGCACCGCCATGTAATGCCATGCAAATGGAATGCAAGATTGAGCCCTATCAACTACTTCATCCGCACCTCATACAGCTTGTTATCCATAGTGGGATCGAACATGTAGTGCTCTTTTCCGCCAGACTTACCTACATTGACAAGAAGCTTGTTGTTGAACTTAGAGCATTTAAAGTCGCAACTTACCAATGAAGAAGTTCAAAAGGATGGTTCCAGCAGCTCTTCAAGTAATCTACAAACAATTTCACCATTCATCGCTGGGGAATATTCAGCAGACACGATCAACACTTGACCGAATTTCCTTCAAAAACATACGGAATGGAAATTCAGAATTCATTGAGACATTTATCCAACTCATGGATAATGTGAAAAGTACATTGAGGAAACCGCACAAAAGGATGAAAAAGTGAATGAGTGTCGTGCAATGAGAGATTGTTGTGATAAGTTGGGTAATGTATCCGTGGAAGAATCGGTGTTGCCGAATGCGTAATGTTAGAGAAAACAAATAATGATGAGTCGGACAATGCTAAAATAGAATCTTCATGCTCATGTTCACAAGAGAGAGAGGTGCACCACCACAACCCGCAAGCTAATGCAAAGGAACGCCCATGGAAGCTTCGGATGTACCCAAGATAGAGATGCACCGCCACAACCCGTGCACGTTAATGCAGAGGAAAGTTGCATGAAAGTTTCGCAGCACCTAGGTATGCATCTTCTTCTCAAAATGATGATTATGAATTGCATGAGTACACCGCATTTGTGCTCGATGATTCCTTGACCACCGAACTCAATACCTATAAGGATCAAGTTGCTATATACTTAACAACGTGCTAAGTTTGAACTTACCACTCGTGAGCGTGAGATGGATATCCAAATGTATAATTATTAGAAAAGTAATTTTAGAGAAGAAGTATTAAAACAAGAGTTAAACTCCTTACAAGAAAAGCTTTCCAAAACCGCTAAGCAAAACACGAACTTCAAGAAAATGTTAAAATGCTTAAGCAAGAATTCAAGGCTAAGGAATCAAAACTTTTGAATGATTTTTCCAATCTAAAACTTTGAAAACAAGCTTGAAAATAAGTTGTACGCACAAGGAATACCATTCAAACCGCTCACATGATCACTAAGCATCGAGTCTTAAGCGATAAGCATAGCATTCCCTTGTTGAGGAACCAAATCCAGAGGTAATTAAAAGGCTAGAAATGCTCATAAGGTGCTTTATGATGGTAATGAAATCCTTAAGCCTAGGCGTAAACCTAGTTGCGTTGAGTGCACCGAGGAAGATAAGAAATGATGAAGTCACTAGGAGAAAATGAATAAGAAGTTAGAAGATCCCGAGTGTAAAAAGAATAACATAACGATCAAACCCCATAATTACACTAAAGAAAATTGGATCTCCTTGAACAAGTTTAAGCCTCGACTCTATTAACCCCCGAACAAGTGTTCGGAAAAGGATTTAGATAAGCAAAAGCAGAGAATCTTGTTGTAACGAACCCTCCCTTAGGAAAATGCCTAGAGCGACTGTATCCTCCGAATACACCAATGCATCTTGTTCCTAGAACAATTGCCACTAAAAGCAAGACCTTAATTAGTCAATATGTTATCTTTCAACTATTTGTTGATTTTGAGAAAACTTGCAAGAAAAGGATCACACCCACCGGTATTATCAAGGAGAAAGGGTTTTGAGCAAACTAAAGAATGTTATTTAATCAAGTCATGCCTTTCTTTAAACAACTAAAAGATCATTTTGAGAGTCTTAAAAAGGAATGAATTCGTACATTAAAGAAATGGAAAAGGAATTTGATGCAATGATTGTTGAGGTTAGTGATTATGAGAGAGAATTAAAATATAATGAGATTGAGAGGAAGAACTTGCATACACCGAATGAGAATCGATTTCAATGTATTGCTCAAGATGTGTTTTTCATCGCTACAAATTGTTCCATTAATGCTTCTCAATTTCATGAATTATCTGTTGCTCGAAAGTCTCCCATGATCGTGTCATTGAGCTTGAAACAACAAATTCAAAATTGCATGAGAAAATAGAACAGATGATCATGATAACTTGGTCAAACATTATTCTAAATTAGAAGTTGAACATCTTGCTTTGCAATTAAAACATCAACATCTCAAAGAAAATGTTAAAACCTCAAATATCAAGACATCCTCCGATGCTCCCGAGTTTGATGCGCTTTTGAAATTAGCAAACGTGATGAACAAATTCGAGCTCATTATAACACGATCAAAAGATTGAAAGCCCAAATTTCACAACCGAAAGGTGAAAAGAAGGATGTGATCTGGTTCCCATATGCCTCCTCCTTTAGATTCTCGAATTTCCAACTTCAAAACATAATTGATAACTTGCAAAAGGAAAATGATTGTTTTAAAGTCGAAATTTCAAAGGTTAATGATCAAAACAAAGAGTTATGTGATTCATTTAAAGTTAATCATGATAAACAAATTGAAAAGATAACTTTACTTAACGATATTGAGAATCAAGCGTGAGGTGAAAGGAAAGTTGCCAATCCCCAATTGCAAATACTGCTCCTAAGGTTTCGATTGTGATAAATATGCTATCGATATGTTATATATTCCCCGCCCATTAGGAATAATGAACTTGCACATAAAGCATATCTCTCATACCTTAAGGAAAGTTTGAAGGGTCTCCGTGAGATTGTTGAAGATGAAAGATTAGAAAACCTTTGATAGTACTATAGCCTATGCCCGCATGGATGCCAAACGATCTCGTGAACTCTTAGAGTATGTAATTGTCACAAGTCCGAAATCTAACAATAGGCGAGATAGAATAGTTGTGCCTTGTTCTATGCCTAAAGCCAAGCATGTGACCCTTGATATGCCTTGTTCCATGTCGAAATTCAAGCAAGCAACCTTGATGTGCCTCCTAGAATTTCGTGATCCCAAAGACTTCTAGACCAGAATGCGTAAAGTAGTGAAGCCATGTAATGTTCCCATCGTTATTTCTACAGATGTTAAGATTGACACTAAAGTTAAGGGTCAAAACCTAGAAGCAATGCAAAGAAGGATAGGATTACGCAAACTAAAAGTGATCATGATAAGGAAGTAAAAGAACACCATAGGGACAAGAAGTTTGATTTGAACAAAAGAATCGTGTTAGTTCTAGTATTAGCTCTAAGCTTATCGAAATTAATTCGAGGCCTTATGTCGTCTCGCAAAACATGTAAAAATGTTTATTTTCCGTAATCATGATAAATGTGATGTGTTATTTCGAGATCTAAGAATCATAACCCGCTTAAGAAAGTTTGGAAAGCAAAACATTACATAACTCGAAACCCACAGGAAGGTGTTTACCAATGTAGGATTTCGTGGAAGCCAATGTGTCGAATATTCACGAATGGCAAACCTTACCTTTAACTAGATCCACTATGCCTAGAATAGTGCTCATAAGGTTTGGAAGCCAACCGGTAGAATAATCCCATTAAGCACAAAATGTCATTTGACTAAGTCCGATGCTTCTACTAGTTCAGCTCCTAGGGATAATGCCATTGCATCTAGGGTTTCACGATTCAAAGACTGTTTGTGCTAACCAAAAGGAACCCATCAAGACGTGGGGATCCAATGTTTCCACCTCTGTCTTCGTCTGTTGTCCAAAGCAGTCGCATAAATCGTCCCTTGGTATTTGGATTCGGCTCTAAACATATGACCGGGCTCTTAACAATGACGTCTGCTCAAATCGGCCTCAGCCTCGACTTCATCATTATGGTGTCTCGCAGATAACACTTCGTGCCCCTGCCTCAAAGAAAAGAAAGGTGTACGCTTCAAGGCGCTTTATCTTCTTAAGAAGAGAAATCTTCATGTTTATGACCATTCTCATCGACATTCTTCATCAACATGCTTCATGCTTTTTCCATGCGCTCACCATCAAGTGAACCGGACTACCGATAATTACTCTTATTCCTCTTGCTCAATATAATGAAGATGGCGACATCATGTGCTAATTTTATGGGGAGAAGTGTGAATAGAATACATTTGGATGATAATCACTTGGTTAATCAAGAATGGCATCTCCGTATGCAATTCTTGAGGGGAGAAGAAGTGTGAATTTTTGCATGGTTGATCGATATTTGAGAATATATGGTCAAACGGCTCCTAACCCATGTAAGAACCGAGATTCTTCTTATCGGATCATCTTCACATGTAGTTTCTTCTAAGAGCCGTTGGTTGACATCTTCACACGGCCGATATGATTAAATGACAAAGTGCTTCTAGTTGTCGGGTCGATTTCTTTGATGAACATCTTTCGTTTTGTTTGATTGGGAGGATTTTAATTAAGGGATTTGCTATTTACAAGTTAACGGAATGCCTTTGGTGTGAAGAAGATGTTAACTGCCTATTTCCCATTCGGATAATCTTGAAGAAGGTCGAGTCTACGCCTAATCTACATTTGAAAGCTACATGATTAGAAGACTAAAGACTAATTGCATTTGATGATCTAAAGACTTCTTCTTAATCCGGCCGAGAAGAACACTTGAAAATCTTCGTCGCTTTAGGGAGAGCACTAATTGGGGAGATTGAAAAGCCAAAATTTAATCCCCAATTAGACTTGTTTCGATTCTTTAGCAATGATTCATTGCTTGATTTTTGATGACACCTCCAACGCCTAATGCTTCAATTACTAAGGATAATTGGGATTCATTGTTTGGGATTCATTGTTTTCAAAGATATGTTTGATGAGTACTTCCAACCTCTAACGAATGTTGATCATCCAGTTTCAAGCTCATGCTCCGGTTTCTACCGACTCAACTAGTTCACCATCTAAGAAGTACTTTTGGAATTCTCAAGAAACCTTATCTCCAATTATTTCACAAGGCGTTGATAATGACTATCATGATATTGTAGTTGCACTCATGAATAATGATCCGCTTTGGTATTCCTTTGCCAAATCTTCACGGATTATTGTTCATGAATAATGATTGTTTGGTATTCCTTTGCCAAATCTTCACGGATTATTGTTCCTCTCATTGTGCACGCTATAAATCAACCACATGAACATTAAGGAAAATGACTTCCTCATCCGCTTAAAGACATTATTGGTAAATCTTCCGATCGCTTCTACATGTATACCTTAAGGAAGAATGCATTGATGTTGAGGAATCATTTGCTCCGGTTCATTCATTGGGTCAATGTACATCCGATTGTATGTTTATTCACGTGTTGGACATTTGACACAAGTTGATTACTCAAGTTACTCATTTATCACTTATTTGAGGTTGAAGTTGACATTCACAAAGGCGTGTTCTTATTTGATAACTTGCTCGGGCTTAAGAATTTGAGTTGAAGACTTGGGTTATCTAGTTACCAAGCAATGAGGTGGATGGTTGAAGACCCGTTAACTATCACTATTAGGAGTTACTTTGTTTTACTCAAAGGTCACACGCAGATGACGGTGTGGATAATCGCAAGAGGTGTTAATGTCTCATACTTTGTTTGAGTAGTGAGTACTTAGAGATTTGCTTGAAGCATAGATTCTCGACAACCGTTCTTCCATCTTTAAGTGCAAGCTTAAGACACAAATGCGGGAATTCGACTTCAGTTTCAAGTTTGGTATATCGGGTTTTTTCTTCAAATGGTCACTTCAAATTGTCTACATATGGGTTGATAAAGATAGTCGAGAGAGTTTATGTAGCAGCTTGATTCTCACAGATTCATTTGGGCTATTTGAGTTCTTCTCACAAGATTTCAAGTTTATGGATATATTATGTTTTGTCGATTCCGAGAGGTATCATTTGGGGAAGGATATATTATTCCAACTATTTGGGGAAGGATATATTATTCCAACTATTTGGGGAAGTGGTCTCGGAGACCTTTGGTTTTTGTTACTTAGTGTTCAGTTGGAAGAAATGTGAGAAGAATATTTGGAACGTGAGATGATAACGCTTATCGACATCTTATATACGGTTTATGATAAAGTGCTTCCGGTTATATGCACAACATGTTCACTTGATCGAGCTAATTCGCTTATTTCGAGTTGACATCCACAGAGATGATTAGTGACTCAACATGTTACATGGATGTCATCGCTCTACTCTTGTTGGGTACATGTGTACATTATGTGCCGATTGGTTATATGTTATATAACCGAATGCACTTGGTAAAATGAAGATGTTGATATATTGTTCCCTAAATAGACAACCGGTCAATCTCGAAGAGTAAGGTGTACATCGGGATGCACAACAGTTCATGTGATCGGTCGAATCGCTAATCCGGATTTGATAACCACCGAGACGATCAATGTTTCAACTTGTTACTCGGTGTTCTCGTGTTCTTCGTGGTGCCGAGCTTCAATCAATGAGACCGCTTTGTATTCAACTCTACTTAGGAAATGGTCTTTATTCGATGTTTGTCGGTTTGGGGAAGCTACCAAAGATTCAAATTGAGAAGGCTCATGTTCGACGATTTTCTTAGAAGCCTCGAATGCTTTGGTGGCGAAAGTTTAAGAGATGTTGATTCCTTTCTTCTACAACGTGTCGAACGATATCTTTATCTCGGTACTCATTTCATCATTCTCTTAAACTAATTTATCTCTTGTAAATATTTATTCGAAAAACAAAATACAAAATTATAAAACCTTCAAAAATCAAATAGAAAATATAAAACTTTCAAAATCCATAAAATTTGAAAAATTCAAAAATCTTCAAAAATATTGTCATTTTGTCATGTTTCTCTCGATTCGATAATATCTACGGTTTGATGTTGTCATTCAAAGAATGACACGGACTTTAGATGTTGTTCGAATTTTTATAAAAAAAAAATAAAAAAAAAAAAAAAAAAAAAAAAAAAAAAATATTTTTGGGAGAAAGAGAAACAATGGTTTATTGTCATTTTCGTGCAATAACCGGTTTTAAAAGAAAGAACAGAGCCATGTTTTACCATGTTTTCAAATTCCATGCTCGATTCTATAAACATTTATCTCATTGAAAACTAAATGCTTTGAAAAATAACTCGGTCTCTATTTTTGATAATCATCAGACTTATTTGTCAAAATCTTATCTCTCAATCAACAACCTATGTCATTGATTGAGGGGAGAATGATTTCAATTAAATTAAAAAGTTATTTGGCATTAAATTGTTTTCAAAAGATATACATGCATGTTTTATCAATGGAGTTTAAAGTCTTAAAATCCGATCCTTATCGCTAAAACGCTTTCATAATCAAGTCACAATTCTCCTTAAAGCTTTCAAAATCAATTTAATCAATAAGAGATCACAAATCTCAAATGATTTGATAATTGTGATCGGGGAGAATGTGTGATTTAAATTGGATTTAAACCGATAATTCGGTAAATGGTTTTATAAGGATGTACATGCTATCCTTCCCACATGTGACAAACGATTTCAAATTTTCCATGCACATGTTGAGGGGAGCATCTATCTTAAACCTATGATTTGAAACGTGATCATTTATCTCATGTGCAAGTTCCTCTAGTATGTGCAAAACTCTTTTCAAACCTCGAGGCACATATTGAGGGGAGCAAATTTATGGAAACCTCATCCTTCCCGAAATGCTTTATCTACTTGATTTGATGGGAAGTGATGTTGATATCTTTAGAAAATGGTAATCAAAGAAGTAAATTCTTCCTCTTGCCTCCGTGTGCAAAACGATTTCAAACATTTGATGCACATGTTGAGGGGAGCACTCGTTCTAAAAATATCAAAACAATTCAGTACAAAATGCTTTGATAATATATCACAAGTATCCGAATTGATTTTCAAATGGTTTTCAATTGGTTCCAATGGCGATGAACAATACCAAATAGACCGACCAACTTTACTTTATGTACGGTGATATAAGGATGATAAGGTTAGGTATGTGTTCCCATGATCCGCCGTAACCGGAGGGATCTACCCAGGACAATCCACTAGTTAGTGTAGAAGTCCTTAGGTATGATGATAAAAGGAGAAAATGAGATATGGGAAGAGTGCGGACTAAGACCGAGCTAGTATCGGAATAAACCCAACAAGGTTCTAGCTATGAAGTCTCGTAAGCAATCAAGGGGTTGAAGAATTAAAAGAATTGAATGAGAAAAGGGTGAAAACAAATAGCCCTCCATTTATTCAACCTTAGGGCGTAAACCGGTTCAATTCATATGCTACCGATGGTAACATCGGTATTGAAGACAAGACGTCATGGACCCAAAGGACGACCGCACTTCAACTTTCCAAACCACTCAAGTTCCTCTTAAAAGGACTTGTTTCATTCTCACGGGAACCGACATTATCTATCGACTTTCTCTTAGAGATTGTTGATATTGAAGAAGGAGACCTCTCCCTAGTCTCCAGACAGATCCAAATATGCACAAATTGAGTCTAGAGCCACGAGATCATCAATAAATCTCATTAGGACACTTTCAATGAAGACTCTCTGCTTCACACAATGTGGAAAGAGAGATTATATCTTGAGTCCCACGATTATCCTTGTGGTATTGCCGTAACATCCGAGTGATGTGTATACATATTCACAATGAAGATGGAAAGCCTTCGAGCCAACATCAAACAAGCTCCCGGTAGGTGGCATGTGAGATCTATTATATAGATCAACCATGTGACAACCGAATGTAAACAATGGGGCGATTCAATCTCTTGAATCAATCTCGGTTCAAAGTTATGGATTGACGGATACCTTTGAAAACCGGTCTTTGTGCTTAAAAACTCTTTTCTTTAGCACATCGACCTGTACTCATTTTTCAAACCAAAGGTGTTTTTATGATTGATAATTGATTTTCAATAAAACCTTCGTTGTATTGCAAAACAATTTCTATTGAGCAATACACGATTGTTTTTCAAATCTCTTTTCATCAATCGCTGGACTTAAAATTACCGTTCACTCACTCCGTGTTGTCTTCTTTGAGATGTTCCGTTTGAGAACAACTAGAGCAACCGCGAAACCCCGTCAAGGAAATTCTTCGAATTATACCGATCACAGCAAGACATGTATCGATCAACGGGAACCCGGGTCGTGTACTCAATTCAACGAAGTGATCAAAGACACTTTCGTGCGATTTATTGCTAATCGTTGTATGCGTGTACACCCGACGCTTGCAAATGATCGTAATGAAGCGGTCAATCCATAGCCGCATGCTCACTTAACACATTCATCTCAAAAGAAATCATGATTAGTGCATCAATGACTCGATATTTTCACTCCATGCTTCGCTACGCCGCCAATATCATGATTCAACAAAAGCTTCCGCTACTCGATGAGAAGATATCATGATCCGTAATGTGAGCATGTCGGTCCTAAAGTCACAACATCACATAATACCAACACCACAAAGGATGTCTCGTAGATTTTTGATAGTCGATGATCTCAAAAGATGGCTCAAATTTATTATCACGTGGATCAAGAAAAGACCTCCACTTGGAGTAACCAAACATGCAATGTGAAGAATCAATGACTACGAGCTTAGGAGCAAAGGACTACATCAAGAATGCAAGAACAATTGTTAATGTAATATCTATTTGTATTCAATGTAATTTTGGTACATGATTGAGGTGACCTCCTTGGGGAGATTGTTAGGAATTAGAAATTCCGTGTATTAAAGAGTCGGTCACCTCAAGTATATGTAATCGTTAGAAAGCTCGTAGTCGTAGTTCTTTAAGTTAAGTAGTATTTAGTTAAGTAACACCGTGGAGGACGGACGGTCTTTACCCACCGTATGCCCGATCCACACCCGATGTGTGGCGATTTATGTAAGACTATAAATACTCTACCTCCCAAGGTAGAGAGTTGGAGCTCATAATAATATCTTTCACTTTCTCTCACTAAGTTCCCTAAACCTCTAACTTTCTCTCTAGAATTCCATTTATACGCCACTTTGTGTTATGGTTTGATGTGTATGTGAAAACCAATATCCAACAAACGTATGCTTAAATAATTTGATTCTAATACAACTTGTCTCTAAAACTATGTCAAATGGAACCTTTACCTTGAAAACTCTCTAATGCCACTCAATCTATTTCAATATGCGTATGGGAACTCGTCTAAGCTACTAAGTTATTGTGTTCATGACATAAGGGTGTATTCAATGTTGCTTAACTAACCATTTATAATCTAACATGCTCTCAATCATTGTTGTTGTTTGTGTGTATCTTTAGATCTTCAATGGCAAACACAACCTCAATCGAGAACATTGCATGTTCGCTCCACCCAATGTCCTTTCGCATTTACTTAAATCCTTCATAAAAATCAATGGGCGAGATCGAAAAGTAATCATAAGTGGACTTACAAAAGTTGCAACAAAATCCAATCCTCAAAGTGTCTATTGATATCCTCAAAACACAAACTTCTTCAAGGTTTCCAACCAAACAATGCACAATTCCCACCATTTACATACAACAATTCGAACACCATTGAATGGGACAAAATCACAGCCTAAATATTCTCGCAAACCGGATGATAGGGAATTTGTGATAGATTATGACATTCTTAGCAAGGCCCTAGGAATCACCCTCAGAACCCCAACATACGATCCGAACCTCCACCTAGTGTCAAGAGCTAATAGTCTTTCTAATTGGTTTGGGATATCGATTGGCATATCAAGGGCTTCGACATCATCACCGGACACATGTATCAACCCCGAGAGCAATGACAACAGTTCTCAACTTGTACTTATCGGCAAAAGTGAGAATTCCCATCTTGCAAATCCTATGGGTATCACAATGGGGTGAATGTGAATGTCTCGAACGTATCCGGGAAGAATTTTCGTTGTCAATGAACACATTTATATTTGATAGAACTAACTTTTAATAAAGCTCGTGGACTAAAGAAACCGAACAAACTTGTGATTCCTAACATCGATTTTAAGCTTGTTATCCAAAGATTGCAATGACTCATAACTTCAATCCTAGGAGTAAATCGGTCCTTCATTATGCTAAGGATGAATTTGTTTCGGGCAACCTTAAATATGTTGCTAAATGTATGGATAAAGAGATCTTTGGATTGCCAATTCCCGATATTCTTCTCACGACGATATTAAGAAGACGGATCACTTCAAACTGTACAAGAAAAGGGCCTCCAGATCCAAAGGCCAATGTTGATGTCTCTCCCACTCCACCACAACCCAAAATCGCTAAGTCTACTTGTGCTCACTTCAGATGATGTTCTTCCTAAAAGAGACGTAGAAGGTCACAACCTTCCGACACCATAACCCGTAAAAAAAAAAGAAGAAGGGTGGAAAAGAAAACATTGAGGAAACTAAGGCTTTGAGGGTAATACGAGTTTGATTGATGAAGATGATCTTTCAGCCTAGGAATCAAGCCAAGCCTAGAAAGTCGAATGTGAGAGCACCATTGGAGGAGTAAAGCAAGAGAACCTAAACAAGTGCCTCGCCAAACAAAACCAATCACACAAGACAAAGGAAAGGATTGTTGGTGTAGAACAAGTCGCTCACATGCTTCGACCTTCTCCTCTTCACCATCAAGAACTACCACCAATTTGAGTCAAGAAAAGAAGCATTGAATCATCGCACCAAGAACATTCTCGACTGGAAAAGGAGGTATCCAAGCACAAAAGAAACTCCCGCATCAAGTGATACCCGGCCCGAGCAAAATGTTGATGAAGAGTTGCAACATGTCTTACAGGAGAACCTTGAGTCAAGATCCGATGAGTCCAGCACTTGGAAGAACCAAATGCCTAAGGACTCTCTACCCTCATTGAAGAATCTTGAGACAGACTTCTCCTTTGGTGATCGCTTTATTAATGACAAACCTTCAAACACCGAGACTTTTAAGCAAGGTAATGACAAGGAAGAAGCGAGTCCATGTTTATCGTCAACATTCAAGAAGACACTTCAACCATCCCTCCTATGTCGCCTCCTACTTGAAACCGCACTTCCATCGCCCAAACCGCTCAAACAACCGCACTTCCACCACCGATACTACTAATGATCAATCACTTGAACCAGTGGTTACGATTATGTACATGGAAACTCCACCGCTTCACCACCTCAAATTTACATCGGATTAATTGCTCGACAAAGCAAAGGAAAAGAATTGAAGCATTTGAGAGACAACTTCCAAAATCTTTTAATGCCCTCGAGAATCGTGTCTATAGGCTAACGCTATTGAAGGCGGTTAGGGATGTCTGGAATGGGCAATGGAAGCTCCACCGCTAGACGATTCAAAGATCTACCTATTGTTGATATGAGAGCTATGCTTTTAGATAAGATGTATGATGCTAACGAGCATAAGCATGAGGTCTACAAGAAGCTATTTGAGGCTCTCGATGAATCAATTAAGCACGACAATCATCAACAAAGGTTTCAAGGACATTGGAGAAAGAGAAGCTAAGAAGAAAAGGAGGACCATGGTGTTGGAGACATTGCGTAAAGGTCCTAAAGATCCTCCTCCTCCTCCCTCACCTCCGGTGGGTGCTGGAACTCGAACTGTGGATCTTCTAAAACAACCTTTACACCTCCACCACAACCACCATCATCACCACCAAAACCTCCCAATCAACCTAGTTCATCCGGAAATCGTGGAACATGGAAGAAATCTGCACCGGACAACGGTTGATTCAAGGTTCACACCCACGCCTCTTCTATTCCTCAAGATAAAATGTTTCATGAAGAATCGTATGTCATGGCATAGTCTCGAATCGATGACGATGATGCATCCACCAAGCATATTCCTAAGCCGTCGAAGATGATTGGTTTGATGCATACGTGGTGTAAACGCACTAACACATCCGAGTTGCACCTTTAAGAGACACAATTCAAAGCCGGATCATCAAGGAGAGACCTCATACTCGTAACCTTCATGGTCTATCCCAAAGTCCGACATGATGATCCCGACAACAATCTGGCTACAACAATCTCTACCAACTATGAAACCCCGATGAAGACTCTCCTTCATGTCATTGGAGATATGGGCAATTTCATTAAGTGGTTTTGTGAATGAAGGAATATCGTCCATCACTCTAAAGGATCTTGAAGGACGACTTTTGAATTTGTCAAGGTGTTTCACCTGGGATGCCAACCACTCTAATACCGATGGAAGAATGCCATAAGATGTCGAATGATCAAATCGGTGAGTAGATCACCGTTTCAATGTGAACAAGCCTCTTCCTCTCGGTGGTGAACCCGACAAATAACTATTCACCGAGTTCTTCTTCAATCATGACCGGATTATCCGTGGTGCTCGTTTCATCGAAGAAGACCAAATCTATCGATCTCAAAGATGAAAGTCGCAACCTACTCGATCGTGGACTTGAATGATGGTTCCCGATCAATTCAATGACAAAGAACAAAAGTATGACATTGCCGCTTCATATGGTATTTCTCACTAATGGTTCAAGAAGAAGAAATTCTACATTAATAGACATAGTGCCAATAAGAGTCGCAGAGCGAGCTCGATCCAAGGTGCGAATTTTAAGTGTTGTCAGTAGAGATCTTCCAAATCTATGGCTATGATTACCTTAAGAAGATTGTTCTTTGAAGAGTCATAGGTCACTAAGTTTACAACACAAGCACAATAGAAAGAGATAGAGAAGATATGAAGGTGGATGAACAATAATCAAACATACATACACACGATATGATAATACGTTCACGCTGTAGAGATGTGAATGAGAGAAAATATTGAACAACCAACCTCAAGTGAGGGTTATTACAAGGTATTTATAGGAAGGGAGCTAGGCAACACTCCTACTCCCTTGCTTTCCTTAATGGACATGGGCCTAAGCTCATGGGCCTTCTACATAAGCTTAAGCTAATAACAAACATAAAGGCCATAATTAAGCTAACTATTACATATGAATCACTAACACTTGATTTAGGTTTAGGAGTGATTCCAACAATCTCCCTAAGTGTTGGTGATGAATGAATGTAAACGGTGAAGGTATTGATGTAATAGTAGCTTTGACGCCTTCCGACATTCTTCTTTCTTGTGAGAAGAATTTCCTTGATTTGAACAATCTCCCAGGTAGAAATTGTTTTCTTTAAAGTTTTGCTTGGACGCCATCTTTAACTTTGTTCTTTGATCATTGTTCTTTGTGATGGTAGTGATAGTATGTTTTTGTTGTCGCATCAAGTCTCGCTTTCAGTTCCGCTTTTGCTCTAGTGTCTCCACGTCATTCTTCAACATGCTCACACGCCTTTGACGCTGGATTTCAAGATCGATGAAGTTCTTTAAGTCTTAAACTTTGTAGATTCTTTGGTTTGACGAAGAATCATTCGACTTTGTGTTGATTTTAGATAGAAATTCCATTAGTGATGATGTTGGCATGAGCATGTGAAGAATCAGACGATCATTCCGCCTCGAGCTTCCATAAGAAGAAAACATGAAAACGGTTAGTAATAAGCGGATTCCAACTTACAAGTTTAAACTTTGAGAGTGTTAACAAGATAGTGTGAAAACACAACTCTAATTCTCACAAAGGCCATTCTCGAATCGGAGTCCCACAAGTGAGATAACGCGATGTACCAAGTACACCTACAGATTCGAGATGAGTCCGAGGTACACCAAGCATCACCTCATGATTGTAGACCGCTTGAGACACACTAAGCGTAATCCATGTGGAGTTACCAAGTGACTGCCGCCGTGGCCGTTTGATGTTAACCATGGCAGGAGTTTTCATTCAATCACCGAGGATCACGGTTGTGAACCTCTCATAAATGTTCTCGACAGATTGCTAAGATGCGTGAAGGACTCGATAACGTACCACCGATGTTCTTATTGTTGAACATCAAGTGATGAAATGTCAAGTGTTCCTAAGAGATCTTATGATGAATCTCGTGGCTCTAGACTCAATAGTGCATTTTGGTTTTCCGAGCGGAGACTAGGGAGGGTCTCCTTCTTCAATATCAACAATCTCTAAGAGAAAGCCAATAGATTATGTAGGGTTCCCGTGAGAATGAAACAAGCATCCGTTGGGAGAAACTTGAGTGGCTAAGAAGGTTTAGTGCATGCGCCATCGGGTCCATGACGACTTTTAATCTTCAATACCACGTCATCAAGTGACAACCAAGAGTATATGAATTGAACCCGTGTCGCCCTAAGTTGAATAACTGAGGGCTATTTCTTTTCACCCTTTTCTTTGCTTTTCTTTTAATTCTTCAACTCCTTCTTTCTCCGATTCTCATTTTCTCCTTTTATAATCATACCTAAGGACTTCTAAGTACTAACTATTTGTGATGTCCTTGGGTAGATCCCTTCGACTCTGGCGGATCATAGGACGGTTATTCCTAACCTTAGTTACCTTATAACCCATGACTAACCTATGTTGCCATAAACCAATTTTCAAGAAGATCTCTCACAACGGTTATGATTGAAATTTTTTGTACCACCGTAAGAGTTTGATCTTTGCGAAATACCCCTCCACATGTGCTTAAGAGTTTATACTAAAATCGCACATTGAGAAAAGAGCGCACTTTTGAATTGATCAACTCAAGATAGACAATTCCCGCGAGACACGGTTACGTTGAATAGTTAAAGAGTTACATTGTCGCCTTTTAGGTGACAACTAGCTCTAATAACTATCTTGAAGGTGTGGATGACCTCGAAGGTTGTCAAACCCACAAAGATCATGTCTACCAAGAGTTTCTCGAATGGTACATTCTACTCGGACAAGTCCTTTGCGAGACACGTTTACATCACTAGCGAACTAGCTTGAAATTATTACCCATCCGGATAAGTCTTTTCGAGTTACTAATAGTTAAGTATCGTCAATTCGTTGGTTAAGTCTATAGCACAAAGATTCATTTGCATTTACACAACATATTTCTTATCACATAATTTTCTCCCCCTCAAAAATGGCATATAAGTGTTGTTTTTGAAGAAATTGTTAGGAATTAGAAAATTCCATGTTAAAGTGTCGGTCACCCCAATTAAGGTCTAGCATATGTTAGCTCGTAGACGTGTTGGTAGTTACGATATTTAGTAGTTTATTTATTAGTTTGTAGCGTAGTATAGCTTAGTGCAACACCGTGGAGGAAGGACGGTCTTTACCCACCGATCCTTGATCCACAGCCGATAGGAGGTCGTTGAGTGCAGTCAGAGATAAATACCCTTCCATCCATGGAAGGGTGGTGCTTCTCATTCAATCTAATATTCCATACGCTGTGTAAACCTCTAGCAAGAACACCCTCTCTCTACTAACTCTCTAACTATGGCAAACATGTATTTTGATCATCCAAGACCACCGAATCATCAACACAATAAATATACGATCCTACAATTGGTACCGAGCCAAGGTTGTTGTGCTTTGATGATATTTTTATGGTTTTGATACTGCTTGTGCTTGTTTTTGTGTATTTGTGTGGTCGGTATATTATGGGTAAACTGATCTTGTATCCTCTTTTGGTTTAAAACAATAAGTCATCTAGTCATGATCAAATCTGTCTTGGGTCACTTGCTGTCCAAACATCTCTTATATTATCTTTGTGACTCGTTTGTTTACCAACTGTGAATATTGTCATATTGTGGTCAAATATCCTGGTCTCTATGTTACAATACCTGGTTGTCCAAACAAATATAAGCATGGTCTTATGGGTCTAAATGGGTCAAAAAGTTGCAACTTTTTAATGTTTTTCTGGGTTAATATTAAGATGGTCTGAAATATTAGTCGGAAAACTCATCGGAAAACATCAAAAATCTTGCTAGCGACTTGTCAAAACTGTCCGGATGCAATGTATTTTACCTAGCGACTTGTCTTTACAAGTCGTAGCGACTTGGTCTAGCGACTTGGTCTAGCGACTTAGTCGTAGCGACTTGGTCTAGCGACTTAGTCGTAGCGACTTGGTCTAGCGACTTAGTCGTAGCGACTTGGTCTAGCGACTTAGTCATAGCGACTTGTCATTGTGACCTTTTGACTGATGCAATAAGATAGAAAAGAGATGAAGAAAGAATGACGATGTAAAAAAAAAAAAAAAAAACAATATACTCGACCTCGGTGTATAAACATCATCACCCAGGCGTTTTAAATTAATGCAAGAGCGAATACATATCACGATGAATCCATAGTCCAAATCAACAAATCCTAGACCAAGACTCATCCAATAACCCTCTCATCCACTCCTCAACTCTCAAACAAACAAGACTCTAAACGAAATTGCAAACAAATCTCAGATCGAGACAATCTTTTTTATCTTTAAAAGATTTATAATTGTCCCTTCATCATCACTGATTGTGAAGCTTTACTTGATATTCAAACAAGTATAAAAAGATTTTTAACAATCATTGTTAAAATCGCTTTATTTTTTCGTTCCTCTACACAACATCAAAACAAATCGAATACCATTCTCGAATGAACCCTACCGAGACCCAATCAGATCTTGAAGCCAAGACGCGATCTTGATTCGAACTTCAATGAAAATAACAAGAAAGTGGTACGGGAGTGTTTGTGTGAGATACTTTGGATGTGTTATGTGTATGAGATTAGAAGGAGATATGATTTGATTTGATGTTAAGATGTAATCGTTTGTGGTGAGATGCGTTTAGGAGGAGGAGGCGCATCGTTAGTATGTTTTAGGGTTAAGTAAAATGATGTGTGTAGGGTTAGACTCTTTAATACCAAAGTATTAGGATATATTATAATCGTATAATGTGGTGAGTGGATCGGGTTATAATTCTTTTCAATGAAACGTGGGCTTACAAAAATCGGTTATCATGATATGTTAGTCATTAAAATGGGCCTTGTGATTTAATTCAATTTGGAGATAAGATAGGCAACTTGGACTTGGTTTCATGCGTTATTATATGTGCGACCAAATATGTTGGACTGATGAATCAGGTTAATTAACACTACAACATATGTTATATGAATTTTATATTAAGTATAACATTATTGATTAATGAGTGGTATTTTGGTCTTGTAAAAATATTCACGGAGGATACACTGTTCACGGCTTGATCGAAAATTTGTAAAATGACTACGGGTTTTTGTACGGTATCTCTTATTTGGTTTTGAAGTGAAGGTTTCCAAGCACGCTTACTTATTTCGCCTTCTTTCTTTCTACCTTTCCGAAGATGACTTGTTTGGGATTTTATAGAGTGTGATAAAGACTTGGCTATTTAGTTACGTTTGTGATTCTTTCTCATTTAACCCACAACGTTGCTATCACTTCGGTGTCTCACTCAATTGAGAATGTCAAGAGGTTTTGTACATTGGGTACACCGTTTCTTCTTCACAAGGATTAGTACAAGTTTAAGTAACAAATCTGGGAAATTCTACTTCATGATCAAGTTTGGTATATCGGGTTTACTTCTCCATGTGGTCACAAAGAACGGTAGGCGTAATGCGTGAATGATGGGTTTACCAAAGTGTTTATTGGATGGTTGATGATATTGTTGATGTTGGATAATGAACCGCTGATGAACCGCTGCATGTTCCCCTAAAACAGACATTCATCGAAACCAAAGTTGTCATAACACATTCAAGCTGACATTGTTTACGGTTTTGTCTTGATTTTGTAAAATCCCGCGAAAGAAACTATTTCTCGGTTTAAATCATAGACTTGTAAAATCCCGTAACAATGGAAACATCCCTTTAAAAGTAAAGTACATTTCCGGATCTATCTTACGGTTTATTCTTGGTTTTGTAAAATCCATGAAAGAAACTATTTCTCGGTTTAAACCATAGAGTTATAAAATCCGTAATGATGGAACCATCCCGAGAACGGAAAGTGTATTTCGGGATCTCATTTGATGTCGGTGCTACGGTTTCGCTTCAAAGAAGGGATAAAGGGTGTACTTCATGAATTGGATGTGTTTGGATATTCGTCATGGCGGTTTGGTTACCTCAAAGTTTTACTGTGGTTATGCTCATTAAACCATGGTCGGATGAAAACCATTATCGAGTTCACTTAAACCGTCAAAGAAGGCTAGAGTTGAGTTTTTAATCGAAGATGTGACAACGGGTTAATTCACTATTATTTATTTGAGGTTGATGTCACAATTCTCAATTTCGGTCATTTCTCATACTGGGCATATTCATCATTTCATAACGATTCATTCATGGTTTTCCATCATTTCACATTAAACGTGAATATAATATTCATATTAAATAAACGTTATCGCGTAAACATTATTTTTGAACATTTGATAACATCGATACTTCCAAAATTATTCCAATATATTTTAATACTCATATTAAGATTTTAAAATAATATAATGAGTTTACCCAGTGTTTTAAATTTATTTGGTATATAAATTGTTAAGATTATATAAATTACGACGGTTTTCTTAAATTCAACCCGATAAATATATTATTCACTCAAAGTCTTTCAAGAAATGTATTTTTATAATTTTTATGACATAAATATATTTTATCTTGACCCGTGAAATTTATTTTATCTAACGCTACCTTAAATATTCAAATGTGTATACAACTTACTAATCTTATTTAACAATACTACAAGATACTACTTATCCTCAAATAACTTTACATTACTTACTTTACTTTATATTTATACTTTTATAATAATAATAAAAATATATGTATATGTATCATTAATTGCAAGATTCACCTTTCAAGATTTGCTAGATATTGTCTTGCATATATATTTTCTTACACTCAACATAATCTCACACACATCCAATAATTCAAGCAAAAGTCAAGATCAAAATTTCTCTCTTCTTCCCTCAAACTTTCGCCAACCATAGGAGATCAAGAAGTGATCATCAAAATTTTTCTAATCAAGTTCTACACAATCTAGTAACACTCTTTGTTTAGGTTTTGAAATAAAAACCTAGGGTGTTTAGGATAAATCCTTGGTTCTCTAAACCTCATCAAGCAATTTGTAAGCATAAAACTTCATCTCTTACTTTTCATATATATTTTCATACATTTCATGAAGTCCATATGATCATATTTGCTCAAGTTGTAGTTTTTATTCATGTTTATCAAATGTTATCACCCATATGTGTCCTATTAATTTTTATAACAAGTATGTACTAGTTAGAAGTTTATAAAATGATAAGTTTGAAAATGGATCATCAAAGTCTAGTTGTGATTTTTAGAAGAAATGGTTACATAAATTTTATACATGTTTATTTAAGTTTGTATATATATTTTAGCCTCATAATGAATATTTATTTTGGTTATGATCAAAGGAAGTTGTTTTACTAGTAGGATTGGTGATGAGTAGATTAAGGGATTTTGTGGTGAAGTTGTGGTTAAACAAGTAGAAAAATGGTAATTTTAAAATAAGCGCGGAAGCGCTGTCGAAATTTATAATTTTTCCGAAAAGTTAGTCATTTTTATAAGTTTTATTAAAGTTTTAGAAAATAGATTTTAGTTATGAACGTGGCCTTTGAACGGACTAAACGGAATTATAACGAAAAATATACGTGGTTTCCAAGTTACGATTTAAAACTATAATTTTCCGGAAAATATTCATGCAGTCCGAATTTTAACTGACCCAAACAGTGGCCTTAAAATTTCTGTGAAGTCTCCAAGTTTAAAAATATATTAGTACTCTTCATTACCTTGGCGTGGATATAAAGAACTTGAAAACGGACTTAAACGAGTGATTTATGGTTAACCGAACTTTGAGTCAAAAACGGTTGAAAACACTATTCACAGCTTTAGTAAGCTGTCGATTTTAATCAAGGTTTTGAGGGCCTAAACGGACGTTTCGGGGAAATGGACGTTAAAACGAGTTAGTTTTCCTATGTATATATTACGTCAAGTCCGACATAAACCGATTTTTCAATTACTAAAACCGTTACATAGTTTTGACTACATTTTCACCATTAACTCAAAAGTATTTATTTTTCGACATGAAACCGTCACACATTCAAGTAACAATATTTTTATATAACTAGTTTTCAAGTAGCATATTGGGTGATACGTTTTCAAAATCATGCATTCACGACAACATATCATAACTCAAGTCATAACATTCATTTTAGGTCGCGGATAGTTTCCGAGCCTCACTTTCGTGCACATCATTTTGTTAGCATATCAATCACACGGTGAGTTCATAGCCCTACTTTTATACATTTTCAATTACTTTGGGGAGATACATGCTCAAACTATTTTCATTTACTTTCACAAATATTCTAAACTTTGACATACTAGCCCCTACTTTCGTGAGTTCATACCCAAACTTTTACTCGTTTAAATTCTACAAACTATTTGGGGAGATATATGCTTATTTATCCAAACATTTAAACTCTTTTGTCAAACAACTTTACCTATACTTTAGACTTGATTGCGTTTTATACTTGATTGGGTTATACTTGTTTCACTCTTGCGAATACTCAAACCATTTATACAATTGTGTTACACTATACTACTTATACACTTTGGACATTGTGTGGTTTATTGCGATATGTGCCTTAATGTGCTAAACTAGTTTTCAATTATGCATCAACATACAAACTTTAGCAATCTGGTTAACTCTGCGGGAGCCGGCAGAGAGGTATTGATAGTACTATCGGTCGACGCCCCACCCTTGTGTCCTTGATAGACGAGACCTTGGGTGAATATAATCTTTCAAGTTATTCAAGTGATTCAATGTAACACAACAAACAAGTTAGACTTCGTCGTGAGGTTCGATTGGTCGTGATTCTTTGCATTAAGTTTATGTATATATCGTATGCACCTATGTCCTACTTACAAACAAGATTGACAATTCTATATTTTGGCAATGGATTGTAAACACACAGTTGCAAGTTTTGTATGGGCGGAACTTGGAACCGAGTGGATTTACAAGGCCTTTCTTTGCATCAACATTTCTTATAGACTTTTTCAAATCATTTTCAACAAACTCTATGAACTCACCAACCTTTGTGTTGACACTTTTAGCATGTTTTATCTCGGTATCTAAGGCATTCACTTCATGGCATGCATTTGGACATTTCATAGAGTCGTGGTGACGACGCGTCTCACATGGAATTTATACACTTTAAAACATCGTTTGGCTTGTATCAAACTTATTTCCGCACAAGTTGATTTTCATTTGGGACCTATACTTTGTAAACTCGATTGTTTTAATAAATCAAACGATGTGTTTTCCAAACGACACTTTAGGTCGCTCGATATAATCAGTAACTTTGATGCTATGACGGTCATCCCCAAGGTATTCCATTCACCGCAAAACACGTAATTTGGGGTGTGATGATTGGTATCGAGCATCGGTTATAGAGAACTAGGTTGCATCATTGACCCTAGACTATAACCACATCATCATAGCATCTCATCATATCATTATAAGTGCACATTCTTTATACATGCGGACTTATGACTCAACACCAAACATCATATGAGTCGATTAGTCCAAGCATTGCATAGTTACTCCTAAATTATACATAGCCTGATCACCTATGTCTAATTCAGGAAGAATCATGCAATGAAGGGAGTAGTAGTCTCATATGTGTAAGCAATTCCGTAATCAAGCCAAATTTTTAAAAGATTTTCTTCAAACCACTTGTTTCCAGTTTGATCCGCGTGACAGTTCTTGTTTGATGAGTTGCAAAGATCGAGCTAGAAACAAGTTGTTACCTAAACCGATTTAGCCTAATCGTATGACAGTTCTTGTTTGATGAGTTGTGGGATTAAGCAAAAATCGGTTATCTAAAAGTCTTTTGGAAATTTTGCTTGAGAATGGGAAAGCTTGTCTTATCGAGCCTAATCATAAGAAAGCATGTATTTAGGACGGGAATTTCTCACGATAGCACGGGAACGCATCTTGTTGGGCGGGTAACTCATATGCATGAGCATTGACATAATCATTTAGATCATACATGAGCATAAACTTTTAAAACTCTTGTCGCGTTTTGGGCCATAGTATCATTAATCGAATCACGAGGACGTGATTCCTCTGACATGGGAAGAATGTCACAATTCTCAAATTTCGGTCATTTCTCATACTCCATATTCATCATTTCATAACGATTCATTCATGATTTTTCATTTCACGTTAAACGCGTAAATATCATATTAAATAAACGTTATCGCGTAAACATTATTTTTGAACAATTGATTCAACACTTCCAAAAATTATTCCAATATATTTTAATACTCATATTAAGATTATAAAAATAATAAAATGAGTCTACCCAGTGTTTTAAATTTATTTGGTATATAAATTGTTAAATTTATATTATTACGACGTTTTCTTAAAAACAACACGATAAATATTTATTCACTCAAGTCTTTCAAGAAATGTATTTTTATAATTTTTATGACCTAAATATATTTTATCTTGACCCGTGAAATTTATTTTATCTAACGCTACCTTAAATATTCAAATGTGTATACAATTTACTAATCTTATTTAACAATACTACAAGATACTACTTATCCTCAAATAACTTTACATTACTTACTTTACTTTTACATTTTACTTACATAATAAAAATAAAATGTATATGTATATGTATTATTAATTGCAAGATTCACCTTCAAGATTTGCAAGATATTGTCTTGCATATATATTTTATTACACTCAACACTTTTTTATCACACACATCCAATAATTCAAAAAGTCAAGATCAAAACTTTTCTCTCTTCTTCTTCCTCAAACTTTCGCCACCATAGGAGATCAAGAGGTGATCATCAAAATTTTTCTAATCAAGTTCTACACAATCTAGTAACACTCTTTGTTTAGGTTTTGAAATAAAAACCTAGGGTGTTTAGGATAAATCCTTGGTTCACTAAACCTCATCAAGCAATTTGTAAGCATAAAACTTCATCTCTTACTTTTCATATATATTTTTCATACATTTCATGAAGTCCATATGATCATATTTGCTCAAGTTGTAGTTTTTCTTCATGTTTATCAAATGTTATCACCCATATGTGTCCTATTAATCTTTATAACAAGTATGTACTAGCTAGAAGTTTATAAAATGATAAGTTTGAAAATGGATCATCAAAGTCTAGTTGTGATTTTTAGAGGAAATGGTTACATAAATTTTATACATGTTTATTTAAGTTTGTATATATATTTTAGCCTCATAATGAATATTTATTTTGGTTATGATCAAATGAAGTTGTTTTACTAGTAGGATTGGTGATGAGTAGATTAAGGGATTTTGTGGTGAAGTTGTGGTTAAACAAGTAGAAAATGGTAATTTTAAAATAAGCGGAAGCTACCTGTCGAAATTTATAATTTTTCCGAAAAGTTAGTCATTTTATAAGTTTTATTAAAGTTTTAGAAAATAGATTTTTAGTTATGAACGTGGCCTTTGAACGGACTAAAACGGAGTTATAACGAAAAATATACGTGGTTTCCAAGTTACGATTTAAAACTATAATTTTCGGAAAATATTCATGCAGTCCGAATTTTAACTGACCCAAACAGTGGCCTTAAAATTTCTGTGAAGTCTCCAAGTTTAAAAATATATTAGTACTCTTCATTACCTTCGCGTGGATATAAAGAACTTGAAAACGGACTTAAAACGAGTGATTTATGGTTAACCGAACTTTGAGTCAAAAACGTCTTGAAAACACTATTCACAGCTTTAGTAAGCTGTCGATTTTAATCAAGGTTTTGAGGGCCTAAACGGACGTTTCGGGGAAATGGACGTTAAAAACGAGTTAGTTTTCCTATGTATATATTACGTCAAGTCCGACGTAAACTGATTTTTCAATTACTAAAACCGTTACATAGTTTTGACTACATTTTCACCATTAACTCAAAAGTATTTATTTTTCGACATGAAACCGTCACACATTCAAGTAACAATATTTTTATATAACTAGTTTTCATGTAGCATATTGGGTGATACGTTTTCAAAATCATGCATTCACGACAACATATCATAACTCAAGTCATAACATTCATTTTAGGTCGCGGATAGTTTCCGAGCCTCACTTTCGTGCACATCATTTTGTTAGCATATCAATCACACCGGTGAGTTTCATAGCCCTACTTTTACTACATACTTTCAATTACTTTTGGGGAGATACATGCTCAAACTATTTTCATTTACTTTCACAAATATTCTAAACTTTGACATACTATCGTGAGTTCATACCCGCTTTTACTCGTTTAAATTCTACAAACTATTTGGGGCGAGATATATGCTTATTTATCCAAACATTTAAACTCTTTTGTCAAACAACTTTACCTATACTTTAGACTTGATTGCGTTTTATACTTGATTGGGTTATACTTGTTTCACTCTTGCGAATACTCAAACCATTTATACAATTGTGTTAAACTATACTTCTTATACACTTTGGACATTATGTGTGGTTTATTGCGATATGTGCCTTAATGCGCTAAACTAGTTTTCAATTATGCATCAACATACAAACTTTAGCAACTGGTTAACTCCTGCGGGAGCCGGCAGAGAGGTATTGATAGTACTATCGGTCGACGCCCCCACCCTTGTGTCCTTGATAGACGAGACCTTGGGTGAATATAATCTGTTATTCAAGTGATTCAATGTAACACAACAAACAAGTTAGACTTCGTCGTGAGGTTCGATTATCGTGATTCTTTGCATTAAGTTTATGTATATATCGTATGCACCTATGTCCTACTTACAAACAAGATTGACAATTCTATATTTTGGCAATGGATTGTAAAACACAAGTTGCAAGTTTTGTATGGGCGGAACTTGGAACCGAGTGGATTTACAAGGCCTTTCTTTGCATCAACATTTCTTATAGACTTTTTCAAATCATTTTCAACAAACTCTATGAACTCACCAACCTTTGTGTTGACACTTTTAGCATGTTTTATCTCGGTATCTAAGGCATTCACTTCATGGCATGCATTTGGACATTTCATAGAGTCGTGGTGACGACGCGCGTCTCACATGGAATTTATACACTTTAAAACATCGTTTGGCTTGTATCAAACTTATTTCCGCACAAGTTGATTTTCATTTGGGACCTATACTTTGTAAACTCGATTGTTTTAATAAATCAAACGATGTGTTTTCCAAACGACACTTTAGGTCGCTCGATATAACTGTAACTTTGATGCTATGACGGTCATCCCCAAGGTATTCCATTCACCGCAAAACACGTAATTTGGGGTGTGATGATTGGTATCGAGCATCGGTTATAGAGAACTAGGTTGCATCATTGACCCTAGACTATAACCACATCATCATAGCATCTCATCATATCATTATAAGTGCACATTCTTTATACATGCGGACTTATGACTCAACACCAAACATCATATGAGTCGATTAGTCCAAGCATTGCATAGTTACTCCTAAATTATACATAGCCCGATCACCTATGTCTAATTCGGGAAGAATCATGCAATGAAGGAGTAGTAGTCTCATATGTGTAAGCAATTCCGTAATCAAGCCAAATTTTTAAAAGATTTTCTTCAAACCACTTGTTTCAGTTTGATCCGCGTGGCGTTCTTGTTTGATGAGTTGCAAAGATCGAGCTAGAAACAAGTTGTTACCTAAACCGATTTAGCCTAATCGTATGACAGTTCTTGTTTGATGAGTTGTGGGATTAAGCAAAATCGGTTATCTAAAAGTCTTTTGAAATTTTGCTTGAGAATGGGAAAGCTTGTCTTATCGAGCCTAATCATAAGAAAGCATGTATTTAGGACGGAATTTCTCACGATAGCACGGAACGCATCTTGTTGGGCGGGTAACTCATATGCATGAGCATTGACATAATCATTTAGATCATACATGAGCATAAACTTTTAAAACTCTTGTCGCGTTTTGGGCCATAGTATCATTAATCGAATCACGAGGACGTGATTCCTCTGACATGGGAAGAATGTCACAATTCTCAAATTCCGGTCATTTCTCATACTCCATATTCATCATTTCATAACGGTTCATTCATGATTTTTCATTTCACATTAAACGCGTAAATATCATATTAAATAAACGTTATCGCGTAAACATTATTTTTGAACAATTGATTCAACACTTCCAAAAATTATTCCAATATATTTTAATACTCATATTAAGATTATAAAATAATAAAATGAGTCTACCCAGTGTTTTAAATTTATTTGGTATATAAATTGTTAAATTTATATTATTACGACGGTTTCTTAAAAACTACCCGATAAATTATTATTCACTCAAATCTTTCAAGAAATGTATTTTTATAATTTTTATGACCTAAATATATTTTATCTTGACCCGTGAAATTTATTTTATCTAACGCTACCTTAAATATTCAAATGTGTATACAATTTACTAATCTTATTTAACAATACTACAAGATACTACTTATCCTCAAATAACTTTACTTTACATTACTTACTTTACTTTACATTACATACTTACATAATAAAAATAAAATGTATATGTATATGTATCATTAATTGCAAGATTTTCAAGACCTTCAAGATTTGCAAGATATTGTCTTGCATATATATTTTCTTACACTCAACCTTTATACACACATCCAATAATCAAGCAAAGTCAAGATCAAACTTTTCTCTCTTCTTCTTCCCTCAAACTTTCGCCACCATAGGAGATCAAGAGGTGATCATCAAAATTTTTCTAATCAAGTTCTACACAATCTAGATACACTCTTTGTTTAGGTTTTGAAATAAAACCTAGGGTGTTTAGGATAAATCCTTGGTTCACTAAACCTCATCAAGCAATTTGTAAGCATAAAACTTCATCTCTTACTTTTCATATATATTTTCATACATTTCATGAAGTCCATATGATCATATTTGCTCAAGTTGTAGTTTTTATTCATGTTTATCAAATGTTATCACCCATATGTGTCCTATTAATTTTTATAACAAGTATGTACTAGTTAGAAGTTTATAAAATGATAAGTTTGAAAATGGATCATCAAAGTCTAGTTGTGATTTTTAGAAGAAATGGTTACATAAATTTTATACATGTTTATTTAAGTTTGTATATATATTTTTAGCCTCATAATGAATATTTATTTTGGTTATGATCAAATGAAGTTGTTTTACTAGTAGGATTGGTGATGAGTAGATTAAGGGATTTTGTGGTGAAGTTGTGGTTAAACAAGTAGAAAATGGTAATTTTAAAATAAGCGAAGAAGCTGTCGAAATTTATAATTTTTCCGAAAAGTTAGTCATTTTATAAGTTTTATTAAAGTTTTAGAAAATAGATTTTAGTTATGAACGTGGCCTTCGAACGGACTAAAACGGAGTTATAACGAAAAATATACGTGGTTTCCAAGTTACGATTTAAAACTATAATTTTCCGGAAAATATTCATGCAGTCCCAATTTTAACTGACCCAAACAGTGGCCTTAAAATTTCTGTGAAGTCTCCAAGTTTAAAATATATTAGTACTCTTCATTACCTTCGCGTGGATATAAAGAACTTGAAAACGGACTTAAAACGAGTGATTTATGGTTAACCGAACTTTGAGTCAAAACGCGTTGAAAACACTATTCACAGCTTTAGTAAGCTGTCGGATTTTAATCAAGGTTTTGAGGGCCTAAACGGACTTTTCGGGGAAATGGACGTTAAAAACGAGTTAGTTTTCCTATGTATATATTACGTCAAGTCCGACGTAAACTGATTTTTCAATTACTAAAACCGTTACATAGTTTTGACTACATTTTCACCATTAACTTAAAAGTATTTATTTTTCGACATGAAACCGTCACACATTCAAGTAACAATATTTTTATATAACTAGTTTTCTAGTAGCATATTGGGTGATACGTTTTCAAAATCATGCATTCACGACAACATATCATAACTCAAGTCATAACATTCATTTTAGGTCGCGGATAGTTTCCGAGCCTCACTTTCGTGCACATCATTTTGTTAGCATATCAATCACACCAGGTGAGTTTCATAGCCCCTACTTTTATACATTTTCAATTACTTTTGGGGGAGATACATGCTCAAACTATTTTCATTTACTTTCACAAATATTCTAAACTTTGACATACTCACAAATATTCTAAACTTTGACGTGAGTTCATACCCGCTTTTACTCATTTAAATTCTACAAACTATTTGGGGTAGATATATGCTTATTTATCCAAACATTTAAACTCTTTTGTCAAACAACTTTACCTATACTTTAGACTTGATTGCGTTTTATACTTGATTGGGTTATACTTGTTTCACTCTTGCGAATACTCAAACCATTTATACAATTGTGTTACACTATACTTCTTATACACTTTGGACATTTGTGTGGTTTATTGCGATATGTGCCTTAATGTGCTAAACTAGTTTTCAATTATGCATCAACATACAAACTTTAGCAATGGTTAACTCTGCGGGGAGCCAGAGAGGTATTGATAGTACTATCGGTCGACGCCCCACCCTTGTGTCCTTGATAGACGAGACCTTGGGTGAATATAATCTGTTATTCAAGTGATTCAATGTAACACAACAAACAAGTTAGACTTCGTCGTGAGGTTCGATTATCGTGATTCTTTGCATTAAGTTTATGTATATATCGTATGCACCTATGTCCTACTTACAAACAAGATTGACAATTCTATATTTTGGCAATGGATTGTAAACACACAGTTGCAAGTTTTGTATGGGCGGAACTTGGGAACCGAGTGGATTTACAAGGCCTTTCTTTGCATCAACATTTCTTATAGACTTTTTCAAATCATTTTCAACAAACTCTATGAACTCACCAACCTTTGTGTTGACACTTTTAGCATGTTTTATCTCGGTATCTAAGGCATTCACTTCATGGCATGCATTTGGACATTTCATAGAGTCGTGGTGACGACGCGTCTCACATGGAATTTATACACTTTAAAACATCGTTTGGCTTGTATCAAACTTATTTCCGCACAAGTTGATTTTCATTTGGGACCTATACTTTGTAAACTCGATTGTTTTAATAAATCAAACGATGTGTTTTCCAAACGACACTTTAGGTCGCTCGATATAACTGTAACTTTGATGCTATGACGGTCATCCCCAAGGTATTCCATTCACGCAAAACACGCAAAACACGTAATTTGGGGTGTGACAAGCTATGGGTTAGAAGACTAAAAGACGAGTTGCGTTGATTATCAAAAGACTTCTTCTTAATCTGGTCATTCATCATACTGATTCTCGGTTTAGGGAGAGCACTAATTGGGGAGAGTGATATGTCGAATTTAATCCCCAATTAGACTTGCTCATACTCTTTAGCATGAGGACTCGAGACGTTGTTATTGACTATTTCTCGTATTGGACATTTGACACAAGTTGATTACTTCAGAGTTAATCATTTATCACTTATTTGAGATTGAAGTTGACTTTCACAAAGGCGTGTTCTTATTTGATAATTTGCTCGGGCTTAAAATTATGAGTTGAAGACTTGGTTTATCTAGTTACCAGCAGTCGAGGCGGATGGTTGAAGACCTCGTTAACTATCACTATTAGGAGTTACTTTGTTTTAATCTGTCACACGATATGACGGTGTGGATAATCGCAAAGAGGTGTTAATGTCTCATACTTTGTTTGGGTAGTGAGTACTTAGAGATTTGCTTGAAGCATAAATTCTCTACACCGCTCTTCCATCATTAGGTGCAAGCTTAAGATACAAATGTGGGAAGTTGACTTGATTTCAAGTAGGGTATATCGGTTTTCTTCATCGGTGGTCACTCAAATTGTCTACATAAGGGTTGATAAAACACCGGAGAGAGTCTTCAAGAAGTTGATTCTCACAAGAGTTCATGTGTTCTTCTCATAAAGATTTCAAGTATTTGGGCTTATTATTTGTTGTCGATTCAAGTAATAAAACCGTAAAGGGCAAGGAGACACACATCTAAACACAAAGCGAGTAAACCGATGTACTTAATTCTTCTAAGTGATTGAAGATATCCCGGAAGACAAATGTTATTACCGCAGAAACTAAAGGTTTGACTCATGGCAGTAAACTTGATGAACTTAATTCTTCTAAGTGATTGAAGATATCCCGGAAAACAAATATCATGACCGCAGAGAATTTCAAGGTTTTACTCATCAAGGCTTTTGTGTTATTAGTCCAACGACGGGGAAGTGATGTAATAGAAAGTTTCAAGATAAAAGAGGTACACAAGTGTGTGATTCATTGGGAGAGAGATTGTGTACATTGGGGATGCTCGGCTATTTCACTTGAGTGCTTAATCGTTGATTCGTAAATATAATCACTTATCCCGGAGTTGACATCCGCAGATTGTCATCCGCAGAGATAATCGATGACTTGGCCCGCTTCTTTAATGTTATCGATTATTAATTCCTTGTGTATTGGTATACTTGGTTCTTGAACTTCATACACGATCATCGGGGAAGAAAATGTGAGCATGGGAGGTGTTTTCATTCCCTCATGATGTGTATTTGGGAGAGTTCATGAGCATTATACAAAGAGACTGACTACATCAATTCAACTACTTGGGGGAAGTGTTCTCTTGACACCTTTTGGAATGGATCGCTTCAGACTTCAGTGGATATGGAATCTGAGAAGATTATTTAAATGTGGGATGATACGTTGTTGTTCTATTGGATGATATAGCCTCGAACGAAGAATCACGGTGATTATTCTTAAAAGGAGCAGCTGGATCAATGATAATGGTGTGCTTCTTTGTGCACCTGGCTAAAGCAAGCTTGAAATAGAGCTTCAATCGCTCAACATAAGGATTTTCGGTTTGGGGAAGTCGCAAAGTCTCTCTTCTCAAAGGCTCATGTTCCATCTTCTATTCGAGCCTTGGAAGCTTTGGTGGTGGAAGTTTAAGAGATGACGAATTCTATCTTCTACAACGTGTCGCTTGATATCCTTATCTCGTACTCAGATCATCATCTTCTTATACTATATCATCTACTCTATCTTTGTATATATTTTCAGAAAACAAAATACAAAATATAAAACCAACAAAAGAAAATAGAAAAATATAAAACCAACAAAACCCATAAAATCGGAAAATTTGAAAATGCAAAAATATGTTTTCCAAGACATGTCTTCGGTATCGATAACATCTACGGTCTTAGAAATGTCATTCAATAATGGAACGGGACCATAGATGAAGTTCGAGCAGGAGGTGTAAATATTCTTTTCAAAACATGTCACAAATCAAATGGCTTACGCTATTTCGATCAGAAACCGGACTTCAAAATGGCTTGCGATTATTTTGATCGTAACCCGTGCTAAAACTATGGCTTGCTATTATTTCGATAGCAACCTGCTTTTCAAAGAAGGAAAGTGCTACGCTTAAACGATTTTCTCAAAATTCGTGCACTTATCCTAAAACAAAACAAGGAAAGCATGTCATCAAAAGATCAGTTGTTCCTACACAAATATTTTCCGTCTAAAATTCTTCGAAAAATATTTGTTGTTTTCAAAATGGTGGAAAATGAGTTGCTTTAAAACAATCGATTCGATTTTTATAAAATTGAAAACTCAATCAATGACTTCAGCTTTTAAATCTTTTCATAAAATAAGTCATTGATTGAGGGGAGAATGTTTTCAAATCTATATCATCTAACGAGCTTTCTTAATTATCCCACGTGCTTAATTAAAATGATATTTGCCTCGTGTCGAAGGACTAGGAATTTAGGATATGATTGTTAGGTTTAGATGATTAGAGTTTGATTAACACATAAACCCTATGCCTTATATGATCCGATTGTTATGTTGAATGGACTTTAATTAGTCGACATCGTTTGGGTGATGTCGACCACCATATATTTGTATGTGTGTTCACTAACGTATGCGGTATATTGGTATAAAAGAATGTTCCCGATCCGGATCCCACATTTGAAGATGATTGGATGCCGAAAGGAAAGGGTAACTATTTCTTGGGTTGACAAATGAAGAAACGAAGCTTAATTGGACTTCTAAGGAGAGTTGGCATAAATGCAACGTAAGAGGTCTCACCGCATCGCAGATGGTTTTATTCTAAGTGATTGAAGAAACGGAGCTTAATTTGACCTCGGTTGGCATTCAAAATGCAACGTAAGAAGAAGTCCGATCGCATCCGCAGATGGTTTTTCTTCCAAACCCTACAAAGAACAACAACAACAACAAAAGCGGCTCAACCACCTAACGAATCTTTATGCAGATACCATTTTAAACAATTTTGAGTAAATTGAATTAAATTGTTTTGAAAATGGAAAATGTTGTTTTGAAAATATATTGGACTAAATTTTGAAAATCACCGGACTTCATTTTATCAAAACTTGAGTCACTCAATTATCGACTACGGTCATGGATTGAGGGGAGAGTGATTTAAAATAAAATATTTTCAAACGATATTTCTTCACAAAAGTTCCGCTTTGTACAATATAAGTGGTGATCTAAAGATTTAATGTTATGTCATGGTATGATTTTTCTTTAGAATCAAGGTCTTTCAAAATGAAATGTTTTCGTTCTTGTTTGATTGTGAAATTGTTTTATTTTACTAAAAGATCTCTTAAAACTATCATACCCGACACTAACAATCTTTAATGTCTTAAATTGGTCCTTATCGTCATTTTTTCAAAAATTAAATCTTGCCACGCCTTTCCCAAACTCTTTTAAATGATTTAAATCAATTGGGATCACAAATCTCAAAAGGTTTGAAATTTTGATCGGGTGAGAGATCGTGATTTAAATCTCATATCTGCTTTTAACGAATTGGTTTTAGTCCTTTATAGGCACTCCGCCTCCATGTGCCAAACGATTTCAAATACACAATACACATGTTGAGGAGGAGGATTTATCCAAAACCGATGAGTATTTAAACAAGGCCACAAGTTCTCCCATGTTTTCTAAACCGATTAATTACTTGGGATCCAAAATCTCAAAGGGTTTGATATTTTGATCGGGGAGAATTTGTGATTTAATAATGAAATTTGATAAAAGGTGATCATTTTGATTTAATCGTGCAGGCTACTCTCTCGTATGTGCTAAATGCTTTCGAATCTCGAAGCATATATTGAGGGGAGCATTTTTAATGATAATAAACTATCGAGGTGCAAATGCTTTTATGTGTTAACATAAAGTACATTGATTGAGTTTTAAAATGGTTTCTTAATGGCGCTTGTGATTGTGGATGTACTTCAAATTAACTTTTGCCTCTATGTGATAAAAATGATTTCAAAAATCCTATGCACATATTGAGGGGGAGAATTTTACCATGAAAATCAAATGGCCTTTTCGGATGAAAATTGTGATCAAAGAAAATATTTCAAAGTCCTCTTGCCTCCTTGTGCTAAACAATTTCTAAATCATACGCACATGTTGAGGGGGAGGTTTTCTAAATGATCAAAACTATTAAGGTACAAAATGCTTTGATCTCGTATCACAAGTACCTTGATTGGTTTTCCAAATGATTTTCAATTGGTTTCATGAAGGAAAGAACAATACCAAAAGACCGACCAATTTACTTTATGCATGGTGTTATAAGGATGGTTAGGTTAGGTATTTGTTCCCACGATCCGCCGTAACCAGGAGGGATCTACCCAGGACAATTTACTAGATAGTGTAGAGTCCTTAGGTATGATGAAAAAGGAGAAAATGAGAAATGGGAAGAGTGCGGATCGAGACGAGCTAGTAATCGAATAAACCCAACAAGGTTCTAGTTATGAAGTCTCGGTAAGCACCGAAGGGGTTGAAGAATGAAAAGAACTGAATGTGAAAAGGGTGAAAAGAAATAGCCTTCCATCAATTCAACCTTAGGGCGTAAACCGGTTCAATACATATGCTACCGGTTGTTACTAAGGTAACACTGGTATTGAAGACAAGACGTCATGGACCCAAAGGACGCTCAGACTTAACTTCCCAAGCCACTCAAGTTCCTCTTAAAAGGGCTTGTTTCATTCTCACGGGAACCGACATAATCTATCGACTTTCTCTTAGAGATGGTTGATATTGAAGTAGGAGACCTCTCCCTAGTCTCCCACACAGAACCAAATGTGCACTATTGAGTCTAGAGCCAAGAGATCATCCACAATATCTCGTTAGGACACTAAATTCATGAAGACTTGTTGTTTCACACAATGTGGAAAGTAAGAATATATTAAGAGTCCCACGATTATCCTTGTGGTATTGCCGTAACATCCGAGTGATATGTAAAATATTAACAATGAAGATGGAAATCCTTCTAGAGCCAACATCATACAAGCTCTTGGTGGGTGACATGTGAGATCTTCTCGTAAGATCAAGCTTGTGACAACCGGATAGAACAATGGGAGATTCACCGTGAATCAACCTTGGTCCAGAATGGAATTGACGAATACTTTTGGAAAACCGCTCGATGTGCAAACCTTCTTTTCTAGCACGTCGAATGTGTACTTATGTTTTCAAATTCAAAAAGTATCTCGATTGAAAAATACTTTTAGAAAACCGCTCGATGTGCGAATCTCTTCTTTTCGCTAGCACGTCGAATGTGTACTCATTCTCTAATACAAAAGTATTTTGATTGAAAATTGATCTTTCTCATAAAACCTTCGTCAGATTGCAAAACTCTTCTTCAAGCAATACGCGATTTTTTTCAAATCATTTTTCATCAATCGGTGAATCTCAATTTGTCGGTTCACTCACTCCGTGTTGTCTTCTTTGAGATGTTCCGGTTTGAGAACAGCTAGAACAAATGCGAAACCATGTCAAGGAGATTCTTAGGAATCCCACCGATCACAAAAAGATTTGTATCGATCAACGGGAACCGTGGGTAGTACTCAATTCAACGAAGTGATCAAAGACACTGCAGGCGCTTTATTGCTAATCGTCAGATGCGTGTACACCCCGATCGATTGCGGTGATCGTAATTGAGGAGTCAATCCAAAGTCGCATGCTCACAAAGATCCACACTTAATTTGAAGAAATCATGATCGGTGCATATCTACATAACTCGGTTCTCGATACTTTTATACTATGCTTCGTCGCCGCAAATATCAAGAACCGAAGGCTTCCGCTACTCGATGGAAAGATGTCATGATTCAAAAGTGTGAGCATGTCGGTCCCGAAAGTCACAATTTCACATGATGGCAACACAACTATGGATGATCTAGAGATTTATCGTGGTCGATGATCTCAATGATAGCTCAAGATCATCAAAGATGTGGATCGCTTAAAGGCCTCCACTTAAAGTACAAATCAATGCGGACTTTTAAGAATCGCTACAAATGCACAAGATTGCAGATTTGAAGAATTGAAGTCTACGAGCTCAAGAACGAAGTCAATAATAGAATGCTAGGATTCAAAATGTAAATCATGGGGTGACCTCCCTTAGGGGGAGATTGTTAGGAATTAGAAAATTCCATGTTAAAGTGTCGGTCACCCCAATTAAGGTCTAGCATATGTTAGCTCGTAGACGTGTCGGTAGTTACGATATTTAGTAGTTTATTTATTAGTTTGTAGCGTAGTATAGCTTAGTGCAACACCGTGGAGGAAGGACGGGTCTTTACCCACTGTATCCTTGATCCACAGGCCGATAGGAGGTCGTTGAGTCTGTAAGTATAAATACCCCTTCCATCCATGGAAGGGGTGGTGCTTCTCATTCAATCTAATATTCCATACTTTGTGTAAACCTCTAGCAAGAACACCCTCTCTCTCTACTAACTCTCTAACTATGGCAAACATGTATTTTGATCATCCAAGACCACCCGAATCATCAACACAATAAATATACGATCCTACAGAAATGTTGAGAATAAATATGACCATTTTGAGTTTTATGGGAAGATGACCACTGTGAACAATTTGTGAACAAAGTATGTAAGTCAAATACTCCCCCTCAACTAGTGATATAAACGGTTGAGGTTTTGAAAATCATAAGGGTAAGTACTTGTTCTTTTGAGTAAAACCTTTAAAGTGAAAGGTTTGATAGGTTTTACTCAAAAGTAAGAAGCTTTGCTCCTTTTATAAGGATTGTGGCAATCAAGCGTACTACGTGGTCCTTTCTTGACAAGTACGGGTTGTACATCGTTATGTGTGGACAAGCCATATTCGATAATCAAACAAACAAAATCACAATCAAGAGAGTACCCAATGATTACAGATGATCAGCTACTTTCTGAGGACGTAGGAGAGTCAGAATCGGAAAGTTTGGTCATCCTCCCACATAGCACTCCAACCGTTCCATCTGATCCCGATGAATCAAACATTCATCAATCCTAGTGATAAATCAACGAACATCCTTGTGATCCTTTGAATTCCATCTCTTCGTCTGACTTATACCCAACTCAATGTCCTTCAATTGATATACCAATCCATCTCGAACCATCTCCAGGGTGGCGTCATAGAACTTAGTGAATTTCATCGAAAGCCATGAAGCAAGTATGATGACTTTCACTTTGGTAGACAAACCTAAACTTTTGTTTATGAACGATTTTGTATTGAGGTTCTTGATTGATTCTGATGAAGTGTAAAATTTAGGTAAGATTCGACCCTGAGGTGGAGAACTTCAACACGCTCTTTGATTTGAAGCGTATGAAAACAAGGAGTGCAAGAATGTACTTGATCTAAATTTCGGTTGAGGTTTCGTGGGGCTCGTATGTCGTGATCCTCACCACTAGTGTATGTAAAGTGATCACGGTTTTCCATTGGTGGTGTGGTTTTGAATCCCATGGTTGATCGATGGTGGTGGTGTGTAGCTTGTTGTGTAGTGGTGATAACCGCTTAACCATTTGTCGAATCATTAGATGGAGTTGCCTTCAATGATTCTCGTTGTTGACATTGGTGTTTTTATGTTGATGGAGGTGATGATTGAGATGATGATTTGGGCTTGGTGGAAGTGTCAATAGGTGGTTCAAGACCGTTGAGGTTTGTGTATTGGATTGTCAACTATGTAGTTGTTCGATTCCTTCTTAAACTTTTCCTCCTCACCTCAGCGACTTCTTTTGCCTCTTTTGAATCATTTCCTCTTCACCGCCAAATTATCATCATCAGGACTCTTTCATCCTTATCATGATCGTAATCTCCTTTCATATATTTCCCGCCTTCACCATGCTTTTCTTCTTGCGCTTGTTTAAGTTGTTGTTGTGGTTGCTTCATTTCAATAGTTGTAGTGACAAGTGACACCGATCCTTACCGGTTGATTAACCGGATCGATGGGGTAAGAGATGTTTGCAATGGATCTTCCATAAGTGGAGGACTCTCGCTGACCCTCCCCCCCACCGTGTTGATTAACCGAAAGGTTGAAGCATGGTATTCCATCCTTTATGCTTTAATGACTTATGAAATCAGATTTCTCATCCATTGAATCATACTTATTGTGAGCATGAATTTGAATGGATGTTGCGATGGATGTCCACAAGAATTCGCAAGATGATTATGAGCATATGAAGTTGTTGAAGATGACACGGAGATTGTTCTTGCCAATTGTCTTGTCATATCCAATGGGAATGTGTTTGCCATCAAGAGCTCACTGGGGTATTGATGATTGCTTGATTTGTACCATTTTGTGATCCGAAAGACATTAGACTAAAAGATGACATATGGAAACAAAATGTGTTTGTTTTAGTCTTATTTATTATCTAATTCCTTGTTTGATGATAACATGTTTATGTTAGTTACAAGTCCTAAGTCACATTATTCCAATTGATTGAAGTTGATGTGATAAGTTACGTGAACATGTTAATTGAAATTTCAAAGTCCAATTTTTCACTTAACACACAACATATTAACTTTTGAAAGCTCATATGAAACATCAGGTATTTGTGACTTATGCGTAACATATAACAAGTAACATATGTAACGGCCAAAATGTAGTGAACAAAGGTTACGAGTAACAAGGATCCTTATGCGTAAGAAAGGAGCTTATCGTGAGGATTAAGCTAAAGCGTAAGACCAAGCTTAGGCGTAAGCGTTTCTTATGCGTAAGACAAGGTCAAAGGATTTAGGCTTACGCGTAGGAATAAGCAAGATGTTAAGCGTAAAGTTTACTCGTAAGAGTAAAGCTTATGCGTAGCAAGCCTTGTTTACGAATATCTTTCCAAGATACGCGTAATCCACTGTAGACCTCTTATGCATAAGAGTTACGCGAAAGATTTCTCTTAGGCGTTACCTTTACGCATAAAAGTATTCTTTAAGCGTAACGGTTTGAACACCTGAAGATTTTGACATTACGAATAATTAACCTGTTAACTATAAACATGAAAACTTGATTGCAGTTAATTTCAAACATCTTATAGATCACAAAACAAGCATAAGAACATATCAGATACACACAGAAAGACTTAGGCGTAAACTTTCTTAAACCCTAAACCCTTAATCTATGCGTAAGAGATATAGCCACACAAATAAAAAAATAATGTTTCTGGAGTGTCCTAGATGTCATATGAGTGCAATGGAACAAGATTTAACACATTTCCACCACATAATCAGAAGATTTATGGAAGATGAACCCTAAAAGCCTAAAACTTAAATTCTTACAGTTTAGATGTTTCTGGGCTAATTTAAAGGTTTAAAGCATGCATATAGACTTATTCTAACACTTTCTTGACCATATAAAACATATCACAGAGTAGAAAAACCCTAAATGAGCGCAAGAACCCTAGAATTCAAATTAATGAAATTTAAGATTCTGGATGGTTTTGGACGATTGAAACAAGTTTAATAGACACTAAGAAAGGTTTTAACACAACTTATTTCAATCCAAACACTTTTATGCATAAACACCCAATACGTTCGAGTGAACAATTTTCCAAAATCAGTTTAAAGAGTTTTAACCGTTGGATTTGAAAGAATTTTGAAATCCTTGTTTAGAATCTTGATCAAAACAATTTAGAACTTACAGATTATGAACAGCTTGAACGGATTTAGAAGATTTGATTTGGGCCGTTTGATCTTGGTTGTTTTAGGAGTAAATGATTTTGTTAACATTAATTTGCCAAGTTGACACATTCAGTACCTCAACCTTAAAGAGGTTCCAGCCAAGATCCTTTAACTTCCGCTTAGGTTAGAAAAACACATGTAAGGCAAGAAACTTAACGATACTCCCCCGACTTTTGAAATAATGAATTTTGAAGACATTTGAGCCCGAGGAGAGTATTTGACAAGAAACGTATCCACCATTTTGGAAGAAACAACATATTTATGGAAACATGGAAGTACAAGGTTTTATGAAATTGAAAAATATTTACTTTCTCCCCCTCAACACTTGTTTGAGAAAAATAGAGAAAGATTTGATAGAACAAAGTGTTGACTGAAGATTTGTACTTGCGATGTTTGAAAGAATTTAGATAGAAGAATATTTTTGTTGTTTTATCTGATTTTCTATTTTTGTATTTTGTTTTTGAAAAATTATATACAAAAGAGATTTTGTTGTTTGACCGGTTTTTAAGACTGCTTTTAAGAGTTCATCCAATTCCTCTTGAGTCAACACCGCATACCAATCCGTGGACCAACTCATTAAACCTAGTGGGAGGCAAGGCTTTGGTGAGTAGATCGCCAATTGGTATTCAGAGCCACGAAGTATAATTCAACTGTACTGCTCCACATGGTCCTTGATGAAATGATAGTGAAGATCGATGTGCTTTGATTTCGAAAGTGCGAATCGAGTTGCACGAGATCGCAATGGCACCGATTGTCGCAAAGACATCGATTTTGTCAAACACGTAACCATAGTCTTTGAGTTGTTCTCATCCGGATGACTTGAGCACAACACGCCGACATGGCTACATATTCTCGCCGGTTGATGACAATGATGTACAATCCTCGCTTCTTCGATTGCCGTGACACCGCTTATCACCAAGAAATTGTAGTGCGCTCAAGTACTTTTCCGTGAATCTAAACATCATGTGTGATCAAGATCTCAAAAGCAATTAGTTCAAAACCGAATCCTTCGGATACCGGATCCCAAGTTAATGGTTCCTTGATGTATCGGAGGATTCTTTTAGCCTCGTAGAGGTGGGTTTCATTGGTCTTGACCGATAACGGGAGCGAGATAAGCGGCAAAGACAATGTCGGTCGCTAGCTGTTAGATACATGAGATACCCAATAATACTTCGGTATTTGGTAGGTCCACTAATTTCCCATGTAAATCGTCTATCTAGCTTGGTATGAGTCATTGGTGTGGCATAAGTGTCACGGTGTTTTCATTCCAAATTTGTTTAACAATTCAAGGGCATATTTGACCGACTCAAGAAAATACCACGGGGTGATTGATGAACTTGCAGCCCTAGAAAGAACGTAAGTTCACCCATCATGGACATTTCAAAATTTTTCTTCATTAGTTTTGCAAAAGCGATTGAGTACTTTTTATGTGTAGGCCCAAATATAATGTCATCCACGTAAATTTGAACAATTAAGATATGTGCCCGTGATATTGTATGAAAAGAGTAGGGTCGACCGAACCTTTGGTGAAATTATTGAAATGAGGAAAGATGATAGCTTATCGCACCATGCCCGAGGAGCTTGTTTGAGACCATACTGAGCTTTGTTCGCTTTGTAGACATGGTTCGGGAACTCGGGATCAACGAATCCTTCCGGGTTGGTCGACATAAACTGCTTTTCGGTTGTCCGTTGAGAAACGCAGCTTTGACATCCATCCGAAAGACCGTCATATTCGTATGAGCCGCGACGCGAGAAATATCCGAACGACCTCAAGACGAGCAACCGTGAGCAAATGATTCTTCAAAGTCAATACCTCCTCCTCGTCGATAACCCTTAGCCACCGTGACGTGACTTGTTTCGACACGCCCTTCAAAGATCCAATTTGTTCTTCCAAATCCATTTAAGACCAATGACGAGACCCCGCTGGTCTTTCAACCGCTAGCATACTTCAAGACGCTTGAATTGGTTGAGTTCTTCCCGCATGGATTCAATCCGCTTGTCTTTGTCATTGCGCCTTTAATGTTTTAGGCTCATATTGGCGACGGTGAGTGCATAAATGCAATGTTCACTATCCGTGTGAAGACGTTGTCTCGAACGATCGGGTTGATTCGGTTTCCAATAATATTTGCCGAGGATGGTCTTTTGTCCATCGATGTGTAGAGGTTGATGTTGGTATACATTGTGCGATTCGAGGGTTCAAATGGTTTGTTGATGATTCTGCGACATCGTGCATCGTTTCATTAGCAAACGGGTTAAAGAACGATTTGGATCAAAATCTGCGGTGGGGTACTTCATTAAGAACATCATCGCCATTCATCATTGTTGGAAGTGGTTTGTTCAATGTTGTGATGGAGTCAACTGGTGGTGCTTCAAATGAGTTGTTGTAGCAGTGTATCGTATAAAAGTAGTATCGTTGAGCAATGGAACAATGGATACACCGAGCACGTTCATCAATATCGCCACCGAACAAATGGAGAAAATAACCTTTCCATTTGTTGACGAGTGAGTGGGGCTTTGTTCACCGATGATGGGTTTTGAGGAAGTTTAAGCGGTTGTGACCGGGTTCCAAGTCGTTATGCTCGAAGCCATTTCGTAAGTTCATCAAAATGAGCATGAATCGCTTCCATAACCTGCTTTGTACGACGATTCCGGATCCGGTAACCTTTAGAATTTCACAATATCCAATAAAGACTCCAATGTCGACTTTGGCTTTGAGCTTTCCAAAATCATCACGATCATTATTCGCTAGCAAAGGGATCCAAATACGTGAAAGTGTTTGAGATTCGGTTTATGGTTGTGGAGAAGCTCAAAAGGTGTTTTGTTGTGGCGTTTAGTAATCATAGAACGCTTTTGAGTATAGCATGCGATGAGATACACGCCCATAAGTAATCTGGAAGTTTAGCATTGATTAACATTGTTCTTGCAGCTTCCACTAACGTTCGGTTTCGTCTTTCAACAACCCGCTTTGTTCGGTGTACGGCAATAGATTTACGATGCTCAATTCCACTTTCTCATAAAATTCTCAAGAGTTTGGTTAACAAATTCAGTTCCTTTGTCTCGTTTTATTTGGCGGACGGTGTTCTGAGTCGAACTTGAATTTTCATGAGAAATGTGATGATCATTTGTGGAGCTTGGTCTTTGCTTCAAGAAAGTAGACCCAAGTCCATCGTGAATAGTCATCAACAATTACTAAGATGTAGCATTTGCCATTGATCGCTTGCACGCATCGGGCCACACAAATCCATGTGAAGAAGATGAAGCACATGTCGAGTCAGTGTTCCACCTTTGAAGGAAAATGAGCACGGGTGCTTTTCCCTTGTTCACAGTCGAGCAAAGGTGATCTTTAGAATACCGGAATCATGGGAGACCTTCAACTAGTTTGCGTCGAGCAAGATTGGTTATAGTTTGAAAGTTTAAATGTGAGAGACGACTTGCCATAGCCAAGATTTTGTTGATGTTGCCTTTGAAAGTAAGCAGATAGGAGATGAAGTAACCATGTCTTGCATAGAGATGTAAAGACTTGAGTTACTCGAGCCGAACATAAGGTCGTTTCCTTGTAGATCACGAATGAAACAAGATTTCTCCTAAAGCAACCTCCAAATCTCCAACACGTAATCGACCTCATCGAAACAGTTGTGACCGAGGCCTTCCACATAATAAAACCCGCTAATTTCGATGTTCCCATTGATATAGTCTCCGTAGCCCATGATAGTCTGCTAAGTGATCATTCCCGAATCGACAAAGCCAATGAACTTTGCAATAAAGTTTGATAACAGCTTAAGGTTGCTCGTCATGTGCTCGGGAACATCCGCTATCAACAATCCGAGAATGATTCGTATCACCGCATTACACACGCATTTTTACGGATGGAATAGAAGTAGATGTGGAACCCGAAATGTTAGAGGTTCTCGAGCGCTTATAGTAGACATACACATCAATAACTTTAGGCATCCATTTAAATCCTAGTGTGTTATATATCCATTTCGCCATCTCCAACTAGTATTTGCTTTAGTCTTAGTGAATGCACTAGGTGGTACTACATTCTAGGAGGTGAAACCGAGCTAGGGACATCAATGCGGTTCTTAGAATCTAAAGAGGCGGTCTACTGCCACGCACTTAGAATGAGTAGTGGGCCTAGAGGTATTCCGATTCTTAGATTCCTTAAACGAGAGATGATAGCTTTAGCAACACATTTGTCATGACAATCGAATTCATACTTTTACGACAAATAACACAAGGTGCATCGATCGAATATCAAAAGTACTTAAAGGTTTAGCATTCGTTACATCACTATTTCTATTACATTTGCCGACGCAATATCTATAGTGGAAGCAACGTGAGTCTTATTCATAGTTCTAGGGTGTTCTTCTACTTTAGCATTCCTTATTGATCTTTTCAGGTCGCAACTTCCTATTCTTCGATGTAGTGCTCCTAGGTCGTGAAGTGCGGACGCTTGGAAAAGAGGCAACTATTCTGCTTTCAAGAGAAGGAAGCACGTTAGCAACTTGTGTTTTGGCAAGAGGCATTCTAGGTTCACGATTACTAAGTGTTACCGGTGCTATTCTCTTAATCACGAGGCGGAAGTTGTTCATACTTTCCTAATATTTCTCTTAACTTAAAGATAGTGTGAATCAAATCTTGATTTTCGTAATCGAATATTACCAAAGAAAATTCATTACTTCTCTAGTGTGTGCAAGATAGTGATCAAGTTCGTTTGATGCTTCATGACGAGTCTTATTGAGTAAATCAAATATGACACCATAATCCTGTTTAACTTTTACAAGTTCTTGTTCATATTTTGAGATTTTACTTTTCAAAGACCCATTTTGATCATCTAGTTGCTCAAATTTTGGATTAAAATTGTTTGATTGCAACTGGTGGATTTTGTTTTGCAAAGCAAGTTCACGATTTTGACAATCTTTTTGACACCATTGTAGACAACGTTTTGCATTTGAAAGCTCATTTAAGAGACGTTAGTTTTCAACTTTTAAAGACTCGATCCGAAGCACATTATCAAGATTCTCAACAATTACAACATTATCAACAAGACGCTAGAGATATAATCGATGCATGTGGCAAAGAATTGAATAACACAACATTATGGATATCAAGACAGATAACATCTTTCAAGAGTCAATCAACATCTTTTCTCAACATTTTCTTTTTACGCTTAGTATTAGAAATAGATGTTTCTTTTCTCGAAACGACCTTCATCACCCAAGTTCCTTATGAAAGTCCTGCTCCCAAGACAATGCACAATGTTTCAAATTTTTAACATTTGGTAAAAGATTTTCCGAAAAATGTCTCTTTGTTCTTGCGCCAGAGGCGATTGAAAGTGTTGAACTTCGATTTCGTAATGATATTCTATCTCATGTTGTAAAAGTTTGAGGTCACCATGAACAGTCAAAATATCTAAGAATTTTATGATTTTCGTGTTTTGAATTTACTTCACCGATGGAAGGTAAAGGACCGTAAATTTGTGCATAATCGGTTAGGGATTAGTTTTTATGATAATCCTTGGTGTGTTAGAAGAATCAGTTGGTGTGTGAAGTGACCGGTTTGAATATTTAAAAGGTTTGTTGTAAACAATGCTTTAATTTTGATCGACTCGCCTTCTCGCATCTAATTCCTCTTGACGATGATATTCAACAACACTCATAATGTAATTATTAATTTTATATTCTCGACCGGAAACTTCGTGATTTGGTTTGAATGCTTTGGTTGAAAGCTTAGGTTTGTAATCGCAAGATTTGGTCCATATCCATTTGGATTGGGTTTTAACGTAAACTTTTCAATAGCGATTCATCGACTCACCATGTTTGTAAACAATGCTTTAAACTATTTAAGTTTATTTTGCAAGCCGATAATTTCTTCAAGATGATCATCTATTCGCTTCGTTGAATGCTTTTTGTATGCAGAGAACTGCTTTTGACAAGTTAACAACTCACCATAGCTTTTGATTTTCCAAGGTAAGAGCGTTAATTTGCTTTTTATGTTCATGTTTCGCTTGTTCTATTTCGCACAACAAAGCATTCTTTGAAGCGGCTAGATCACGATCCGTGTCTCTAAATATTTTTCGCTTTGATGAGATTTAGCAAAGGCGGCTTCAAAACTTTTTTCACATTTTTCTTGAGATTTGAAAAGTTGAGTTGCATTTCTAAACATTCAAAATCCTTGGTTAACAAAGGCATTTTTACTTTTTAAGTCCCGATTTATCGCACGACATTCCTCTACTATGGATTGTTGGTTTTTAAGTTACGCATCAACATCCGGACGAGGCAAAAGTTCGGTGTGTTCAACGTGAGTCACAACATGATCATTATTTAGATCCTCAAGTATAACCACGAGTCAATTTGATTATCAAGGGCAACCATAAGGTCATCTTGATCGTCAAATGTAACTACGGGTCTAGTTGAAAATCGCCGTAATGAGATGTGGACGACTCATTTTGAACATTCCGAGCCTTGCCGGTTCGGATGTTGGCGAAGATATTAGATCGTAGATAAATATGGTTTGTTCGGTGATAACGCCACACGAGTCGCTCGGGGTCAAAGGAACTTCCTTTTCGTCGAGCAAGTTTTTCAACACCCTAGGCAATGAACCTAATCATTGTAGTGTAGTATTAGGGTAAGCCACGGTATTGATATCGCTCTAGGGAATAGGAATGCTAGTGAGAAGTTACTACTACCGAGGTTGGGGTTGAGGAAGATTATTTTTTTATCTTTTATGTTTTTTAGGAAATGGAAAGGTACTAATCTCTGGGTTTGGATTTGGGGTTGGTATTTCACCGATTACTCTACTATCTAATTATCTAATTAACTAAGGTGAGGATAGTCTATATCTATTGTTGTGTGCTCGTATGATAGTTAAATATGTGTTTACCTAGATTCTACTACTCCCTAGTTATCTCCTATTGAAGGTTGAATTGTCACGTCCTTATTCTTAATGCGTTGTGTTTTCTATGGTTGTAAGGTGTGCATTCCCTAACTCTTTGAAGTCACCTTTAAGTGTAGTAAACGAAATCCACTAAGTCATTCATAAACTAACTTTGAGGTTATCTTTGGGGTTAGTAAACGAAATCCACTAAGTCATTCGTAAACAATCAAAGATTTATCAAGTATTAGACACAACGATAGCCTAGTCGCACTCCTAAGCCAATTACAATTAAGATAAGAGACAACCTAACAATAATTAACAACTAGGTTTCATATATCTAAGCAAACACATAAGTAATTTAGCCGGACATGGTAAACATGCAAGCATACACACAATCAATCAAATATAGGATAGACATAATGATAAATTGAATATATGGATTAAGATATAATCAACAAACCATTACAAGATGTTTTGGAGTGATTGAAACCTTCAAAGTTGCTGGAAAAACACCTATCTAATCCCCGGAATCGGAGTTAGGGTTTAGAGCCTACAAAAGTGAAGTTATAATGTTCTATTTATAGGCGATTTTACGTCGGTAAAGGGTGACGGCGTCACACTTATAGAGTGACGCGTCACGACCATTTTTAACCAAATTGTAGATTTTCTCGCTTCGGTCGCGTGGGCTTTTGAACCACCTAAACCGAGTTCGTATGCAAAAGTTATGGCAAAACAATATCAACTACTTCAAGACATGTCGTGATAGTCTTGATCGCCTTGACGACGGCCACCTTGTGGTTGTGACGCCGTCCCTTCGATCTCGGCCGTCGATCAAATCTAGGCCATCCGAGTTGCGACGGCCTACTCTTTTAAAACCCGAAGTCGCCACTTGAAAATAAGAGATTTGGCTTCGTCGTCACAAAATCCTCCGACGGGCGTCATTGTTAGCGATGGCCGCCACCTTGTCTTTTCAAAGAATTGGAGTGTCTCGATTCTTGACTTTGGCCATTTTCTTCATATATCCACGCCTTTTCGTCCTAATAAGTGCCATTACAAAGAATTTGCCTTCAAGAGACCTAAAAAGTGAAAAGGAACGATATTAAGTAATAACGGATACAAAAGTGATCAAATAAGGGCTTAAACGACCCTCAAAAAGGTACATTTTAAAACCTTATCAAATATCCCTACACTTGGTATTTGCTTGTCCTCAAGCAAATGTGCTTTTAGCCAATTAATTTATAAGTTAGGGGTCATGAAGCATTGGTTTAAAACAGTCCACAACACATATAAGCCTCAAGAAAATCATAACAAGCACGAAATTACATACTAGCACCTCACATGGGGTGTTTGGATACTCACATCTCTCTCGGGTGTATATGAAATATAACAAGTTGGAAATGGAAGTTTAAACACTCATTAACCGGTCCTAGTACATAGATTACCATAGGCTTGAGAATAGATCAAACCTCTATCGCTTTGGCGTAAGCACCTAGGAAAGACTATCAAAGTGGTCTTTAAAGGGTTGTAATGTTAGGCTTACGGTAGGGAAACAAAGGGTTTGGTGGGATAGGCTATATAGTGGTGGCAAGTCAAAAATCTCTTATGTTACAAGCATATGAAGAATAGCGTTGATAAGCCAAGACTCGACACTCTAAACTCTAGCTAACTGAAATAAACAAACATAAATTTAAAGGATAGATGTAGGATGGTAGCCCGTATTTTTTTTTCACTCTATTTTTTTTTTCTTTTCACTTTTTCGATTTTTTTTTGATTTTTTTTTCATACACTTTTACTCTACCATCCTCTACGGTAACATCAAAATGATAGGGATTTATAGGCACATCCCTACACTTGAGTTTTTTATTACTCTAACACTAATTTGACCCGAATTGAAAAGATCAAAACACTTGGGGTACATCATTATGCAAACAAAGGTATTTTGAATTTAACGCCCTTCCCGTCATTTCATAAACTTTAACTTTTCCCATAAATCCCAATCGTCCCAAAATCAGATACAAAGGATATGACTCGACTTAGCAACTCATGCAAGCAACTAGATAATTGAACTAAGGGTTTAGGGTGATAACAATAATGCACTAAAAGTGAGTGCATGTGGTAGGCTAAGGTGATTTGGGTATATATTTGGGGTGGGTTGTAAACAATGTTTTCATTGATATTCGAAAACCGAAACATCACGAGAACCGCGAAAGATAGGCTCGAGGGGTTAACTAGGGGTATCGCTTACTAAAGATGAGTACAACGCAGGGTGTGGGGAATTACTCAACCAATGTGGAAGAAGTAATTATATTACGGTATCAAACAAGGGTTATCCTAATGCTCTTATCATTTGGTTATTCCTAACTACACAAGTGTAGTCTTACTTGCGATCTCGGAATGCCTCACAAAACAAGTTCTAGAATCTAATATACTACCGGTTCACACTCTAAGCATTAAAGATGAATGCTTTTAATTCCTACTAATCTAAGGGCGATCCTCACATTTTGGGTGGAATTTAGGTGGTAAAGGGTTTTTGTGCTAGTCATGCAACTTCCTATCCGTGAGACGCTTTTGTTAAGACTAATGGCCCACTCTTATATGTCATGAATTTTTTTAAATTTGGTGCCAAAATTACCCTAACCGACATTTTCTCATGGTTTATTACACAAATACAATTGGACAAAGCAAATATTCAAGGATAAGCATAGTTTCAAAGTTCCCGTTTTATTTTCCCTCCCTACACTTAAACTGAACATTGTCCCCAATGTTCCCTGAAAGTATCAAAGTTATGATAATGGAAGGTGATTACAAACGAAAAAAACTAATACTCCCCTGATTAGCTCGGTAGGATCCATGCACAATTGAAGAAAACAGAATACCCAAAGCATCAAACCGAACAAAGAAAAATCATAACAAGATGTAGTTCCGCACTTAAATAAGATATAATGCTTGTGGAATGGATGTTTGCGATTTTTTGGAAAATTAAGACCGAAAATTCCAAAATTTATAAGTAGCATGTAAAATGAGAGAAAGTAAGATAAGTTGTTTATGCTCCTCCCGACGCCATCAGTTGCGATCCCGACGTCAAAGTTATCCCGACGTAAACTAGTCTCGATTTTCGAAAAAAATTCGGAAGATTTATATCTTTAGAATGGAAAATTCTCAAAACATCCATTATGACTCGATACAAGCATTTGACTCTAACAAACACACATATATATCTTTTTCAAGAATTGTAATTCTCATGTTCATGTTCTTTTTAAAATGTGTGTAATCCTCCCTACACTTATTCCTTTTGTAAAATACCTTTATATGTAATTAAGACGAGGTTAAAGACAAAATAAAGCATTTTCACAAATTCAAACATGAGAATAAACAATCAATGAAAAGATATATGACACACAAACAAGCAAACAATTAAACATGGGTTGCCTCCACGAAGCGCTTTTCTTTATTTATGAGTCTTGTAGCTAGACTCAAGTCGTGCCCCTACGTGACTTCATTGCCGTCCTTCTTTCTTCTTCCACTAAGCCTTCATCATAAGGTTGTAGACGTTGTATGCTCACCGTGAATTCTCTTCCAACATCGCTCATTATGATAACGGTTTTATGTTTTAGATTAGTTTCTTTCACCGTATAAGGTCCAAACCATCTTGGCTTATTCCTTTCCCATAATGCCTTTATTCTTGATTTATACAAAAGCACCTTTTCGCCATTCAAAAATTCCTTAGGGTTCTTTTGAGTTTGTGGTATTGTGGTATAGTTATTTCTAACTTTTATCACGCTTCCACAATGTCGCATTTAACCCTTGAACCATGAATTTCTAAGCCCTTTTCCCATTCAACCATTTTCTTCTCGAACGGCATTATTGGAGACCGCTGAATTCATATCTTTTACCTTCTCCATAATCTTCAAAGGATATCTCGGAACAATAGGTACCCTAACTTGTCCTTTTCCACTTTTGAGTATCATAATCCCTTCACCGCATTTGATGGTTGCCTTGGCGGTGGTCGTGAAAGGTGCTCCTGTGATTAATGGCGTGTTTTTATCTTCCTCAATGTCTACAATTGCGAAGTCCACCGGATAGACAATATTAGCAACCTCAATTAAGACATCCTCCGCTATTCCTATGGGATAAACATATGAATGATTTGCTAAGGAAAGTCTAAGATTGGTCTTGGTCGGTTCCTCCTTAGTCAACTTATTATATACTAACAGCGGCATTATGTTTACATCAGATCCCTGGTCGGCCAAGGAATTTAGGTTCTCTAAGTCACCTATGCTACATGGAATTACAAAATTCTTAGAGATCTCTTGCTTCTTAGTTCTGGCTTTCTCATAATCGACTCATACATAGGTCCAATAGGCATGGTGTCATAATCTTCCTCTCCTACTTCACCTAAGAGGGCTTTTCTAAGAACATCATTGCACCTAAAGTTTTTCACTTGGTTAACGATTGTTTTATTATTGATCTCATGCTTAAGGTAATGCTTGATGAATTTGGGTTCATCATCATCCGAGCCCCGATTCTTATCTTTACTATCCTTGCCGCCTCGTGCTCCTTCTTCTCAACTCGCTCCATCCTCATCGGAAGCAATGGAAATGGCATTACTGCATAAAGTGGGGTAGCGTGTTTCATCGCTCCTCACTAGCACCTTCTGGAATCTTCATCTAGTGTACTCTTTCACCGAGTCCATCATCTCCGCCATTTTTATTGTATTTCATCCCTTTTTCCATTGAAGGCTTTTAAGAGGTGTCGAGCTTGGCGCTTTGTCGTTGCTTGAAATCGGCTTCAAGTTGCGCCAATCGAGCTTTTGAGATGACATGAATTTGGACACCATTCCTCAAGACTAGTGGAAGTTCCGTGTTTGGAGGGTCGTTGTAGGATTTTCCTAAGTCATTTGGCTCGAGTTAGGAGTCTCGAGGAGCTCATTAGGAATTTGACTTGATCTTCAATTTCGAGCATCCCACGATTGGAAGGTTGTGAGTCAATGGGAGGCAAAGAGATCGCCTTTAGCGCTGGACAACTCACGGGGTCATTCCAACATTCGCTTTCATAGAGGGCAAGGTCCTCTATTGTACCCTACCATTCTTCCACGTGAGTTTACTAAGTTTACCACCGCCTCGTCGATGGATTTCTTAGTTGAGAAGTTGACACGATCGTAAAAGATTTGGACTGAAGCCAAAGATCGATGCCGTGATGAGGGACTTTGTGGAGCAATCCTTAAATCGAGTCCACGCCGCACGTAGTTTCGCCTTGACGTTGTTGGAACATCAAGATGTCATTCCTAAGTTTGGTAGTTCTCTTCGGTGGGAAAAATTGGGCGAGGAAACGAGTGGTGAGATCATCCCAGCTTGAGATGGATCTGGCGGGAAGTCGGTCAAGCCAATTACTAGCTTGGTCCCGTAGAGAGAATTGGAAGAGACGCAGACGCGTGGTCTCCCGAGTAGTAGCATCGAGGTCGATGGAATCGACATTTTTAAGGAAATCCTTAAGATGTCGATTAGGATCTTTGGAACGAAGTCCATGGAATGCACATCCGCTTTGCACCAACCGGATGGTGTCGGATCGCAGGCCGTAGTTTGGGCTTGGTCGGGAAGCTCAATGGTGTTCCTATAGCCTAAGTGGCTTGGTCTCGAGTGTTCACCAAGAGTACGGGCTCTGGCGGGTCATTTGGTGGTGGGTTGACGAGTAGTGGTTGGTTATCACCTTCCATGATGAAAAGTGATGGGATTACGAACAAAGGTCACGAAGAAGGGGATAGACCAAGAGAAAGCTAAAATGAGAAAATTTACTTGATAGGAATCAAGCAAAGGAAACCTAAATGAGGTGGACTACTAACTAGTTATTCTATTCCCAAGCCGCGCCAAAACTTGATAACGCCACACGCCGCTCGGGTCAAAGGAACTTCCTTTTCGTCGATCAAGTTTTCAACACCTAGCCAATGAACCTAATCGTTGTAGTGTATTATTAGGGTAAGCCACGGTATTGATATCGCTCTCTAGGGAATAGGAATGCTAGTGAGAAGTTACTACCGAGGTCAGTTGAGAAGATTATTTTTTTATCTTTTATGTTTTTTAGAAATGGAAAGGTACTAATCTTGGGGTTTGGATTGGGGTTGGTATTTCACCGATTACTCTACTATCTAATTATCTAATTAACTAAGGTGAGGATAGTCTATATCTATTGTTGTGTGCTCGTATGATAGTTAAAGATGTGTTTACCTAGATTCTACTACCCCTAGTTATCTCCTATCAAGGTTGAATTGTCACGCCCTTATTATTAATGCGTTGTGTTTTGTAAGGTGTGCATTCCCTAACTCTTTGAAGTCACCTTTAAGTGTAGTAAACGAAATCCACTAAGTCATTCATAAACTAACTTTGAGGTTATCTTTGGGTTTAGTAAACGAAATCCACTAAGTCATTCATAAACAATCAAAGATTTATCAAGTATTAGACACAACGATAACCTAGTCGCAATCCTAAGCCAATTACAATTAAGATAAGAGACAACCTAACAATAATTAACAACTAGGTTTCATATATCTAAGCAAACACACAAGTAATTTAGCTGGACACGGTAAACATGCAAGCATACATACAATCAATCAAATATAGGATAGACATAATGATAAATTGAATATATGGGTTATGATATAATCAACAAACCATTACAAGATGTTTTTGAGTGATTGAAACCTTCAAAGTTGTCGGAAAAACACCTATCTAATCCCCGGAATCGGAGTTAGGGTTTAGAGCCTACAAAAGTGAAGTTATAATGTTCTATTTATAGGCGATTTTCGTCGGTAAAAGGTGACAGCGTCACACTTATAGAGTGACGGTGTCACGACCATTTTTCACCAAATTTTAGATTTTCTCGTTCCGGTCGCGTGGGTTTTGAACCACCTAAACCGACTTCGTATGCAAAAGTTATGGCCAAAACAATATCAACTACTTCAGACATGCCGTGATAGTCTTGATCACTTGTGACGGCCACCTTGTGGTTGTGACGCCGTCCCTTCGCCTCGACGCCGTCTCGATCAAATCTAGGCGTCCGAGTTGCGACGGCTACTCTTTTAAAACCCGTCGCACTTGAAAATAAGAGATTTGGCTTCGTTCGTCATTAAAATCCTCCGACGCCGTTGCAGCTAGCGAAGGACGCCTACCTTGTCTTTTCAAAGAACTGGAGTGTCTCGATTCTGACTTTGGCTATTTTCTTCATATATCCGCCTTTTCGTCCAAATAAGTGCCATTACAGCAATTTGCCTTCAAGAGACCTAAAAGTGAAAAAGGAACGATATTAAGTAATAACCGATACAAAAGTGATCAAATAAGGGCTTAAACGACCCTCAAAAGGTACATTTTAAAACCTTATCATTCGGTACCGAGACAAGCCATCGTTGTCATACACCGGGCTCTGTGTCACTTATGTAACTCATGCATATTAGCCATCAACATAACAATGCATTGGCCTCGCAAGTCCTCCATATCATCATCCGAGTCTCCAAGATCCGCCATAAAACTGTGTTCTTTGTCTCGTGAGACTTCCACCACTTCATCTTTAAGAGCCAAAAGTAAAGCCTCCTTGTGATAAGCACCGCCCTAGTCCTCGGCTTTGGGCATGCATTAGCTAGGTGTCCCTTCTCATTGTAGTTGTAGCATCAAGACCATTCAACCCATTCTCGAGCAATTCCTTGTTCCACCATTTGAGCTCGTTGTTATTCCTACCCATAGCATTAAACCCTTGACCACCGCCCATCCGACGACCATAACCACGATTCTCGAACTTCAACTCGCCCATTGTTTACAACAACCGATTCCTTGTGTTTGATGAGGAACGAATGCGATTGTTGGATTTATTTGTATAACGGCCAAAAGCATTAGCAATCATAACAAATCCTAGTTGCAATGCTCGAACGGATCGGATTCCTCATTAGCTTGACTATAAAGTGCCCGATCATTGTTGTTGTTGTAAGGAACCAATTGATTATGTTGAGATTGATGTGATTGATCATTTGGTGTGATAGTGGCGATTGGTTGAGTTCTTCGTTGAGGAGGATAACTGCTTGAGCATACAAGGCAAGTTGTTGATTTTCCGGATGTGAAGATGAAGCAATTTGAGCACGGAGAATCCTTTCTTATCAAATTTTTTGATGAGGCTTCAAGTAATCGACAACAATCCGTATGTAGAATGATGCATGTTCTTCGCTTGACGGAGAAAAATGACATACTTCTCCCATTCGTGACTAAGACTACTCAGAACTTAGTATTAACCGCAATTCTTGGCATGATGATGTTGTGTTTATCCAAATCATTTATGATGTCTAAGAATCGATGATGATAAGACTCTAGTGTCTCTCCGTGTTCAATCATGAAGTGTTCATAAGCTAAGTAAATTTTGGATTCCATATCCTCCCGATTGAGTGCAGATCCTTCCATAAGAAGATGAATATGTTCCCACATTTCCTTTGCGCCTTTTGAGCATCAACACTTCAAGAATTGGGTTTGGTAATCCTAAGAGGATATATTGCATTGCAAGCTCATAGTGTAGAAGTTCTTTGTATCTGTGTCTGCAAGCAAGAGCAATGTTTGATTGTTCATCTCTTGGTGGATTAGCATTTGGATCTCCGGGTACAATGACAAGAGGCATCTCGAAATGGTCCTTCCAAGATAACCTTCTTTAAGAACTTTCCATGTGGCTTCTTTAGATCACAAACCTAAAGAACCTAATTACCTATTGATCGTAGTTTCGGAGTGAGCATTGGGGGTCTATCAGTGACCAAGCCTCATGAATTGATTGTTGGTCGCTTAAAGCTTCACACATCTTTGAAACCAAGTGGGTTCCTTCATAGTGTTCCTTAATGGATGTTGATCGAAATCGTTTGTGTAGGGTTGAACTTGAAGACTTGGTGGTGGTTGAACCATTTGTGGTGGTGGAATTGCTCCAAGTTGTGGAGTATGTTGTTGATTAAATTGTTGTTGATAAATTGCTTGTTGTTGATTCCATTGTTGATGTTGTGGACTTAATTGTTGTTGTCGCTGAGTGTAAGTGTGAGGAAATAGTTAGAGTATGGTGGTTGTGACATGTTGAAAACTTGTGTTATAAAATGGATCTTTGTAGTCGAATGAAACGTTGTTGATGAAGTATCCTTAGGCGTAGAAATCGCAATAAAGCCAAGTAGCACTTATGAGTAAAACACCAAAGTTACGCTGTAATGCCAGGTTACGCTGTAGTTTTAGCTTACGCGTAGGAATTTGAAAACACTAAAGTTATGCGAAACAAGAAGTTAGGCGAGAAAACTTAGGCGAGGATTACCTTATGCGTAAGACTAAGCTTTTAGGCGTAAGATAAATCTTATGTAGGATTTTCACGTAAGCTTTATGCTTATGCGTAATTTTAGGGTTTTATCAAATGATCTTTTACACTATCACAAAGGCAAAAGATATCCAAAGTCGACGATTTTCATGTTTATCCAAGCAAGAAATCACGTAGTAAACCACGAAACCGAAGATCAAACAAAGGATAAGTTACGTAGTTTTAGGGTTTTGCTACGCCTGAGACTTACTCGTAAAAGTGATTGTTGCCCAAAGATGTTTCTAAACCAGATTTTGTGATGAATATCCTCAATATCACCAAGATAACACAAAAGTGTGAAACTTGATGATCCAAAGTGTCTAAAAGCAGTTAAGCGTAGAACTGCTATCTCGTAAAACCAAGCTCAAAAACGCTTATCCACGTAAAGTTTGAAACTTTTGCCAAAAAATGCTTATTTGAACACCTTAAAACGTTGAAAGTACAAGAATCTTGGATTAAAAAGTGTAAAAAACATGTTTTTAAGCGAACCAAAGTATCAACAACAAACCATATGTTCTACGCGTAGGACCAAAACCCACTTCAAAAACAATACGTTCACCCAAATATTTGGCGATTGATACGTTTGATCCAAGGTGCGAATATTAAGTGTTGTCAATGTAGAGATCTTCCAAATCTATGGATATGATTACCTTAAGAAGGTTGTTCTTTGAAGAGCTGTTAGGTCAATAAGTTTACAACACAAGCACAATAGAAAGAGATAGAGAAGAGATGAAGGCGGATGAACAATAATCAAACACATACACACACGATATAATAATACGGTTACGCGTAGAGATGTGAATGAGAGAAAATATTGAACAACCAACCCTCAAGTGAGGGTTATTACAAGGTATTTATAGGAAGGGGAGCTAAGGCAACACTCCTACTCCCTTCCTTTCCTTAATGGACATGGGCCTAAGCTCATGGGCCTTCTACATAAGCTTAAGCTAATAACAAACATAAAGGCCATAATTAAGCTAACTATTACATATGAATCACTAACACTTGATTTAGGTTTAGGAGTGATTCCAACAAGAGCGGACAAGAAGGATCATGTTATTGAAGAAAACGACTTTAAACATCTCACGCTAAGTGACTTTGAAGATCTCTATCTTTGAACCTTCAGGACACCTTGAACACCCACTGCTCGTGAAAAGAAAGCTCTCTCTCACCGCCAATCTTTGGATCGAGGCTTAGTCATCCAAAACGGGTTGAGGATTTTCACTTGGAATGGAGAGTTACCGCACTCGAGTCAACTTAACAAGGCCACAATGGGATGCCTCAGACATGAATTTCGTCCACGACTATAGAGTGCTTGACACCCCTGAGCAATTCTCTTCCACGATGACACGGACTCGATATCGATGAGATTGTGCGAGCTCTACAAATTCAAAGGATGGCACTCTCAAGATGGTCAAGAAGAATTGAACTCGAGTGAAAGAAATCGAGTAGATCCAAGCCGCGGAACAAAAAAATTCTGGTCCGATGAGGACTTAAAGAGGTGTGAAGATTTCATTGTCGCAATCAGCGAAGACTTAAGACTCGAATGATCTTCTCAGCACCTTGAAAGTTTTATTGGTGGTAGACTTCGTGAAGGTCATTACAAACTACTTCAAAGAACCGAATGAAGACATCTTCCTGAAGTAGTTTCGCTTTGTATTATCTATGTGTAAAATGTGGTGTACAAAATATATGAACAACTATAATGCATGTAATAGTGTTAGGTTATGTACCGTGGTTTCCTTTGTGTCAAAAAGGGAACTTCGTGTTGTCCACTTCGATCATATAAAATTGGACACATTTTTCTCCAACAAATTTTTATCTCATACATATTTAATTACTTGAGATCCAAAATCTCAAAGGATTTGAAATTTTGATCTGGGGAGAAAATGTGATATAAATATGAAAGTTGATAAAAATGACCATTTTGTCTCAAAGTGCATACCGCTCTAATATGTGCTAAAATATTTTCGAATCTCAAGCATATATTATGGGGAGCATTTCAAATCAAATTCAAACCTTCAAGGTACAAAGTTTTCCATGCTTTTATATAAGGTACCTTGATTGTGTGTTAAATGGCTTCTAAATGTTTGGTAATCGTGGTAGTACTTCAAAGGTCTCTTTCCTCTATGTGTCAAAATGATTTCAAATATTCTACTTATATTAAGGGGATAATTTATCAAGAAAATCAAATGGCTTTTCCCACGGAAATTGTGATCAAGAAACTATTTCAAAGATCTCTTGCCTCCATGTGCTAAACAATTTCAAAATCATATGCACATGTTGAGGGGAGCATTTCTAAATGATCAAAACTATTAAGGTACAAAATGCTTTGATCTCGTATCACAAGTACCTTGATTGTTTTTCCAAATGATTTTCGATTGGTTTCAAGGAAGAAGAACAATACCAAAAGACCCACCAATTTAATTTATGCATGGTGTTATAAGGATGGTTAGGTTAGGTATTCGCTCCCACGATCCGCCAGAATCGAGGGATCTACCTAGGGACAAACCACTTGATAGTGTAGAGTCCTTAGGTATATTGAAAAAATGAGGAAAATGAGATATGGGAAGAGTGCGGATCGAGACCGAGCTAGTATCGAATAAACCCAACAAGGTTCTCGTTATGAAGTTTCGTATAATCAAGGGGTTGAAGAATGAAAAAGAATTGAATGTGAAAAGGGTGAAAAGAAATAGCCCTCCATTTATTCAACCTTAGGGCGTAAACCTCGGTTCAATTCATATGCTACCGATGGTTACCAAGGTAACATCGGTATTGAAGACAAGACGTCATGGACGCAAAGGACGACCGCACTACAACTTCCCAAACCACTCAAGTTCCTCTTAAAAGGACTTGTTTAATTCTCACGGGGAACCGACATTATCTATCGACTTTCTCTTAGAGTTTGTTGATATTGAAGAAGAAGACCCTCTCCCTAGTCTCCGGCATAGGAACCAAAATGTGCACAATTGAGTCTAGAGCCAAGAGATCATCATATAAATCTCTTTAGGACACTGTCAATGAAGACTCTCTATTTCACACAATGTGGAAAGAGAGATTATATCTTATGAGTCCTACGGATTATCCTTGTGGTATTGCCGTAACATCCGAGTGATATTCAAACATATTCACAATGAAGATGGAAAGTCTTCGAGCCAACATCAAACAAGCTCCTCGGTGGTGGCATGTGAGATCTATCCAATAGATCAACCATGTGACAACTAAATGAAACAATGGGGTGATTCAATCTTTGAATCAATCCCGGTTCGAGTTATGGATTGACGGATACCTTTGAAACACACTGTCGTTGTGCTCAAAAACTCTTTTCTTTAGCACATCGATCGTGTACTCATATTTCAAAATAAAAGGTGTTTATGATTGATAATTGATTTTCATTAAAACCTTCGTTGTATTGCAAAAACAATTTCTATTGAGCAAGACACGATTGTTTTTTTTTATCTCTTTTCATCAATCGGTGAATCTTAATTTGTCGGTTCACTCACTTCGTGTTGTCTTCTTTGAGACGTTCGGCTTGAGAAACGGCTAGAACAAATGCGAAACCCCGTCAAGGAAATTCTTCAAATTATACCGATCATGTGTAAGACTTGTAATCGATCAACTGGGAACCGTGGGTCGTGTACCTCAATTCAACAAAAGTGATCAAAGACACTCTTGTGCGCTTTATTGCTAATCTGTTTTATGCAGAACACCCACGCTTGCGGTGATCGTAATGGAGCGGTCAATCCATAGCCGCATGCTCACACAACACATTCATTTCAAAGATATCATGATTAGTGCATCAATGACTCGGATATTATCACTCCATGCTTTCTGTTCACGCCAATATCATGAATCAACGAAAAGCTTCCGCTACTCGATAAGAAGAAATCATGATCCGTAATGTGAGCATGTCGGTCCAAATGTCACAACATCATATGTCCGGCAACACAACAATGGGTGATGCTGAGAATCTGCTTTGGCTGATGATCTCTAGTAATGCTCAAAGGTCTTCAATGTGGATCAACTCAATAACCTCCACGAAACATACATTGTAGTTGAACAATGATGAAATCACCTCAGAAGCACATAGTTTGAATACATTGATGAAGAGAAGTCACGAGCTCAAGATCAAGATTTATTAGAATGCTAGGATTCATAATGTAATTCATGGGGTGACCTCCTGGGGAGATTGTTAGAATTGGAAATTCTAGTGTGAAGCATCGGTCACCCCAAGTATAATCTAGCTTAAGTTAGCACATAGACATATCGTTTGTTATGTTAGTTGTTAGTGTTATTAGCTTAGTTTTAGTCTAGTGCAACACCGTGGAGGAAGGACGGTCTTTACCCATCGTATACCGATCCACGTGCCGTCAGAGGTCGCTTAGTTTGTAACCTATAAATACCCTCTACCTTGCAAGGTAGAGGGTTGGATGTTCTTTGTGAATCTAACCTTCCAAGAGTTTCTCTTTCTAGAATATCCCACTTTCTCTCTAAACCATCTAAATTATACGCCCATATGGAGTTTTTATGTGCTTGTGAAATCCAATATGTTACATTATTTGCAAAGATATCATACACAAGTCTAACATATGACTATAAATATTGTTTTGTATCTACATGTGTTGCCTCACTTTAACATGTGTTGAACCTAAGACCTTGATAGATCTTATGAGCACTCAGAGATCGTTAGTTATGCTTATGTAATCACAAACACACTAAAAGACAGCCTCTATAACTTGTATTCTTTAGCGGAAATCAAACACAAGTAATAACACAAATAACTAAGAACACTTTGATCCTCTATGGATCTTTTAATAATACTAAAACTTTGTTTTTCAACTCGTACATAACTCATACTATTGTGTTCCTTTTATAGACAAGGAACCCTAAACCGTTTCCCAAGAAACGTATAAACATAAAACTAAATAAGATATACATTATCACTTCCTAATAAAGCTCATGCATATCCTAACTAACTATAGAATACGCGGAATATCTATCTCCGCAGAAACCATCTACACGGTTTTAATACTTCAGTAGAATTACTTCTTCAGCAGAATCCTTGCACTTCAAAGTAATCCATCAAAGAATTCAAGATAATTCATACTTAGCGTAATTCCCAACAATCCTCCCTAAACCGGAATTTGACTAGGTTAAGTTCCAGCTTGATAGATCTTTAACACTTCGTAACTAAGAGGATTGTACTCGAACATCGCAAAGAAAGAACCAAAACAATTACATCTCTATGATGACAAAACTTTGAAACTCCAGATCTTTGCAAAGAACAAATGACAAAATGTACATCAAAACATATTAGTTTCATACTATTCTCATCACATCCAGTGTGTTAACTCCCGTGAGAGGTGAATCATTGAAAATAATGGATTTGATGTCTCTTTACCAATAGCCATCACTACCGGAGTAGCCAAATGTTTAAGTTCGAAAACTATGGTACATCGATAACCATCTCGATTTATTAGCAAATCAAGAACCATAAACGGATTTGAGATGTCTTTACCGTAGCCGCTTGCTCAGACTAGTCAATTTTAGGAGAAAGAATCACCTTTGGTGAATTGAGAACCCAATATGGTATTCCATCGCCTTTACCACAAGCCATATACTTGTGGGCTAGCCAATTCTTGGATTCCAAAAGGAATAAACCATGGTGAATTGATGACCATACAACCCTCAAAGAATTAAGCATGGGTGAGTTGCAAACCCTATGATTTTGAGCAAACCATTACAGCTATCAATGATTTGATGTGTCTTTACCAAAGTTGTACCCTTTGGACTAGCCAACTCTTTGATGTACACAAGGCACAACCGGTGAGTCGATAACCATCAACAATGTACAACAAACCCGCAAGAAAAGTTAGACAAACTCAAGAATATATATTTTTTTTTTTTTTTTTTTTTTTTTTAACTAAGAAAGAAACAAAGAATCAAATAAAACAAATATTACAAATAATACAGATACCATAATCAAGATGATGCTTGATGTTGCGTGTTTAGTCTTAATCAATCCAACCAATTGTTCAAGATGTAGCTTATCATTCCCAACCGGATCGAGGAACTTCCAACTTCTTTCTAAGCATTCTTTCCATCAATGACACAGACAAAGGATAAATCTTATCTGAGAACATACACACAATCATCCCACACTTTGTCTCCACCACATGTACACATGGCATAGGATAAAATCTCCAAGTCTCAACCTTCCACTTATGTGAATTCTTCCAAATAGAATACCCTTTACCATCTGGAGATTGAGAATCAAACAGAACTTGAAGATCACCCAACAAATATAAACCAGAACCCTGTGGTGAATGATTAGCATAATGCTTAGTGACAAGGCCATACAGAGTATTCAAATCTTGCCTATCCACCATATGAAATATTTCCTTCAAGAAGTTAAACTGCATAGAAGAATTATCCAGCCTAAAAATGGTGTTAAGCTGTCCATCAGTCAAAGTCCAAGCAGTCAACACATCATGAGACCCTTCAAGAAAAGCATCAGCAGATCCTTCTTTAATGAAAGTTGAATCAGCAGCCTTTAGATCCAAAGAACTACCCCTGTGAGATTTCTTAACCCTAGAGGTGTGTGTCCCAGCTGATCTCACAGATCTCCTTAGAGAAATGTGTCTCCTTTTAGACATCCTTTTCTTCCTCCTACCTGGTATATAAATCCCCATAGATACGTAAGATGGTACCTTCTCGATTCATCAGAACATCTTTAGCATGAATGGAAGAAGTAGAAGTAGACGTAATTGGAACAACACCACGCAAGGCATACATTTTCTCAAGCACCTCTCCGCCTTCTTAGCTTTAGCAATGCTTGTTCACTTTCTTACCCAACTCTTCTCCTACTTTATCAACAGTGCAACACTAGGTAATGCTTCGAAGAAACAATATGAGGTTCAAGAGATTGAACCCTTTCACTGAATGTATAGCTTCAAGAGATGCTTCAAGTAACAACAGAGAACTCATCTTTGGTGTAACATCATCAAATGAATCTACAATCTCAACTTTCTTGGTTCTCTTTGCTTTTGGAGCATCCGCACTACCAAAGAATCCTCTTCAAGGTAGAAGGTGGTGTAACTACTTCATAATCTTTCGATACATGCTATTCAACTCGTAATCATCTAAAGCCCAAACTTGCTTCTTTGTTAAACCAGATTGATAATAGTTAGAACTTTGATTATACACCACATTCCTCATATATAATTTCTTCCGAGCTATAGTAGGTGGTCTCTCCTCTTAGCTTTAGCTTTTGTGCAAAGAATGGCTTTTTCTTTGCAACCGCAGCTTGCTTCCTTTGTTGTCCAAGAGCCATCATTTGTGCAAAGAAAATTCTCACTATCAAAGTCTCGCTCCTAAAATACTTTGTGCAAGAGTAGGATGGATGCAACTTGATGAGTATAAGCATCCCATTGCTCATCGCTGATCCGAGTAGATAGTTCATCAATTTCTCTTTGTCTCTCGTGAGGCAAATTGGTAGTAAACCGAGCTTCAAGCTTTTGAGCCAATGCATGACTCTTCTTCATATTTCGCATACTCAAGAAACATCCTTGCTTGTTCTTGCCTTTCCTGCTCACTCACAAGATCCGAACCAAGCTCTTCATCAATCATTACTCCTTTCCCTTTATCGCAGACTCCTTAGCGTAATCATCATGAGGAATATCAACAATAGGAACTTCGTAAGAAACACCCAAGTTAGCATCAAGAAACATGTTGAGACAAATCTTCAACAGTGTAGAAAAGACATCAAGATTAGGATCCGTGTTAAAACTTCTTCCAAAGAAGAAATACTTCATGATCATCTCAAGGTGGAGGACATGGTGGTTCTTGTACAAATGAAGCTTGACCATGTTCGAACCAACATCCACCATTTGATCATCAATATTGTCTTCAAGTAGCTTGTAACTTTTTCAACACTTGGACACCTTTGAAGGTTCAAGAATCCTTACTCAAATACTTCTTTTCTTTCTTCTAGTAAACCGAATGGGTTCCTTGTTCTTTGAAGATTCAAGAACAATCGGTGAAGGAACATGAGTCTTCCGAGCCACATCACCAAAATTTCAAGTGACTCAAATTGAGTATCCTCTTGCTCCTCATCGAAGAAACCCAAAACCTCCTTTGCTACTTTTCCCAAGTTGTTCCTCTAAATCCTTAACCTTGCTCTTCAACTCCACAATCTCACCACCAAGTGTAGATTTAGTCTCAAGAAGCTCCTTTTGAGATCAAGAACCTCCGCCACATACCTGCTCACTAGAGCATATACAGATGTAAGTGTAATAGGTCCTCACCCACCACAGATTGCTCGCTGGTAATGGGAGCTTCATTGACCTTTCAGAGAAATATGGACATGCTCAATGATAGGAGAACCTTCATTAAATGGCTCCCTAACCGGACTAGGTGTGGCCGCCTATTAAGTTCGTGCTCAAACTCATCAAGAGTAACTTGAGTAGGTGGTGGACTAGGACTAGGTCTAGGTGAAGGTGTAGGTGGAGGTTGGTCGAGAAACATGTGATGCTTCAAAGCATAGTGGAAGGCCCTCATCAATGGCAACCGATGGATTACCACCAACAAGAACATTGGTAGAGGGTGGATCACCAACAACATTACCCTCATCGCCACCTCATTGCCTTGAGGCAACATAGTCGCTAGCAAAGGATGATGTTCCCTCATAATGAGTTTTCATTGAAGCAAATAGTTTAGCGCTTAAAGCTCCTATGGGACAAAAGACTTGGACTTGGGTTGTTATGTCTAAAATCATTTGAAAAACCTAGGGTACATTAAAAACTTATGCTTTTTCCTTTGAATATTTTCAACCATATTATCAAAAATAAACCTAGAAAAATTATAAGTTAACCCCTGAGAAAGACATACAATACCACATCCCAATTGAGTAGAAAATTGATCCCATCCTCCTGATTTATTGCTTATGCACTGAAGCAATGTGTGTACCAAAAACCTCCACATAGGGCAAAGCTGATTCTTGAACCATATATCTGTCCTCGTACTCTGGTATCCAAAAGCTCTTAGCCCAGCAAGTATCTCCACGGAATTAGAGTGATAAACCCCATTAACATCGTCCAAACGAAGCTGTCTTCTTATCAACTCCTCCGTCACAACATACTCTGTTCCATCAACCATAGCAGCAATCTCTGTGTCACTCCGTTTCGTAGCAGATGCCCAAAATTGTGTAACCAACGATACATATATCACATTAGGAGAGTGCGTTAAAGCATAATGAATCTTGGACCGCTTCAAGAACTCCACCATTGGTTCATATAATTCATGACCCTTAGCTTTTCCCGTAAAAGCAACTTTGTTATGATCTTTCTTAAATTGAAGCGCCATGAGAAATTGTGATAATGGGTTATGATTCACGAATCGAAGTGTGTTTAAATCGAGTGAAGAGGAATCGCTTAATTTTAGGCGAAGATATGCGAAGAAGGTATTAGTAGAAGTTACCCAATTTATGGTCAAAAATATCGGAACAAGTTGTTGACCATATCGACGTAAAGCAACTTCAACCAAATTTAAATTAACACTTCAAAGAAAGTATGGTCAATCATCAAGGAGGTCAATCGCCAGAAATAACTCAAGTAATCAAGAATCTTCAAGAATATCTTTGAGTTTTACCGTACACCCAACTCGCATTAAATTTCATTAAGCCTTGAATCCGCCTATAAGATAGTCCCAATGCACATTTAACACACATCAATTAACCCCAATTATCTTCACAAACCCTAATTTCTCCAAAACTCCTCAATCATCAACAATAGCCATGTCTACCAAACCAAGTAATAAATCTCACTTCCTCATCCTCTCATCATCATCATCCAAAGTGAAGATTCAAGCCCATTATTTCGCTACCCCATCAAGATGAACCTCGACCATCAAGTCCCCTTTTCTTCCTTCTTCTCAAGATGATAGTGTGGTGAATCCAAGTGATTCATCTATGGGTTCTCGATGACTCACAGAGCTGCCTAGAGCCACTCTTCAACAAGAAGAGGACATCACACCCCAACCTTCAACACCTCAACCTCAACCAAGGCCACGTGCGTAAGAGAGGTGGTGTTAGCTCTTCCCGCGCCATGTTTTGGTGCTTCATCTCATATCGTTAAGGGAAAGGGCAAAAGGAAGATGGAGTGATTGCTTTATGGTGGAACGAGTAGATGGAACAACCAAGATTTGTCATATCACAAATCCATCTACCATATCCACCGCCTTCATCTTCGCTTTCATCAATCCATCCTTCCCATTTTTGTCTTCGCTTCTTCGTCAGATCGGTCATGCATATCCAGATGATTGGAATAGATGATAGGAGCTAGTATAGGTTTAGTAGATCTTGTATAGAAATGGTCTTGTATTTTCATTTGAAGTTGATTGTAAGTCGTAAGTCGTAAACTGCTTCTTGAATGAATGAACAATTTAACTTCAAGATTTCTTCAAGAGAAATAATTAGATCACTTCAAGACTTCAAGATCTTCAAGAGAAACAAGCTTTAAGCTTACTTGACCATTTTCCAATTAACCAAACATGGTGAACTTCAACTTATATATGCATTCTACAAAATGTATACAGAGAAACACACAAACCAAACCAAGACAAACAAAACTAAAAGAACATTAATGGTTAGTGTTAGCAAACAAAAATATAAACAATAATTTACAAAGTTTACAACATGAATCTCCCCGAGGCATATGCCTCCCCGAGGCCTATGCCTCCCTTAAACTTTGCGCTAAGGGTTACATCCCAATATTGACCACTAGGTGTTGAAACCTTGGTCCATCAAAAGCCTTAGTCAATAAATCGCCACATTATCATCGTGTGAATCTTAACCACTTTTATCAAATGTTTTCATATGCATCTCTTATAAAGTGGTGCCCGATTTCAATATGCTTAGTTCTACCGTGAAAACCGGATTTTTAACAATGCATATGGTACTTTGATTATCAATAAAAATTGTTGTGTTCATGAAGTTAAACCCATAATCCAACAATTGATTTTGTATCCATAGTACCGACCACAACAATTGGCAAAGAAGAACATACTCGCTCAAGAGATGAGGTAGCAACAATAGTTTGTTTCTTGCACCGCCAAGAAATCAATCTTTTCCAAGGAATTGGCAACCTCCAGTTGTGGATCTCCTATCCAGATTTGCACCAAGATAATCACTATCACTATATGCTTCCAACTTAAAAGGAGACTCTTTGGGTACCAAAGACCTAAATGGGGTTGGCCTTTAGGTACTTAAAGATCTTTTGATCGCATTTAGATGGGAAGCAAGTGGAGTGACTTGATGTCTAGAACAAACACTCACAAAGAAAGGTAATGTCGCCTAGAAGTCGTTAAATACATCAATGAACCAATCATAGATCTCAGATAAGTGAACATTCACACCGGATCCGTTCAATGTTGTTCTTTGGTTTTGAGCTTCATAAGGTGTAGTGGCGCTCGACATTCTCCATACCAAACTTCTTCAAAATGTCCTCACATATTTATCCCGACCGATAAAAATACCATCGTGTTTCACGAACTTGAGACCCAAAAGAAAGTAAGCTCCCCATAGCACTCATCCGAAACTCTCCTTCATCGCCTCCTCAAACTCCCCGCACCAAGCTTCTTTAGTGGAGCCAAATATAATGTCATCCACATAAACTTGCACAAGAATTATGTCTGTGGAATTCTTCTTGAGGAAAAGTGTTTTGTCAATGGCACCTCTTCTATAACCATGCTTCAACAAAAATGATGAAAGCCTAGCATACCATGCTCTTGGTGCCCGATGTAGTCCATAGAGAGCTTTTACAACCTTGTAAACATGTTTAGGATGATCTGGGTCTTCAAATCCTTTGGGTTGAGTGACATAAACCTCCTCTTCTATTTCACCATACAGAAAAGCACCTTTGACATCCATTTGATATACCATGAACCCCATGTAAGATGCATAGGCCAAGAAAATTTGAATGGCCTCAACTCTAGCAACAGGTGCAAACACTTCATCATAATCAATTCCTTCCTCTTGCCTGAACCCCTGAGCCACTAATCTTGCTTTGTTTTTAATCACAACACCCCTTGCATCTCTTTTATTCTTCAAAATCCATTTTGTCCCAATTGCATACTTACCATCAGGTAGTGGTACCAAGATCCAAACCTGCTGATTTTTGAATTGTTGCATCTCTTCTTGCATTGCTTCAAGCCAACTTGAGTCTTCAAGAGCTTGAGTAACACTGGTTGGTTCCACTTGAGAAAGAAAACAAGCAAACAGACAATGCTTAAAGTCTGTGTGATTGTCCCTTTGTTGGTTTGAGACATAGGAAAGAAAAGCAACTTGTCCATATTTAGAACTTGTCACATTCCTTCTAGTTCTAACAGTGCTAAAGGATCACCAATAACATTAGATTGAGGATGAGCAATGTTGATCCTTTTGTAGCAATGGGGTTGACTTCAATAGATGTATCAAGATTAGTCACAGCTTGGCTCAAAATCACCGTCATAGGAAGGTGAGGTGAAGATGCCACTTTGGGTTGATGATTACCAAGATCCAAGGACTTGGAAAGCGTGTATATGGTTCTCCAAAGTCCGTGGACACTCTAGTAGAAATGGGAGTAGAAAAGCAGGCTTTCAGCAGATTTGGTGATGATGGGAGAAACAGATCACCGTCGAAGAATCATGGTTTCCACCGACCGCTTCTCTTGCAACCTCCCCATCAAGCTTCTCACTTCAAGATTAGCCGATACTCTTGTTTCTTAAGCCTAGCAAGGTCCTCTCGCATAGTGTGACTCATCTTCACTCTCATCAAGTAACTTTAGAAGTATCACCGCAAAATGGTTGGGGAGAAGGAAGGTACAATAATAGGTTGTTCATCATCCTCAAACTCACTATCGAGTCAAGATCCATGGTACCGCATTGTTAGTGGGAGACTCTTGTGTACCGCATTTTGGTTAGCCACATGTCTAGAATAACCCAAGTAATCGCTATAATCAAGGTCAAAAGACCAAACATGACCTTGTCCTTGAACATTAGGCTTATCTTCTAGAAATCTCGTGTTCAAAGTCTCCTCAATCTTCTTAGCGATAAATTGTATACCCTATAAGCCTTACTATGAGTCGAATAACCCACAATATACCCCTCATCGCCTTTCTCATCAAATTTACCCAATGGATCACTAGTATTCAAAATGGTCACTTGACATCCAAAAGGTTTGAGGTAGTGAATAGCAGGAACTTTCCCAAGGAGAAGTTCATAAGGTGTCTTGAAATGAGGTCTAGTAATGGATACCTGCTCAAGACATAACAAGTTGTGCTAATCGCTTCAATCCAAAACATAGTGGGTAATTTAGAGTCGCAAGCATTGATCTTGCGCCTCTATTAAGGTCCTATTCTTTCTTTCAGCTACCCCATTTTGTTGTGGGGTTCTTGGAGTGCTATAGTCCCTTTTATCCCTTTAGACTTACAGAGTTCTATTAATACAACATTCTTGAACTCTGTCCCATTATCACACCGAATTCCTTTGACCTTTTGTTCAACTGGTTTTCAACAAGGGTAATGAACTCTTTCAACACTTGAGATGTTTCATCTTTAGTCCTCGTAAAGAATACCCAACAAAACCCCGCTATAGTCATCCGTGATTACCGACAAAAATACTTGTGATCAATACTCGACTTGAGTTGGACCAAAGAGATCCATATGCAAAGAATCAAGAGGTTCTCAAATAATGCTCACACAAGAATAGCTTTGTATGAGGCTCTGTTGCTTTCCTTTGTTGCGTGCAACACAATTATGTTCATTGGTGAAAACTTTGAAGGAAGTCCTTCAACAAGACCCGCTTTAGAAAGCTTGTTTATGGTCTTGAAGTTCACATGAGCCATCCTTCTATGCCATTTTGTAGACTCATCCAGGATGCTTTAGCCACCAAACAAGTTAGGTCACCTTCTGGTTGAACATCATTCAAGTTGAATGTGTATAGATTGTGATTTCTAGGAACTCTCAGCAGAATTGATGAATCTTCTGGAAGTTTGAAGTCTTTAGATAGCACAAGACATTCATCCTCAGAGAAGAATACTTTGTTCTTGGTGTCACAAATTTGTGAGACTGAGAACAAGTTGAAGTGTTGTAGTTCCCTTACATAGTACACATTCTCAAAATCCAGTAAAGGTGTTTTGATGGTGCCTTTCCCAGTGATTCTACCATCACTTCCACCAAAAGTCACATTGCCTCCTCCTTCTATGGGTACGAAATTATGCATCATATCTCTGTTTCCTGACATGCTTCTGGAACAACCACTATCAACAATGCCAACTTCCTTATGCTTAAGAGGATGATCCTACAACAACAACAAAAATATATACAAAATATTAGTACACTATGGAGGCTCAAGTCATCACTGACTTGAGCCTGCCTTGTGGATCATTAGAGTTAGGCCATGCAGATGTATAAGATCCACTATTGTTCTTGGGTTTCCATTGAAAATTAGGTCCCTTTTTAGTCCAAGAACAACCTATTGAGGGCTTCACAAAGAAGATCCCTATATCCCTTCCCATCATACATTGAGTCAACACATCCAAAGCCAATAACCATTTTGAAAATATGAACTAGTTGGTTTCACATATGGTCTAGCAATGATCTTCTCCAAGGAAATGGAGAGGGTTTATGAGTTGCTTGTGGAACAAAAGGTGGTATATCATTAATATTAGTCCACATTGGTCTAGATTTCTTTTGACTAGCACATACACCCATTCTTTGCTCATGAAAATCACAATCCTTAATCAAATGAAATTTACTTCCACAAACAAAACATGTCTTCTTTTTAGAAGATTTATTCAAAGTGAAAGATGTTCTATTACATGCAAAAGCATTCAAACCACAAACATTAATGTAATTGTTTTTAACAAACTTAAAAGCATTATTATGCAAAGAATTAAAAGACAAGTCTTCGAGAGAAACTGCCTTGGAAGTTGATTCCTCAAGAAGAACTCTAAAAGGCTTGTAGGAGTCTTGGGTGTAGGCTTGGGTGAGGTCTGGGAAGGTCCGACTTATCACTTGAATCACAACCGGCATAAGAAGTAGACCTTGGTCGAGGACTTGTCACCGTCACAACAAGAGACAAAGTCATTAGATGAAGAATCAAGGTCCGCAAGTCTTTTGACTTTTGCCATAAAGATGGTGTGATCCATCAAAGTCAATCGTGATGGAAAGGTCAATGGGCATATGTTCTCCTCTAATAGGTCCAGTGACAAGATGTAATCACCTTCTTTGACATAATTAGCTAAACCTCGCTGGTGTAGTTTTACGCCCATCATTCCTAGCTTCTAATCCTACATACTTTTGAAAACCTAAACCTATCCATTGAGGTCTCGATTGACTACTATAGATATGTCTAGCTAGATTGTTACCGATATTAACCATTCTTTATGTCTAGCTACTTCCTCATCTAGTTTCTCTTTAGCACTTGGTTTTCGTAAACTACCTTAGCTTTTTCTTTCTCAGTTCTTTTTAAATCAATTTTAGCACAATCTAAATCACTTTGTAACACCCTTATCTTTTCATCATAAGCCAATTGATTCTTTTGAAACCAAACTTTTGTCTTTCTAATGTTTTTAAAGCCTGCTTATAAGCCTCAACTTCTACATAACATTCATTATATTTAGGTTTCAATTCATCATAGGCTTCTTTAAGTTCATTGTATCTTCACTACAAACAAAAACACAATTATGTACCGAGAGATGCCCATCAAGGCAACTTGATCATGCCTATCCTCTCAAGTACAACTTGCCAAGAATCCAATATTCTCAAAACCAGACCTTCATCATTCTCATGCTCATGCATCTTCCAATGACATGGTCATCCATGGTGACAAGAGTCGAGGAGGATCCACCTTCAAGTTCCAGCTTCCTTTCGAATCACGATAGGAAGAATATCTCACCTCATCACCAACCTTCCTATCCTTGCATTCTCTAGAGAAGTGACCCATCCGACCACAAGTAAAGCACTTGACTTTCTTTCACAAATCTAGTGGATCTCTTCCTCGAAACCAAACTTTCTCCCGACTTACGCTCAAACCTCTTGATGTCCATTGAAAGCATGGCCACCGCCATTTCAAGTTCATCTCTTCCATGTCAAGTGGATCCAACTGCTCAAAATCCTCAAAGGAAAGTTGTCACGAGTGTCATAATCAACAACAAAGAATGAAGTACATCTTCCAACACACCACTAGCTTTAGGTTGAGAACTTGATGGAGTGGTAGTGTAAGAAGATGATGATGAGTAAGTTGGACTTGGAGCATGGGTCATCTTATTGGAGGAGGCCCCAACAAATGCTGTGTGACTAGGAGTGGATGCACGAAAGGGACTTCTAACATCAGGCTCAAGAGATTTAAGTCTGTTGTATAGTTCATCAAAAGTGAGCATATCCAGCCCACCTTTAGCCTTGAGGGCAATGCTTACTTGCAACCAAGATGAAGGTAAAGATCGCAAGAACTTTGAATTGCAGTCATCATTATCCGCTTTGCCTTCACCGATTCAATTGACTCAATATCTTATGAAACCTGTCATATCCCTTGTGGATACCTTCTTCTTCAGAGATTTGGAATTCTTGAAACTGTTGTTTCAGCATTGATTTCCTCATTCTCCTTGACTCCTCATTCCCACCAAACCTAGCCTTGATTGCCATCCATATGTCCTTAGCATCCAGCATGTAGTGAAAGTCACCCAAGTGATCTTCAGGTATAGCCTGAAGGAGAATAGTTCTCACTTTGTTCTCTCTTTGAATGTACCAAGATCTCTTCAAGCAGATTTGGGAGGAACAATGGTAACATTACCATCGGGATCCGTGATAGTCCTCTTCAAACTGCTCCCATTCTTCACAATTTCCCGTAGATTCCAATCAATGTTGGAGATCCAGCTCGCATCTTCATAGCCCACAAATCATATTCCTCCTTCTTGAGGTATGGAAACTTTGCATTGTTGTTTGAGAGACCGAGTTGTTGCATAGAGGTGTTGTTTTGGTTGTTGGTGACTTCAATATCATCATCCGATCCGTGCATGGTGAATGTTGTTTTGGTTGTATGGGTGTAAAGAAAAGATTGTTCTTAGTATCGTAGAGACTCTCCCGAGGCTCGATACCACTTGTTGAAACTAAGACCTTGATAGATCTTATGAGCACTCAGAGATCGTTAGTTATGCTTATGTAATCACAAACACACTAAAAGACAGCCTCTATAACTTGTATTCTTTAGCGAAATCAAACACAAGTACAAACACAAATAACTAAGAACTCTTTGATCCTCTATGGATCTTTTAATAATACTAAAACTTTGTTTTTCAACTCGTACATAACTCATACTATTGTGTTCCTTTTATAGACAAGGAACCCTAACCCGCTTCCCAAGAAACGATAAACATAAAACTAAATAAGATATACATTATCACTTCCTAATAAAGCTCATGCATATCCTAACTAACTATAGAATACGCGAATAACTATCTCCGCAGTAAACCATCTACACGGTTTTATTACTTCAAGAGAATTAAGTCTTCAAGAGAATCCTTGCACTTCAAGCAGAATCCATCAAAGAAGAATTCAAAGATAATTCATACTTAGCGTAATTCCCAACAATCTTGAGATAAAGTATATTTAGATGGGACTATCCTATTCTGACACTTTGGCTTCATATATTCATTCAGGAAAACATGATGTTTTGAAAAACATTATGCCTAAGAAATCATGCGTTAAGTATTCATCTTGTTAAAAGAATATTGTATATCATATGCATCATTCTCTCCTTGCGACATAAATGATTGTGTTAGAAGAGATTTCATTACGCCTCATTGGCTAAATGATCTTGAAGCGAACATCTACAAGTTCTATGAACTAGCGTATCCAATTCATCTTGTCATACTTATTTTCATAAGCATGATAACTTTATCCCATGCGATAATCTCATTTGTTGAAAGATACTATTTGTATCCATTTCCTTTCAAGCGTACATCATAACTTAACCTTGCTCAAACCTTGTGCACATCCAAGGTTAAAACTACACATCTCTATAACATACACATGATCTATTGAAGTTTGTAACCTTATTTAGATTCTTGTTAAATAAAATTCCAAAGAGCTTTCTTGAGAACGTTCTTAATTTAACATATTCCATTCCCTAGTCTTAGATAATCAAATCACTTTTAAAGTATACATTTCAACTCAACGCAAATGATGTCATCCAATTAGCTATGATATTTGAACAACCTTAGATTCTAAAGACAAGAATAAAACACATTGTTTATCAACACACCATTGTTAAAATTCATATGTATAACACGACGTCTTCATCACCTTAGTTATATTGCATATTAGTTAAGTCACATTAAGCCAAGTATTGTTAAACTATCATCTTTTATACACTTAGATAGGAAAAAGTAGGAGTTCCCATCTTTCTAACATGAGAATGACTACTCGAGAACTTATTGCACTAGAAACTCAATTTGACCTAACAGTTGAATTGCTTCTAGGAGAGAAGTTGGGTATGTGGAATCACCAGTAAAAATGGTCGTGTTTAGCCTTAATTGAGCACCACTAGTAATAGTCTCATATTCATTCTCTAACTTGGAAAATCTGTTTTCCTATACTTTCCTAAAGTAAGTGTTAAAATAGTGATAGTTTTCCTCGCCTTAGGAATACCAATCAAACAAGTAGAACATACAAATTTTCCTATTTTAAGTTTATTTTAAACCACTTGCATCACACATACATGTGTTGATTACAGGTTCTTGTTTAAAATGATCAATTGTCTTGACATTTTCTTGGTGTTTGAAACCTACTTGATTAATTGTCAAATGTGTAAACCCTAGAAAGTTTTTGTCATTGTGATGCTTTATGCTACTTAATGTTAAGTGTTAGGTTCCCATATTCTTAACACAAGCATCAATATAAGAAATAGAGAAGAAGAGATCGGATGAACAACACACACACACACACGTATGAGTAATGAAGAGTTATGCGTAGAGTGTGAATAAGTGAATTGAACAACCAACCCTCAATAGAAGGTTTACAAGAGTATTTATAGGAGGGAACTAGGGCAACACACCAAGTTCCCATCCTTTCCTTATTAGGCTTGGGCCAAGGCTTATGGGCCTTCTACATAAGCCTTAGCATAATATCAAACATAAAGGCCTAATTAAGCTAACTATTACATATTAATTACTAACACTTGAATTAAGTTTAGGAGTGATTCCAAGAATCTCCCCCAAGTGTTAGTGATTGATGATATGAACGGTGAAGGTGCTTGATGTAATAGTAGCTTTGACGCCTTCCGACATTCTTCTTTCTTGTGAGAAGAAGTGCCTTGATTCGAACAATCTCCCAGTAGAGAAATTGTTTCCTTTGAAAAGTTCTACTTGACATCATCATATTCTTTGTTCTTTGATCTTTGTTCTTTGTAGTGATAGTATGTTGTTGTTGTCCGCATCAGTGCCGCCGTTGCTCAAGTGTTTCTACGCCTTTCTCCAACATGCTCACACGCCTTTGACGTTGGATTTGAGATCGATGAAGTTCTCTTAGTCTTTAAACTTTGTAAATTCTTTGACATGACAAAGAATCATTCGACTTTGTGTTTCCTTTAGAGAACTTCCATTAGTGATGTTGTTGGTATGAGCATGTGAAGAATCGCACGATCATCCGCTCCGAGCTTCCATAAGAAGAAAACATAAGAATGGTTAGTGATAAGCGGATTCCAAAGACTTACAAGTTTGAACTTCGAGAGTGTTAACAAAGATAGTGTGAAAACACAACTCTAATTCTCACAAAGGTCGTTCTCGAACCTGAGTCCCACATGTGAGATAACGCGATGTACCGCGAAGACACCCACAAGATTCACCGAGTCGCCGAGGTACATCAAGCATCACCTCACGATTGTAGACCGCTTGAGACACACTAAGCGTAATCCACGGGAGTTACGAAGTGACTTGCTGTCAAGGCTGTTTGATGTTGACCATGGCGTGAGTTTCCATTCAATCGCCGAGGATCACTGTGTGAACCTCTCATAAATGTTCTCGACAGATTGCTAAGATCGTGAAGGACACGATAAAGTATCACTTACGTTCTTATTGTTAAATGACAAGCGATAAAATGTCAAGTGTACCTAAGAGATCTTTTAATGAATCTCGTGGCTCTAGACTCAATAGTGTGCTTTGGTTTTCTGAGCGGAGACTGGGAGAGGGTCTCCTTCTTCAATACCAAAGAATCTCTAAGAGAAAGCCGATAGTTTACGTAGGGTTCCTTGTGAGAATGAAACAAGCTCGTTGAGAGAAACTTGAGTGGCTAAGAGGGTTTAGTGCATGCGCCACTAGGTCCATGATAACTTTGATCTTCAATACCGGTGTCATCAAGGGACAACCAAGAGTATATGAATTGAACCCGTGTCTTCCTAAGTTGAATAACGGAGGGCTATTTCTTTTCACCCTTTTCTTTGCTTTTCTTTTAATTCTTCAACTCCTTCTTTCTCTGATTCTCATTTTCTCCTTTTTATAATCATACCTAAGGACTTCTAATTCTAACTATTGGTGGTGTTCTTGGGTAGATCCCTCCGGCTCTGGCAGATCATAGGACGGTTATTCCTAACCTTAGTCACCTTATAACTCCATGACTAACCTATGTTGCCTTAAAACCATTTTCTTGAAAATCTCCCAAAGTGTTTGTAAATGAAAAACATGTTTGAACACTTCGAGAGTTTTAGATTTTCATAAATACTCCCCTTCCACATGTGCTTGAGAGTTTTGACGGAAATCTGCACAGCGAGGGAAGAGCGCACTCTTTTGAATTGATCAACTCGAGATAGACAATCCCCCGCGAGACACGGTTACGTTGCATAGTTAAAGAGTTATATTGTCAGCTTTTAGGTAACAACTAGCTCTAATAACTACCTTGAAGGTGTGGACAAACCTCGAAAGGTTGTCAAACCTGTCAAACTTCATGTCTGCCAAGAGTTTCTCGAATGGTACATTCTACTCGGACAAGTACTTTGCGAGACACATTTACATCACTAGCGAACTAGCTTGAAATTATTACCGTCCGGACAAGTCTTTTCGAGTTACTAACATTTAAGATTCGTCAATTCATTGGTTAAGTCTGTAGCATGATGATTCATTTGCAATTTCACAACATATTTCTTATCACATAATTTTTCTCCCCCTCAAAAATGGCATATAAATGTTATTTTTGACAAAATTTTGATATTAAATATGTCCATTTCAAGTTTTGTGGGAAGATTATTACGAAGAACAATCTGTGAACAAAGTTTTTAATCAAATACTCCCCCTCAACAAGTGATATAAACTTTGAGGTTTTGAAAATCATAAGGGAAGTACTTGTTCTTTTGAGCAAAACCTTTGAAAATTGAAAAGTTTGATAAGTTTTACTCAATAGTAATAAGCTTCGCTTCCTTTTATAAGGATTGTGGCAATCAAGCGCACTACGTGGTCCTTTCATTACAAGAACGGGTTGTACATCGTTATGTGTGCACAAACCATTGTCAATAAATAATCACACATCCAAATCAATATAGAAAATGAAACAGTTTAAGGGTACCGTGTAGTCCAAAGAATATTTCAGAATGCGAACAGTATGCTGATAGCCCGTGAGAGTAATCTCGACGACCACCCTACGAAGCTCTCCGAGTTTCGAATCGTCCTTCAGATAACCTTTCATTGATCCGAGTGATGATCCTCTTAACATCCCATCTCTTACGAGAATTCCATCGCTTTGGTGACCCAATGCCTTCATGTATCGCCTTCAACCTATAAGCCAAGCCGCCCCGACTTTCTTGATGTGTGATCCCAAACTTATGAAGATCTCTACACGCCATCAAGCTATGCTTGTAGTTCACTACGGTAAACTACTCCAAACGGTTTGCGATGAGAGTGTATGTGGAAGTCGGTTGATGTCGTGAAGTTCTAGGCGAGGTCTCGTGAGGTTGACACGTGTTTGATACGATTCAATAGCAAGTTGTAAATCTTCTACACATTCCTCGGATCACTATGCTTCGATGAAGATGAGCAAGGACTTGATGTATTCACGTTGAATTTCATCGAGAATTTTCTTATTCTTCCTCGTACCTTGGCAAGATATGATCTTCAATGTCGCTGAGAGACAAGTTCTAAAAGTCCGCTCACGTAATTCATAGTCCTTTCGCCTTGTCTTTTGACCACGATATTCTTGAGGAAGGTGTAATCCCATTTAGACGAAAGAGCTACATGCTTAACAACAACGATCCCTTTATCATCGTGTGCACTTCATGTTTAGATTTTCGAACCCGCGACTTTTGTAGTAGATTCTGCGGTGTTCCGCCAATGGTGAATCACATACAATGCATCAATGTCATCTTGCTCCACACTATTAGAAAACATGTGAGTAGCCTTTTCCTCGATGGCTATGCGGTTGGAGTATATGGTGGGGAACGGAAGTGTAAGTGATGTAGCGTATTTCTTTGAACCATCGCTACCGTGTAGAAGAAATTCCAAGTCATTGTTGAAGAAGTAGCGGAATGGAATATTTGGTTGATCTGGTTGGCCAATCGTTGGTAGAGGTCTAGACCAGTCGGTGTAGTATGGAGCCTTGTCTCTTCTGGTGAAGTCAATGTTTACTTCAGGGTTGAGCCAATCAATGTTGTTAGACATGGCTCGTGCAATTTTTTCAAGGTGATATTCAACTTCAATAGCACTTTCCGAGCTGTCTTTGAGTAGTTGAAAGGCTTCATTCTTGATTCGTCTCAACTCTGATTTCGTCATCTTCTTCACTCGGAACTTTTCTTACAGTAACTTAGCATGCTCCAACGTATGATCTTCTACCGTATCTTGATCATTAGTTAGGGCGGGAGTAGCATCAACTAGTGTAGAGAACCATTCATACTCTGTGTCATCTTCGTCTAGCCATGAGACGACATCAGCCTTAGGCGTCTTCTTCTTTTTCTTTGGCCTAGATGAGGATGATGGTTTCTTTGATGAAGCGGGAGAGGTGGGTTGTTGTTGGGGGTCAGGACTTCTTCATCGTCACCACCAAATGTAGTCGAAATAATCACCGGTTTTCTCCGTCTGGGTGGTGACTCGAGTCCCGAGGTTTGTCGTAAGAGCGTGGATGAGATCGTTGTTGAGCCGGAGTCCTTTGGGGTGGAGGTGGCATGGAGGATGATTCACCGCTTTCTTCGCCGCTTAGGCTCTTTATCTTTATCTTTATCCTTATCATCATCGCCTCTTGGACGCTTAGGCCTTCACCTTGCTCCTTGCATGAAGTCTTGAGTTGATATTCCAAGAATGCCTCAAAAGTTTACCTTCGTGAGGTGAAAGTTGCGATTGTTTACCCATTTATAGCAATACTTGGAAATCAACTCGCATCGAGAGAACCGCAGTTCCATTGGATTGATTGCCATTGTAACCGGAGTGTATTGCATTGTTTGCTTAACCAATTTCATGAGATTTGGATAGAGTCGTCTGTAAACATCTCCTTGTAACCCGTGAACGGTGTTTAGAAGGAACTTATGAGTATATCCTTTGATCATCTCGCTCATTTCCCCTGAAGATCACGTTTCATGAACTTTTGACGACTTCTTTCACTAGACATCTTGTCTATCTCGGCATGAAGAAAATTGATGTTGTCATGAGTTGATTTAGCTTTTGTTGAGCACGCCTTTCTTCCTAACTTGCTTGATGACTTTAACAATCCTTGTTTTAGCCCGAGATAACCAAGAGTCAGTTGGTTTCTTCACAGATTTAGATGTGGATCTGGTTGTTCCTTTGGATGGTGGAGGTGAAGAGTGAGAAGATGAGTCTGATGATGAGGAGTCGTGAGGTGGCTCTGGGTCCTTTGGTGGCTCGTAAGTTTCCTCCTGGAGCGTCAATGGGACTATCTAGAAGAAAATTATCATAATCAAGATCTTCATCATTTCCAGATTTAGCCGTTTCATCACCTTAGTATCATCACCGTGAGTTTTCTCGCCTTTTCCATGTCCGTTCCTCAAATTCGTAGTTGATGGAATCCTCTATCTTCCTTTGTTGTTGTTCGTGGGTGGTGGTACCGTTCCCTTATCGGGTTGATTAACCGCATCGAAACCGGTGTGGCTTGAGTTCCACCACTGACCCTCCGGGCCACGAGTTTGATCCTTTATGAATTCATCGGCAAGATATTTGAGTCGAGGTTATTCAACTTCTTTTGATATTCTCTTTCCTCATCAAATGGTTCTTCTTCGTAACTTTCCTTATCATGCTCAAGCACGTGAGTTTTCCCTTGCCTCAGACGCCTTTTTTGGTGGGAGGTTTTGCTACTGTTTGAGTGTCATCGGTTGAAGTTTCAGAGTAGAAGACCTCTTCTTCTGATTCAGTATCCTCAAAGCTTTCATCCACTATCTTTTGTTGCGGTTCAGGCTTTGGAATAGGAATGGGAATAACTTCCTTAGATGGAACTTTCCTTTTGAGAATATGTGATCTCTTAGGAAACTTCAGCAGACTCTCAGTGCTTGTAACGCTTCCTGCACTGCCTCTCCTGGTTTTCCTAGTAGGTGTACCGGAGGACTTTTCATCAAGAAATCCTACTTTGCCTTCATCAACCGCTACCAGATACCTTTTTTATGAATAGAGTTGTTTGACTTCAACGGTTAGAAAGTGATCCGCAACACCGCACCTGCTTTCTTTGTTGTAGATTCCTTATATCCGATCGTGAGTGTAGGCTCATACAACATGGAGTGATTGTTGGGGTCATTGGTTCTCAAGGGGATATCAAGATTATACCCTAGAGCTCTTTGGATCAACAGTTTGGTATATCTGATGTATGGGATCATTGAGCCAAGCTTTTTGAGGAATGACATCATGTCGTCCCATATCAGAGCTTCAACTTCAATGTGTTTCATGTTGACCAAAGCCCAAAAGATCTGTAGTTCCATGAGCTTGGGATGCTCATAGCCACTATCACGTCCAGAAACAGATTTGGTGATGATAATGTAGAGGTTCTCCATGGCTGAGGAATACTCTTAAGATCCACGTATGAATGCTTTGAGATTACTCCTGAAGCTTCGTCATAACCAATGTCGATCATGAATTGCAGAACAACCTCTTCAGTTGGTGTGGCATTGTATTCGGTTGGCTCGATGATAGGAATGAGAAGAAAACCCTTAAGTCGCCGGGTTTGATGGTGACTTGTTTGTGGTTCGCGCCACCGTCACAAAGATTTTGACCTTTGATCTTTCGCATTGTATGCCGTAACCGGTGAATGTAGATCTCCGACCGTAGCGTAATTGGTGAGCATGTTTCGATAAGGGTGATTCTTCATAATGTCCACAAAGAATCGACAAGAAGACTCGAAAGCGGTGAGACTATCAAAATCAACACGAAAGTTATTCTTTCCTATCTTCATTGGATAACCATGAGGAAGATATCTTCAACGGTGAGAACGTTTGGTGCATCCACGTTTTGTATTTGAGCGTCCATGTCGTGATCTGAAAGATATTTATCCAAAACAACCAACATATCGAAAGACATTACGTTAGTCAATAGATGGTTTTATTGTCTAATTATTGAATGTGATATGTCGATGATTGTTACGAGTCCAATGTCACTTGTTTGTCCAATAGTCCAAAGACGTCGTGATAAGTATCGTGAGTTGGTTAACTTTGAGTTTTAAAGTCAAAGTTTTCACTTATTTTTCACAACTTATTAAACATTTAAGCATATTAGTGACATTATTGGTTTCGTGGCGCTATGATTTATTTATTTACAAGTTCGCACGCGCGAACAATTCATAATTAAGGTTAAAACTAGGCTTAGGCGTAGAAATGGCAAGCTTATGCGTAAATAGGAGTGATTATACGCCAGAACGTAAGCTTATGCGAAGGTTCTTGACTTACGACAAGAAATATTACGCGTGAGGAAAAGAGGGCCTTATATCGTAGAGCATACGCCGAAGCGATATGGAACCTTACACGTAAGGCTTACTCGTAAGAGTGAACCTTATGCGCAGAGGTTAGTTCTTGTTACGCGTATCCTTCACGTGATACGCCGTAGTCCCCAATGTAGAACCTTACGCGTAAACGTTACGCGTAGGATTTCTCTTACGCATAACATGCTACGCGTAAGGTGATCCTTATGCGTAGATGGCAAGTAACCTTGATTCTGATTTATACACACGTTGAAACCTGAAATAAATTCACCATAACAATAACATTATCATCTACATTCAATCCTTTCAGATTTAATAACTAACACTCAATTAGACAGTTAAGCGTAGAACACATGTTACCCGTAAACCTAAACCCTAAGGCCTAATTTCTATGTGTAAGTTATCTAGCCATAGGAATTGCACCAAACTTGTTTTGTAAGGTCTAAGAAGCATAGTGAGTTGTTCTATCCAAGTTATAACATCAAAATCAAAGCCAATCAAAAATACCCAATTCTTAAGAACATAAACCCTAATTTCCAATTTATGGACAATTCGTGTTTCTGGGTTGATTCCAAGCATGATTATGGTCAATTAACCTTGTAACCAACATCATATGACAATATTTTTAACCAAAAACACTCAATATTGAAAATCCCCAAACTTACGCTTAAGAACCCTAAATTGAAAATCGTCCAATTCATGTTTCTGGGTGGATTTGAATGATAAAAAAACGTTTATAATAAGAACATTTGAGCCTTTTAACATCATTTTTATTCGTCCAAACACACCAATGAAGCATTTGTGTTCACGGCTTACGCGTAGAACACAAATCTTCCTCAAACACAAAATTGAACCATTGGATTCTCAAATAAATCAAAACCCATGTTTAAAATCTTGTTAAGAACACAGAAACACTTACAAATTTGAGATCAAAAACACGGATTTGTGAGTTGATTTTTACGCGTAGGATGATGGTGTTTGGGAAGTTAATGAGGTGAATTTAATGTGGAAGATATTTTGTTAAATTTTTTTTTGAGCTTTTGACAGTTTTAGTCCCTCCACCTTAACCATTTACATCCAATGCCCATAACTTCCAATTTGGTTACCAAATGAAAGATTTTTGGAAAGAAACATGACGACACTCCCCCTCGACATAAGAAATAATGAAATTTTATAAATTTTAGTCCGAGGAGTGTTAGTAAACCAAAAATGTGACCACCATTAATAAAGAAACAACCGGGATAAGGTAACATGCAAGTACAAGGTTTTATGAAACCGAAAAATATTTGCTTTCTCCCCCTCAACACTTGATCGGGAAAATACTGAATTTTGAAAGAATAAAGTGTTGACGGAAGGTTTGTACTTGCCATGTTAAAAGAAATATAGATAGAAGAATATTTTTGTTGTTTTATCTGATTTTATATTTTTGTATTTTGTTTTTAAAAAATATTTACAAAAGAGGTTTGGGTGTTTGATTGGTTTTAAGAATGTTTTAAAAGTTCATCCAGTTCCTCTTGAGTCAAACACCGCATGCCAATCCGGTGGACCAACTCATTAAACCTAGCAGGAGCTGAGGCTTTGGTGAGAAGATCTGCCGGTTGGTATTCAATACCCACAAAGTATAATTCAACAAGACCTATTCCACGTGGTCCTTGATGAAATGATATCAAGATCGATGTGCTTTGATTTCGAGTGTTGAATGAGTTGCACGAGATCGCAATAGCACTCCGATTGTCGCAAAGACATCGGGATTCATCAAACACGTAACCATAGTCTTTGAGTTGTGTTCTCATCCAAATGACTTGAGCACAACACGCCGACACGGCTACATATTCTCGCCTCGTTGAGGACACGATGTACAATCCCGCTTCTTCGATTGCCATGACACGGTTTATCACTAAGAAATTGTAATGCTCTCAAGTACTTTTCCGTGAATCTAAACATCCTGCGTGATCAACGTCGAAAAAGCTATTAGTTCAAAACCGTAATCCTTCAATACCGATCCCCAAATTAATGGTTCCCTTGATGTATCGGAGGATTATTTTAGCCTCGTAGAGGTGGGTTTCATTGGTCTCGATCGATAACGGAGCGAGATATACGGCAAAAACAATATCGTGGTCGCTAATGTTAGATACATGAGAGACCCAATGATACTACGGTATTTGGTAGGGTCCACCAAATTCCCATGTAAATCGCGCCTAGCTTCTTGGTATGAGCCATTGGTGTGGCATAGGTGTCACGGTTTTGCATTCCAAATTTGTTTAGTAGTTCAAGGGCATATTTGGACTGACTCAAGAAAATACCACGGGGTGATTGATGAACTTGCAGTCCTAGAATGAACGTAAGCTCACCCATCATGGACATTTTAAAATGTTTCTTCATTAGTTTTACAAAATCGATTGAGTACTTTTTATGTGTTGACCCAAAAATGATGTCATCCACGTAAATTTGAACAATTAAGATGTGTGCCCCGTGATATTATATGAAAAGAGTTGGGTCAACCGAACCTTTGGTGAAATTATTGGCAATGAGGAAGGATGATAACTTATCATACCACAACCGAGGAGCTTGTTTGAGTCCGTACAGAGCTTTGTTCGGGAACTCGGGATCAACGAATCCTTCTGGCTGGCTGACATAAACCGTTTCTTTCAGTTGCCCATTTAGAAAAGCAGTTTTGACGTCCATCTGAAAGACCGTTATATTCATATGAGCCGCGAACGCGAGAAAGATCCGAACGACCTCAAGACGAGCAACCGGAGCGAATGATTCTTCAAAGTCAATACCTCTTCCCGTTTATAACCCTTAGCCACCGTGACGTGACTTGTTTCGACACGCCCTTCAAGATCCAATTTGTTCTTCCAAATCCATTTGAGACCAATGACGAGACCCTGTTGGTCTTTCAACCGCTCCCATACTTCAAGACGTTTGAATTGGTTGAGTTCTTCTTGCATGGATTCAATCCGGTTGTATTTTGTCATTGCGTCTTTAATGTTTTAGGCTCGATTAGCAGACGGTGAGTGCATAAATGCAATGGTTACCATCTCGTGTGAAGACGTTGTCTCGTTACGATTGTGTTGATGCGGGTTACCAATAATATTCTCAAGAGGATGGTCTTTTGTCCAACGATGTAGAGGTTGATGTTGGTATACATTGTGCATATTTTGAGGATTCAAATGGTTTGTAGATGCTTCCGCAACATCGGTGCGGCAGCTTCATTGGCAAACGGGTTAAAGAACGATTTGGATCAAAATCTGCAGTGGGGTACTTCATTGTTTAGAACATCATCGCTGGTTTAGTCATAGGAAGCGCTTTGTTCAACTATTGTTGTAGAGTCAATCGGTGGTGCTTCTTCAACAAAGAGTTGTTGTAGCAGTGTATCGTATAGGAATATGATCAGTTGAGCAATGAAACATCGGATACACTTGGAGCACGCTCATCAATTTCATCATTAAACAATGAGCAAATAGCTTTTCCATTTGTTGACGAGTAAGTCGGGGGCTTGGTTCAGCAGATGATGGGGTTTGAGGAAGTTTAAATGGTTGTGACCGGGTTCCAAGTCGTTATGCTCGAAGCCATTTCAAGAAGCTCATCGAAATTTTCATGAATCGCTTCCATAACCCGCTTTGTACGACGATTCCGGATCCGTAACCAATGTCAGCTTTGGCTTTTAGCTTTCCAAAGTCATCACGATCATTATTTGGGTAGCAAAAGGATCTAAATACATGAAAGTGTTTGAGATTTGGTTTTCTGTTATGGATAAGCTCAAAATGTGTTTTGTTGTGGTGTTTTGTAATCATTGATCGGATTTGAGTGTAGCATGCAGTTGATACAGCTTTTGCCCACAAGTAATCTGGAAGTTTAGCATTGATTAACATTGTTCTTGCAGCTTCCACTAACGACAGATTTAGTCTTTCAACAACTCCGCTTTGTTCTCGTGTACGTGCAATAGATATCTCGATGCTCACTTCCCACTTTCTCATAAAATTCTCGAAGAGTTTGGTTTACAAATTCGGTTCCTTTGTCTGCTCGATTTGTCGGACCGTGTTCGGGAGTCGAACTTGAATTTTCGTGAGAAAGGTGATGATCATCTCGTGGAGCTTGATCTTTACTTCAAAGAAAGTATACCCAAGTCCATCGTGAGTAGTCATCGACAATTACCAAGATGTAGCGTTTGCCATTAATCGCTTGCACGCAGCGATCGGGCCACACAAATCCATGTGAAGAAGATGAAGCACATGTCGAGAGTCGTGTTCCACCTTTGAAGGAAAATGAGCACGAGTGCTTTTCCCTTGTTCACAAGCGAGCAAAGGTGATCTTTAGAGTATCGGAATCTCGGAGACCTTCAACTAGTTTGTATCGAGCAAGGTTGGTTATGGTTTGAAACTTTAAATGTGAGAGACGACGGTGCCATAGCCAAGATTTTGTTGATGTTGCCTTTGAAAGTGAGATAGGAGATGAAGCAACCATGTCTTGCATTGAGATTGTGTACGGACTAGAATTGCGAGAGCGGACATAAGATCGCTTCCTTGTAGATCACGAATGAAACAAGTTTTCTCCCGAAAAGCAACTTCCAAATCTCCATCACGTAATTGACCGACTAAAAGAGATTGTGACCGAGGCCTTCCACATAATAAACCCCGCTAATTTCGATATTGCCATTGATATAATTTAGTAGCCCATGATAGTCTGCAGTGATCATTCCGAATCTGACAAAGGCAATGAACTTTGCAATAAAGTTTGATAACAGCTTAAGATTGCTCGTCATGTGTCGGGAACATCCGCTATCAACAATCAAAGGATGATCTCAGATCACCAGATTACACAGGGCGACACGGATGGAATATAAGTAGATGTGGAACCCAGATGAGTTAGAGGGTTCAAGCGCTTATAGTAGAAATACACACATCAATGATTTTAGGCATCCATTTAAATCCTAGTGTATTATGTATCCATTTCTTCCATCTCCAACTAGTATTTGCTTTAGTCTTAGTGAATGCACTAGGTGGTACTACATTCCTTGGAGGTGATACTGGAGCTACAGAGACATTAATGCGTTTCTTAGAATCTAAAGAAGGTGGTTTACCAAACACAGACTTAGAAGCATTAGTGGGCCTAGAGGTATTACGTTTCTTAGGATTTCGTAAACGAGACAAGATAGCTTTAGCAACACATTTATCATGACAATCAGAAAGCATACTTTTATGACAAATAACACAAGAAGCTTCGTGATGAATATCAAAAGTACTTAAAGGTTCAAGATTCGTTACATTACTTTTTCTATTACATTTGTCGACGCAATATCTAAAGTGGGTGCAACTTGAGCCTTATTCAAAGTCCTAGGGTGTTCTTCTACTTGAGCATTCTTTATTGTTCTTTCTTAGGTCGCAACTTCCTATTCTTCCTTGTATTGCTCCTAGGTATGTGAAGTGCGGACGCTTGGAAAGAGGCAACTATTCTGCTTTAGTAGAGGAAGCACATTAGTATCTTGTGTTTTGTCAAGAGGCATTCAGGGTCACGCTTGCTAAGTGTTACGGTGTAATTTTCTTAATGATGCTAGGCTGAACTTGTTCATACTTTCCTAACATCTCCCTTAACTTAAGGATAGTGTGCACCAAATCTTGATTTTTAGAACGAAGATTTCCAGAAAAGTTCATGACTTCTTTAGTGTGTGCAAGATAATGATCAAGTTCGTTTGATGCTTTATCACCAGTCTGTTTGAGTAAATCAAATATGACACCATATTCCTTTTTAAATTTTGCAAGTTCTTGTTCATTTTTTGAGATTTGACATTTCAAAGACGCGTTTTGATCATCCAGTTGCTCAAATTTTGGATTAAACGTTTTGGAATGCAACTGGATGATTTTGTTTTGCAAAGCAAGTTCACGATTTTGACAATCTTTTGACACCATTGAAGACGACGTTTTGCATTTGAAAGCTCGTTTAATACTGCTCACTTTCAACTTTTAAAGACTCGATCTGATGCACATTATTAGTATTCTCAACAATTTCAACAGAATCAGCAGAGATATAATCAGATGCATATGGCAAAGAATGCTATAACACAACATTATGGATATCAGCACAGATAACATCTTCCAAGAGTCGATCAACATCTTTTCGTAACATTCTTTTTACGTTTGTATTCGAAATAGATGTTTCTATTTTCTCGAAAACGATTTTCATCAATCCAAGTTCCTTATGAAATTCCCTTTCCCAATATAATGCACAATTTTTCAAATTTTTAACATGGGGTAAAATTCTTTTCTGAAAAATATCTCTTTGTTCTCGCGCCTGAGGCGATTGAAAATGTTCAACTTTTATTTTAGAATGAAATAAAATCTCTCATTCTAAAATTTTGAGGTCAGAAGTGAAAATGTCAAAATATCTAAGAATTTGACGATTTTCGGGTGTTGATTTTACTTCACTGAGTGAAGGTAAAGGACCATAAATTTGTGCATAATTTGGTTGGGGAGCAACATTAGAAGACTCGAACGTTTTGTGATAATCCTAGGTGTGTTAGAAGAATCCTTTGGTGTGACGAAAGTGTGACTTTTGAATAGTTAAATGGTTTGTTGTAAACAACATTTTCTAATTTTGATCGACTCTCGTCTTACGCATCTAATTCCTCTTGACGATGATATTCAACAACACTCATAATAGAATCATCAATTTTGTATTACGCACCGAAACTTCGTGATTTGGTTTGAATGCTTTGGTTAAAAGCTTTGGTTTGTAATCGCAAGATTCGGTCCATATCCATCTGGATTGGGTTTTAAAGTAGACTTTTGAATAGTTGTGATTGACTCACCATGTTTGTAAACAACATTTCGAAACTCTTTGAGTTTGTTTTGAAGGCCGACAATTTCTTCAAGATGGTCATCTATTCGTTTCGTTGAATGCTTTTTGTATGCCGAGAACTGTTTTTGACAAGTTAACAACTCAGCCTTGGCTTTTTGAGTTTCCAAAGTAAGAGCGTTAAGTTTCTTTTTATGTTCATGTTTGGTTGTTCTATTTGAGACAACAAAGCATTCTTCGATGCGGCTAGATCACGAATCATCATTCTAAAGATTTTCGCTTTGGTGTGATTTAGCAAAGCGACTTCAAAACCTTTTTCACGGTTTTCTTGAGTTTTGAAAAATTGAGTTGCTGCTTTAAGCATTCAATATCCACGGTTAATAAATGCATTTCTTGTGTAATTGTGATTTAATGAATGACATTCATCCATTTGGGATAGATAATCTTTAATTAAGATATCAACATCTGGATTAGGTAAAGGTTCAGCGTGTTCAACGTGAGTCACGACATGAGCACTATTCAGATCCTCAAGTATAACCACGGAGTCAATTTGAGTTTCAAAGGTAACCATGAGATCATCTTGATCGTCAAATGTAACTACGGGGTCTAGTTAAGAATCGTCAGAATGAGATGTGGACGACTCATTTTGAACATTCTGAGCCTTGCCGGATTCAGATGTTGGCGGAGATATTAGATCAGAGATGAATATGGTTTGTTCGAGACAAGCCATCAGTGTCATACACCCGCCTATATCACTCATGTGTAGCTTGTGCATATTAGCCTTCAACATAACTATCGCATTGGCACCGCAAGTCCTCCATATCATCATCTCGAGTCAGATCCGCCATAAAGCTCTATTCTTTGTTTGTGAGAGTTCCACCACTTCATCCTTAAGAGCCAAAAGTAAAGCCTCCTTGTGATAAGCATCGCCCCTAGTCCTCGGCTTTGGAAATGCATTAGCCAGTGTCCTTCTCATTACAGCTTGTAGCAACGAAGACCATTTATCCCATTCTCGAGCATTACCTGCTCAACCTTTGGAGCTCTGTTGTGGTGGAGCACCCATGTTATTCCTACCCATAACATTAAACCCTTGACCACCGCCCATCGATGACCATAACCACGATTCTGAACTTTAACTCGTCCATTGTTCACAACAGCCTGATTCCTTGTGTTTGATGAGGAACGAATGCGATTGTTGAATTTGTTTGTATAACGGCCAAAAGCTTTAGCAATCATAACAAATCCTTGTTGCAATGCATTGAAAGCATCTGAGTCCTCATTAGCTTCACTGTAAAGTGCTTGATCATTTTTGTTGTTGTATGGAACCAATTGAGTTTGTTGAGATTGTTGCTGTGACGGATCATATGGTGTGATTGTGGCAGTAGGTTGAGGAGCTGGTTGAGGAGGATAACTAGTTTGAGCCCACAAAGCAAGTTGTTGATTTTCCGGAAGTGAAGGTGAAACAGTTTGGCCACGGATAACCCTTTCCTTATCAACTTCTTTTTTATGAGGCTTCAAATAGTCGTACAACAATCCATATGTGGCATGATGAAGATTCTTAGCTTAACGAATAAAAATGACATACTTCTCCCAATCAGGACCAAGACTACTCAAGAACTTAGTATTAACTGCAATTCTGGGCATGATGATGTTGTGTTTATCCAAATCATTGATGATGTCTGAGAATCGATGATGATATGACTCTAATGTCTCTCCTGGTTCAATCATGAAGTGTTCATAAGCCAAGTAAATTTTGGATTCCATATCCTCTTGATTGAGTTCAGTGCCTTCCATGAGAAGATGAATATGTTCCCACATCAACACTTCGAAGGATTGGATTGGGTAATCCTAAAAGGATATATTGCATTGCGAGCTCATCAGCTTCGTAGTGTAGAAGTTCATCACCGTAAAGGTCGAATAGTTGCAATGTTTGTGAGATCATCTCTTGGTGGAACAAAGATTCGGATCTCCGGGTGTAACGACAATAGGCATCCGAATGGACCTTCCAATATAACCTTCTTTAAGAACTTTCCATGTGGCTTCTTTAGATCACAAAACCTAAAGAACCTAATTACCCATTGATCATAATTTCCGGGAGTGAGCATTGAAGGTCTATCAAGTGATCCTGCCTCATGAATAGATTGCTGGCTACTTAAAGCTTTACACATCTTTACAAACCAAGACGGTTCCTTCATAGTGTTCCTGGATGGATGTTGATTGTAAATGTTTGTGTAAGGTTGTACTTGAAGACTAGGTGGTGGTTGAACCATTTGAGGTTGAATTGCTCCATGTTGTGGATAATGTTGTTGATTAAATTGTTGTTGATAAATTTGTTGTTGTTGATTAAATTGTTGATGTTGTGGACTTAGTTGTTGTTGTTGTTGATTATAAGTATAAGGAAAATAGCTAGAGTATGGTGGTTGTGACATGTTGAAAAACTTGTGTTGTTAAATGGATCTTTGTAGTCGAATGAAACGTTGTTGATGAAGTATCCTTAGGCGTAGAAAAACCATGTTTTAGGCAAAGCAACACTTAGGCGTAAAAACACCAAACTTACGCGTAAAAGAAATAGTTACGCGTAGGATTAGCTTACGCGTAAGAATTGAGAAACACTAAGATTATGCGTAAACAGAAAGTTAGGCGTAGAAAACTTATGCATAGGATTAGCTTATGTGTAAGACAAGGCTTAGGCGTAAGAAAAATCTTAGGCGTAAAGAGTTCTACGCATAAGTTTGAGCTTATGCGTAAAAATAGGGTTTTGCCTAAAAATCTTTTACACTATCACGGTGTAAAGGATATCCAACGTCAAGTGTTTTCGGGCTTATCCAAGCAAGAAAACACCGAGTAAACCACTAAAACTCAAGATCAAACCAAGGATGAGTTACGCATAAGATTGCGTTTTCTTACTGTAGAAAGTAACCAAAATTGATTTACGCCCAAAGATGTTTCTAAACCGATTTTAGTGATGAAACGACTTCAATATCACCAAAATAACACAAAAGTGTGAAACTTGATGATCCAAAATGTCTAAACACCTTATGCGTAGAAAGAATCCCACGTATGAAACCAAGCTTAAAAACAAAGAATTACACGTACAGTTTGAAACTTTTTGCTTAAAACAGAAATTTTAACACCTAAAAACGTTGAAAGTATAAGAATCTTGGATTGAAAAGTGGAGTTTTAAAGCGTGACAAAGTTTGTAACCCATGTGTTACGCGTAAGAGCATAAACTAACTTCAAAAACAAAACCTTTTCACCCAACTATTTGGCGAATGATACCACTGTTAGGTTCCCATATTCTTAACACAAGCATCAATATAAGAAATAGAGAAGAAGAGATCAGATGAACAACACACACACACACACACATACACGTATGAGTAATGAAGAGTTATGCTTAGAGTGTGAATAAGTGAATTGAACAACCAACCTTCAATAGAAGGTTTACAAGAGTATTTATAGGAGGGAACTAGGGCAACACACCAAGTTCCCATCCTTTCCTTATTAGGCTTGGGCCAAGGCTTATGGGCCTTCTACATAAGCCTTAGCATAATATCAAACATAAAGGCCTAATTAAGCTAACTATTACATATTAATTACTAACACTTGAATTCAAGTTTAGGAGTGATTCCAACATTAAGCGTAAACATGATTTGCATGATATTTATGTTTGAAGAAATTTTTGTCATCTATATAATGTTTCGCATGACTAATGTGTTATTTGTGAAATCATAATATGTCATTGATGTATCCATGTTTGAAAGCTATTGTCTTTTGTTGACATTCCTTAAATATATGCAGAAGATGGTCTAAATGATACATGCTCCTAAATGTTATAATTTAAACATGGCTTGCATGAATCTCCCATCTTGCTTCTTTTGCGTCTTTGTCACACTATTTTCTTGCTACACGTCACTTATAATATGTCAAAGTGATTTTGGTATGACAAACTTTTAGAAGCCTTTTTATTAATCACATATATTGTTGTGTTTATTTATAGCTAAGTATGCTTAAGCGTCTAAGTCTAACGACAAAACAATCTCAAAATGAAATGTCTTGAATAAAGTTGTATTCTTGCATAATATGATTGTTTTGATGCTATCTTGTGTGGTGATTCCTTGTCTACTAATGCGATGTGTTGTTTTGCTTATATAAGATGTTATCACTTGATTTATATCATGTTAATATCTTTTGTCACTAACAAATTTGTTTTGTAGGTTGATAACAAATTATTTGTTATCTCACTTCGTTCTAACTTTTATATGTTCATAATCCCCTTATTGCTACGTAGATTAGTAATATGCTTTATAGGACCCTTTAAACTTGCATATAGTTTTAGAGCATATAACATTTAGTGATTTGCGATTACATCTTCATATCATTCCACCAACCTCTTTCCAAATCTCATTTTTGCTTCCGCTTTCCAAAAATCACCTCTATCACTATTTAGTTATAACAATACTCTAATCCTCTTCACTTCCTATTAGGAAACCACATGCCTCATCATACGATCATCTCGTATTAATCGAGAAGAGGTACGTGACTTTAAGGATGAAGTTCATTGTATGCTAACCATCATCCAGAAAAACAGCACTAAGCTCATCTCTTTCGTTAACGCGAATAACCTCCTAAACACTTTGTTGTGCTTCCTTATTTGATACATTACACAGTATGTTGGATGTCCACCAATTACGGGGGAGAGAAATCCATTCACATAATTGTCTTTTGTAAAATTTTATGTCTCTTAGACTCTAAAATACCAACACATAGGTAAACACCACTTAGCTAAAACCGATTCATGAAACCACAACTAGTTCAACCTTTTTAACCTTATATCACAAGTTTGCACCAATACCTCATCAAGTGAAAAACGCATCATGTGTTTTACAAACTTCATCTCCACAATCAAAAAATTTAGGATTTTCCTTAAACTAGCACCTTACAACTTCACTATCTAGAACACCATCATAGGATCTTATTCTTCTCGCTGATGATATCATGCATGTCATTGTAGTGCAAACTATATATTAATCAAAACCGCCATTCCTAACAATCTTTCAACATGTTGGTCTATCCAACTCTCGTCATATGATGTCATTCTCATCCTCATATAGGTATTTTTGTTGGTACATATCTTCACTTCTTTTCAATGTCATAATTTTCCATGTCGGTCAAAACCATGTTAATACTATCTCTCCCATTGTCACCTAGAATAGCTCATTTTTTCTTATCAATCAATGAACGAAGTTATCTTCATGTCTATTCATTTTTTTTTTCCTCTTTGTCTTGGTCACTTGACATTACAAAAGGATTGCATGAGTCCATATTTTTATATTATTTGCTATACATACGAGTTTCTAACTCCTTAATAGTTTTCTACGTTATCACCACCACCTCCATCACCAACTTCACTAATCATCACCACCATGGATTAGCGAAAACTTACTTTTGTAAATTGATAAGGATTTAAAAGGTACCTTTTTGAGGGGTCATTTAAGCCCTTAATTGATCACTTTTGTATCCATTACTAATTAATTTCTTTCCTTTTCACTTTTTAGGTCTCTTGAAGGCAAATTGTTGGAATGACACTTATTCGGACGAAAAGGCGCGAATATAGGAAGAAAATGGCCAAAGTCAAGAATCGAGACACTCAAGCTGCTAAATTGAAAGGGGACGGCATCAGGTTCTACTTGCGACGCCGTCGAAACAAGTTTCGTGACGACTCAGTAGCCAAATTGCTTATTTACAAGTGACGGCATCAGGTTTTAAAAGAGTAGGGCGTCGCAGCTCAGACGGCCTAGATTTGATCCGACGGCGCCGAGATCAAGGAGACGGCGTCACAGGCTTAAGTTGACGCCGTCACAATGATAACGTGGCCAAGACCAAAACCTAATGATGGTGACCCTACGACGTTACAATTAAAGAGTGACGTCGTCGCAGTTTGTAACACTATATATAGAATCCGAATTTTTTAGTTTTCAGTGTGTAGTTTTGTGGAGTAAAAACCTAAACCGAACCAAGGCTGTCTTGTACAGTATTTTAGGGTTCCATACCCTATCTTACATCAAGATAAGTGTTTTACTTCATTAAATCAATTATGTCTTCAATTGATTGTGTGTATGCTTGCATGTTCTCCATGTCCAGCTAATTTATTTGTGTGTTTGCTTAGGTAATATGAAACCTAGTTATTCAATATTTATTGGTTGTCTCTTATCTTAATTGTGATTGACCTAGTATTGCGATAGGTCATTCGTTGTGCTATTAATGCTTGATTAATCGTTGTTGAACCTTAGCATATAGTTACTAGTGGAATTCTAGGCTAAACATCCAAAGAATACCTTAGTGTTAAGTTTATGAATCCTAGAGATTTTGTACTCATTAACCTTTGGTAGCTTCAAAGAGTTAGGGATAAACGCATACCCTACGACCTTAGAAACACAACGCATTAAGAATAAGGACGTGACAATTCAACCATCAATAGGAGATAACTAGGGAGTAATAAAACCTAAGTAAATACATTTTTAATCATCATATGAGCACACAACAATAGACATAGACTACCCCTAGCTTAGTTAATTAGATAATTAGATAAGTAGAGTAATCGGTAGAAATACCAACCCCCAAATCCAAACCCCGAGATTCGTACCTTTCTATTTCCTAAAAATATAAAAAGATAAAAATAATCTTCCTCAACCCCAACCTTAGCGTAGTAACTTCTCACTAGCATTCCTATTCCCCTAAAGAACGATATCAATACCGTGGCTTACCCTAATACTACACTACAACGATTAGGTTTATCGCCTAGGGTATTGAAAAACTTGCTTGACGAAAAGGAAGTTCCTTTGACCCCAACGCAGCGTGTGTAAGCGTATCAAGTTTTGGCGCCATTGTCGGGAATAGAATAGCTAGTTAGAGTCCACCTCGTTAGGTTTCCTTGCTTGATTCCTATCAAGTAAGCATTTTTCCATTTTAGCTTCCTCGTAGTCTATCCCCTTCTTCGTGACCGTTGTTAGTAACCCCATCACTTTTCATTATGGAAGGTGATAACCCACCGAACAACACTTTACCACCAAACAAATACCCACCGCTTGATCCAGCCTTTGCCAACCAACTTCGAGCTCGTATTGTTAGTGAAATTGGAGAGCTTAGGAAACTGAATAGGATAATTGAAAATGCACTTGAGGAAGCCGTTAAGGAATCTACTAGCACTCTAGATAGTGATTCGACCTTAAGTGATTCGGATGATGAATTAGAAGATGGAGATTATAAGGTGTTAGAAATTATCGAGGATAGCAAAGAGGAGGAGGAACTTAGGGAGTATTTTGATTCATACCCTAAAGGGAAGGAAACCGCTTATAACTATAACGTGGTTAACTTCCCGAGACCACCTTTCGAACCTCGCATAAGAAGGGGTAACCCTAAAAACATCAAGATACCGTGCATGATTGGATACTTATATAGGGATCACACTTACATTGACTATAAGGCACCCCATGAATATAATGTCTAGGCTCTACTACAATTGGATCATGAGCAAAAAGCTAGGACCTATGAGAGACCCCTTTCGCCCTAAAAAAGAGAGTAACTATGTTGGGAGGGTTAAAGGATTGCATGTCTTTGTAGGTAACTTCACATATAGGTGTGATTTCATGATCTTAGAAAATGTTAAGGGCATCATTGATGGGTTTTTAGGGGATGTGATACTTGGGAGACCATTTATAGAGGAATCTGAGATGGTTTATAATCAAGAGGAAGGAATAGTCAAGTTCTCAAATGGAGCCGAGAGTGTTAAATACATAATGCCCTACAAAAATAAGAAGTTTGAGGGTATTGATGATTTAGATGTGGACAACATTCTTGCATTTGAAGTAGATTGGAAGAACAAGGTTTACTACACTACTTGTCTTGAGTTAGGCCCTGAGTATATTCGTGATGAGAGAAGGGTTAAGGAGATCGAATGGGCCTCTAAGATTAGGGCAACGTAGGGGCACGACTTCGAGTCTAGCTATAAGACTCATAAATAAAGAAAAGTGCTTCGTGGCAGGCAACCCATGCTTAATTGTTTGCTTGTTTGTGTCGTGTATCTTTTATTGATTGTTTATTCTCATGTTTAAATTTGTAAAAATGCTTTATTTTGTCTTTAACATCGTCTTAATTACATATAAAGGTATTTTACATAAGGGATAAGTGTAGGGAGGATTACACACGTTTTCAAAAGAAATGTGAACATTAGAATTACAATCATTTAAAAGATATACATGTGTGTTTGTTCGAGTCAAATGCTTGTATCGAGTCATAATGGATGTTTTGCGGAAATTTTCCATTTTAAAGATAAAAATGTTCCGAATTTTTTCCAAAATCGCAGACCGGTTCGTCGGGATAACCGACGGCGTCATGATCGCAACTTGACGGCGTCAAGAGGAGCGTAAACGACTTATTACTTTTCCTCGTTTTCTGAGCTACTTATAAATTTTTGGAATTTTCCAGAAAATCTGTAAACATCCATTCCACAAGCATTATATCCTAGTTTAGTAGAGTCATATATATATTGTTACCGCTGATTTTACGCGAAGGTTTCATTTGTTTTCTTCAAAGTGTGCAGGTTTAATTTATCAAGAAGAAGATACATAAGATGAGAAGGAGCTTTTCACGCAAACATTCTTCATGAAGAAAGATGTAACCACCACTTCACACAGATCCTACCGAGCTAATTAGGGGAGTACTAGTTTCTTTCGTTTTTTTTACCTTCCATTATCATAACTTTGATACTTTCGGGGAACATTGGGGACAATGTTCAGTTTAAGTGTAGGGAGGGAAAATAAAACGGGAACTTTGAAACTATGCTTATCCTTGAATATTTTATTTGTCCAATTTCATTTGTGTAATAAACCATGATAAATATTGGTTAGGGTAATTTTGGCACCAAATTTAAAATTTTTCATGACATATAGGAGTGGGCCATTAGTCTTAATAAAGCGTCTCATGGATAGGAAATTATATGACTTGCACAAAAACTCTTTACCACTTAAATTCCACCCAAAATGTGAGGATCGCCCTTAGATTTGTAGGAATTAAAGCATTCATCTTTAATGCTTAAAGTGTGAACCGGTAGTATAATAGATTCTAGAACTTGTTTTATGATGCATTCCGAGATCGCTAGTAAGACTACACTTGTGTAGTTAGGAATAACTAAATGATAAGAGGCATTTGGATAACCCTTGTTTGATACCCGTAATATAATTACTTCTTCCACATCGGTTGAGTAATTCCCCTACACCTTTGCGTTGTACTCATCTTTAGTACACGATACCCCTAGATAACCCCTCAGAGGCTATCCTTTTCGCGGTTCTTGTGATGTTTCGGTTTTCCGGAATATCAATGAAGAGCATTGTTTACAATCCACCCCCAAATGTACACCCAAATCGCCTTAGCCTACCTTGTACACACTCATTTTTTGTGCATTATTGTTATCACACTAAACCCTTAGTTCAATTATCTAGTTGCTTGCATAAGTTGCTAAGTCGAGTCATATCCTTTGTACACAGTTTTGGGACGATTGGGACTCATGGGAAAAGTTAAATTTTATGAGATGACGGGAATGGAACGTTAAATTCAAATTCCCTTTATTTGCATAATAATGTACTCCAAGTGTTTTGATCTTTTCAATTCGGGTCAAATTAGTGTTAGAGTAATAAAAAACTCAAGTGTAGGGATGTGCCTATAGATCCCTATTATCAGTGTTGCAAAACGAGGCCTACAAGGCCGATTAATCGCCGATTAGGTGCTGCAAGGCCATCAACCTTTCCGATTTATGTAAATCGGTCAAACAAATCGGTCAACCGTGATCAATGGTGGTCAATGACGGTTAATGGTGGTCAAACTTGTCGATAACCTTCATATCTTGCCGAAAATACTTAAAACTACCCATAAATTTGTTTGAATAACTTATGGTCATTGTTTATATCTATTACAAGATGTTTTTCAAGAAAAATATTGCCGAAAATACATAAACTTGTCGAAAATACCTAAAACTTGTCGAAAATACCTAAAATTTGCCGAAAATACTAAAAACTTGTCGGAAATGCCAATCCGATTAATCACCGATTAATCCCGCCAAGACTGATTATAAGCTACAGGGAGGTCGACCGCCCGACTACCGATTCGCGATTTTTGCAACATTGCCTATTATTTTGATGTTATCGTAAAGGATGGTAGAGTAAAAGTGTATGTGAAAAAAAAAAAAAAAAAAAAAAAGACCTACCATCCTACGTCTATCTTTAAATTTATGTTTGTTTATTTCGGTTATCTAGAGTTTAGAGTGTCAAGTCTTGGCTTAGCAACGCCATTCTTCGCATGCTTGTAACATAAAGATTTTTGACTTGCCACCACTAAATCGCCTATCCCACCAAACCCTTTTTTTCCCTATCGTAAGCCTAACGTTACAACCCTTTAAAAGATCTTTTGGATAGTCTTTCCTAGGTGCTTACGCCAAAGCGATGGAGGTTTGATCTAGTCTCAAGCCTATGGTAATCTATGTACTAGGACCGGTTAATGAGTGTTTATCTTCCATTTCCAACTTGTTATATTTCATATACACCCGAAAGATGTGAGTATCCAAACACCCCATGTGAGGTGCAAGTATGTAATTTTCGTGCTTGTTATGACTTTTGCGTGGCTTATATGTGTTGTGGATCATTCTAAACTAATGCTTCATGACCCCTAATTTATAAATCAATTGGCTAAAAGCACATTTGCTTGAGGACAAGCAAATACCAAGTGTAGGGATATTTGATAAGGATTTAAAAGGTACCTTTTTGAGGGGTCATTTAAGCCCTTAATTGATCACTTTTGTATCCGTTACGACTTAATTTTGTTCCTTTTCACTTTTTAGGTCTCTTGAAGGCAAATTGCTGGAATGGCACTTATTCGGACGAAAAGGCACGAATATACGAAGAAAATGGCCAAAGTCAAGAATCGAGACACTCAGTCGCTAAATTGAAAGGGACGCGTCGGGTTCTACTTGCGACACCGTCGAGAACAAGTTTTCGATGACTCGGTTGCCAAATTGCTTATTTACAAGTGACGGCATCGGGTTTTAAAAGAGTAGGCGTCGCACTCAAACGGCCTAGATTTGATCCAGACGCGTCGAGACCAAGGAGAAGGCGTCACGGGCATAAGTTGACACCGTCACAATGATAACGTGGCCAAGACGAAAACCTAATGACGGCGACCGGCGACACAATTAAAAAGTGGCCGCCGCAGTTTGTAACACTATATATAGAATCCGAATTTTTCGGTTTTCGGTGTAGTTTTGTGGAGTAAAACCTAAACCGAACCAAGGCTGTCTTGTACAAGATTTTAGGGTTCCATACCTATCTTACATCAAGATAAGTGTTTTACTTCATTAATTCAATTATGTCTTCAATTGATTGTGTGTATGCTTGCATGTTCTCCATGTCCGGCTAATTTATTTATGTGTTTGCTTAGGTAATATGAAACCTAGTTATTGAATATTGATTGGTTGTCTCTTATCTTAATTGTGATTGACCTAGTATTGTGATAGGTCATTCGTTGTGCTATTAATGCTTGATTAATCTTTGTTGAACCTTAGCATATAGTTACTAGTGGAATTGTAGGCTAAACATCCAAAGAATACCTTAGTGTTAAGTTTATGAATCCTAGAGATTTTGTAGTCATTAACCTTTGGTAGCTTCAAAGAGTTAGGGATAACGCATACCCTACGACCTTAGAAACACAACGCGTTAAGAATAAGGACGTGACAATTCAACCATCAATAGGAGATAACTAGCGTGTAATAAAACCTAAGTAAATACATTTTAATCATCATACGAGCACACAACAATAGACATAGACTACCCCTAGCTTAGTTAATTAGATAATTAGATAAGTAGAGTAATCGGTAGAAATACCAACCCCAAATCCAAACCCCGAGATTTGTACCTTTCCATTTCTAAAAATATAAAAAGATAAAAATAATCTTCCTCAACCCCAACCATAGCGTAGTAACTTCTCACTAGCATTCCTATTCCCCAGAGAACGATATCGATACCGTGGCTTACCCTAATACTACACTACAACGATTAGGTTCATCGCCTAGGGTGTTGAAAAACTTGCTCGATTTAAAAGGAAGTTCCTTTGACCCCGAACGCGCTGTGTAAGCATATCATAAATCTTGAGTCATCTACCATCACCACTAGCTTTAACTCTTTATATTCTAACTTCACTTCATATCTTCTTTCTAGGAACTATTTTGTAGGCTTTTATCATATTATATTCTTACTTTTCTTATGATTGTAATTAGGAGACTACACTTCATGAGATCTTTGATTATATCATTTATATATCACATATATACATATTATTTTTGTTTGTCAAAAAGATGAAATATATTGCACTAATGTTTTTCGTTGTAGGTTCATCATCATCTACACTCGATTGTATATAACTTACTCATCTAAGGATGAAGTTTGCATCAATTATTTTTCTTATTTTAGGTGCTTCTTGACACCCTCTTTGTCTAAAGACAAAGCTTCTATTATACTAATATTTATTTTGAAGGTTCATCTTGACGCCCTAGAGCAAGGGAGCTTTCACAAGAAATTCTTGAATGCATCTTATACACACTTTGTTATATATCACTTACTCGTCTAATGACGAATATAGTTTTGCACTAATATTTGTTTTGTATGTTTTAATCATACCACGCGCCTCAAACAAGGGGAGCAACCGTCAAGGGGAGCGTGCGCATTTATCATCGATCTCACTTTTCAACAAGCATTTGTGCTTGATAAAAGGTGGAGAAAATAGGCTAACATTGCTATGCATTTTCTTTTCATATATTTCTCATAATTTTTGTTGCATAAAACTAACCTTGATGTAGGTTAAGCCTCTTAATTTGATCCATGGATCCGTTACCAAACAAGGGACGGATTGAAGTCGACGATTTAACTTCACTAGGGATGATGCAAGCTCGCCTTTTTAGGGAGAAATAAAGTTAAACTCCAAGGACACGCCCTTTTTGTTTCGACAAAAGGGGGAGAAGAGTGTAAACGGAGAAGGTAATGTAAAGGTAGTAAGGATACAAGCAACTTTTTACATTTTACTTTTTATTACGTTTACATATCTTTGTCATCATCAAAAAGGGGGAGATTGTTAGTGCAAATATTACGATATTTAATCTATACATTCTCATTTGTTTTGATTGATGACAAACATGTAACTTGTAATACATAACGTAAAATGTACAAGTTACTTGTAATCACACTTTGTCTCAACATACATTTAACACCTCTCGATGTCTCAAGTCCTCGTATGTTACAACACAGGTTCGTACATGTTTGTTATGTGGCATTATGATCAAACCCATTAACAAATCATTTAGAATGCTTAAAATACGTTTAGAGTCACTAAGTATTTTAATACGTTAACCATTCTTTTTCGAACCTCATTTTACATTTTGTATTCACAAGTATTTTATACAAATACATCTTTTGTAAAATGTCTAACAAATATATACTTTTATTTGTACAAGTAAACTAACTATAATATTCATACAAGTACTAAAGTTTACTTACACTTGACAAAATACATTTTATTTTGACAAGCACTCAACTAGATATTTTACAAAAGGTAACTAGACATTTTATTAACTAGTTACATAATACATTTTACAAGTTTACTTTGATAAACTTTTTAATCTAAAATAGAAATACATATTACATCATCATCTTTGAAATCTTTGGAAGATCTCTTGAATATTTTGGTTAGATTGTCACTCAATATATCAAATGTGATCTTAGTAAGATTTGGTAATATCTTGGAAAGATTTGATGAAAAGATTTTTCATATTTTGTGTCAGACACCCACGGCACCAAAAGTTATAAAGGGCGGAACCCTTTTTTTGGTTCCTTGGTCCGTGGGCACTGTTGTTCCCTTTTGCCTATTTATAGAAGCCCATTGTTTTCTCATTTCTTCACCACTTCAAAACACATCTTCTCCACCTTCTTGCATACATTTAGATCAATCATTACCAATGTAGTAACATACATTAAACACCTTAATCACCATGATCATAATGCTTCTAACATTCATCTTTGTTGTAAGTATACTCTACATCTTGATCAACCAATGAAAGCTTGGAGATCTAGCCATCCCCATTCACCACAAGCTGAAGATCTATCACAACAAGTTTAGGGAACTTGTGATCTTCATCATGAAGGCTTCCTATCAATGGAAGATCATTTAGAAGTAGTTATTCATATCCATTAGACATTTGTGTCATGGATCATTATTGTAAATTATCATTGCATCATCACAACACTTTCACCAAACTAGATTAGATGGTTTATGTGTTTGTGCCATAAAACACAAGGTTTGTTATGTTGGGCCATAAAACATAATGGGAGTGGTTGTACCCTTGTAAAAGAACTCGACATCTAGCTTAGTGTCAGAAATATTGTATAGGCGGCGTTAGGTTGGTTCTACCTCGAACTAAAACCCGGTATTTAGCTTTGTACCGGAAAAAGTGTAAGTGACGATTGTAAGGTTTTCTCCGCCAAGAAGGGAGTTTGTTGATTTAGTGAAGTAACTCTCGAGTTGGGTACTCGGGGAGTGGAGTAGGGCGGAGAGGAGATCCGTGACCGAACCACTATAAATCATCGTGTTCGGTTTGCACTTTCCTTTCTTTATCTCTTTACTTTTATAGTTGCACTATACTATTGCTTGTGATGTGGTTTGATGTTGATGCTTGTGTGACAACTTGGTTTACTATGATTTATATTAGTCACAAACAATAATTGGTACTTTCATATTATAACATGTTTCATAAACGATTTGATACAAAAGATCTAACGATTTTAAACGGAAACGTATTCACCCCCTCTACGTTTTCACAGATACATTGTATCTACTTGGATACCCATGATCCATAACCCATGACCCATGAACCATAACCCAAAACCCATGGGCAAAGAGGAGCGTCCCACGGATCCCCATTAATACACTAGACGGATCCCTCAAGTAAGGGATCCGTGGAACAGTAGCTGTTTTTCCTCTATAAATAATGAGTCATTTCTTCCTTTTGGGTTGCCACTCCCACACATACTTTCCCCAAGTATTGTAATCTTCTAACCACAGATCCTAAGGATCTTTCTATGTAGTTTGTCTTTTGTTTTTTTGTGATTCGTTAGGTTCCTATTAAAGGCGATATCATCACTTCTTGAAGTCGAGCAAGCTCAAGTCCATGAGTTGCCATGCTTCATCATCATCAATACTACTAAGGTTCTCTTGTTGATACTTCTTTCTTCCTCAATAGAAGTGTTGTGTCCAAGGCATTAGTGAAGGATGCCGAAAGAGTCAAGACGAAAGCATTAGTTAAAGGTGCTAAACGTCCGTGTCACAAGCATTAGTGAAGAATGCTAAAGGAGTCAAGACAAAGGCATTAGTAAAAGGTGCCAAACATCCGTGTCAAGGGCATTAGTGAAAGATGCCTAGAAGTCAAGTCAAGTGGCATTAGTGAAGGATGTCGAGGTTGTATACTCGATGAGGTGCATCGATATACAAATAGAGATAGGTTGTGTCCAAGGATATTGATATCCTTGATGGTGTTTTAATAAGGAGTTGGTCTCCTTTGGGGTTAGGTGTTGTGTAGTGTTGGGTAGTAGTTCCTCCATTGTAATAGAACTCGGTACTTAGCCTAGTACTGGATAAAGGGTAGGCGATGTTGTGATAGGTGTGGTTCTTCCTTGTGAAAGAACCCGGTGGTTAGCCTAGTACCGGAAAAAGAGTAGGCGACGTTGTGAAGGCTTCTCCACCTTAAGGAGTTGGTGTCGTGTAGTGATTACGAACTCTCGAGTAGGTGACTCGGGGAGTGGAGTAGGGCAAGGAAGGTGTCCTTGTAGCTGAACCACTATAAATACTCGTGTCGTGGTTATGTGCTTCTTACTCTTTATCTTTCATTACACATTTATATATCTATCTATCAATGTCCAACATACACATCCAAATAGATTGACATAAGTCGATCTAAATAATTTAAAACGAAGTTTTAATTGGTAAAACTATTCAACCCCCCTTCTAGTTTTCCACAATTAGCATCAGAGCTTGTTACCAAGTTTCTTAGAGTGTGTTGTACTTTAAAAACTTGATACAATCCGTGTATGTTTGAAGACTACAAAGAAGGATTTTTTTGTCATATTTTAAAAATCATCATATTGTTTAATGTTGGACAATGATAAAACGTTCTAATATTTTCCTTGTTAAGAATTCTCCATACTTGGACTTGGGCATACCAAGAAGATCATGAAGAAATTCTCTAAATATTTCTTTTCATAAAAAGAATATTTAGCAATGCATTCCCCATACATGGATTTGGGGATCCTAAGAAGATCACAAAGAATTTCTCTAAATATTTCTTTCCTTAAAAAGAATATTTAGCAAATGTATGATCTTTAATAATTTATATATTTTTTATTAAAGTCTTAGTAGTATGTTTACACTTTCTTAGTAATTACTAAAGTAGTTATCTATATTGAAATCATTGATGAGTGTCTAAATACTCATCATTTTGTACAAATTAGATCGCAAAAACATCTGAAACACTCGTAAATGCATCAAAATGATAAAAATATCACAAATAAGTGTTTTATGTATTTTAAATGCAAAATATCAAAACGGTGGAAAACGATCAAGTTTGCATAATTGGCGCTTTAGTCCCCAAGTTTCAAAAGTTGTCAAAACAGGTCCTGGTAAAACAAAATAAAGAAAATGTTATTCAAGGTCCACGAAATATTATAAGTTGTCAAAATGGTCCTTGAATAAATCTTTGTCTAATGGCGAAAAGGTCCTCAAGTTTTGAAATTGTCACAAATAGTCCTTGGAAAATTGAAAATGTCAAAATTGGTCCTTGTACTATTGAAGGTTGTCAGTTTTAGTCCTTGTGACAACTTTGGGAAGATGGCAGAATTGGTCCTTCAAGATTTCAGAATTACAAGTCAAGCCCTTGTCAAAATTATTATCCAAGCCTTGTCAAATCTGTTTTGACCCCTGCCACTTAACCCATTTGACCCCCTTGACCCTTTCATTTTGGACTGCCTTGGTCAAACTCAGTCAAAAACCACTTTTCCCTCCCACCACCTGTCTTCCCCATACCACTTTTGTGCCTCACCGACCACCTCCTTCCCTGCACCTTATCACCTCAAACCACCCCCCTCATCATCACAACCCACTACAATAAATGCCACCCCCCCTACTTGCTATTTCAGAGCCCTACAGGTCAAAAAGAGATTTCCCGCCAAAATGATCAAACGGCCAAGATGGCTTCTAGCCATCCAATGGCTCCAATTTCAGCTGGGATACACTCAGAGGAGAGAGAGGAACTGTTCTGGTGTATAAAAGAGAGAGGAAGAAGGAAGATAAAGTAGTAGTTAATTTTTATTTTCATAAGCATGTCGTATTTTTCTTAAAATGTTTTAATTAGCTTTTCAAATTGTAATTTCAAGCTTTGTGATATTGGAACTAAGTTATTTAGTTATTGTAATTCAGTTTGAGCTTTTAAATCAAAGTTTGATTTCAGTTTCAAGTCTTATATACACTGTTTAAAATTTCAAATTTAAACTCTTATGTCCAAGATTCCAACAGCTTATTTTTAAGTGCAAACAAATTTATTTAAGCTTAACATAGCTTATTGTAAGCACGGAATTCAGCTTTTAAGCATATTTGGTGTATGGTCAAAGAAAGTCAATTGTGCAAGCAAATTTGGTTCAAACAGTTAGAAATGGAATGGGATTGATGCAGTTGGATATGGGTTGATTAAGAAGGATTTGGGTTGATTTATTTAGGATAGAGGTTCATTGGATCCTTTGTTTTCAAGCCATTGTGGCTGGGACCCTTTGTAAGTGATTTTCAAAGTTCACTGCATAACTTGAATTTGTGGTCATCTATAGTTCAAGCCTGCTTAATTAAGTTGTGTTTAGGTAAAGTAAACTTAGTTTGATCTATAGCATCAGCTAGTGCAGTAGTTAGCTTCATTAAAATTGCAAATCAGTCAATATAAGGGTGTTTGGATTATGCAGCAAAACTGTGTTGCTGATAGCTCAGTAGTTAGAACCTGTTGGTTCATGCTTGTTTAACTCTATTATACTCATGTATGTCATAAAAGTGTGCCTGCAAGCTCTCAAAGTCAAAATCAAACTAAATCTGTCTCATTAGTTTATCTGTTGTGATTTTGACAAAGCAAAGTCTTGTTTTGTGTTAAGATTATATAGAAATAACTTGCAGTAGCTTCATTTCATCATAATACCTCAAGTTCATTCCACAAATTGGATCCAAAGTTCACAAAAGTCAAAATTAGCATAAGCTGTCAAAAGTCAAAATTTGCAAAACCGCTTTAAGCCCATCTTGGGTGATTTTTAATGATTCATTCTTGGGTCAAATCAAGTAAAACTTTGGGATTAAGAACTTCAACTGGTCAAGTTACTTATTAAGATTTTTGTTGAATTTTAGAAATTTTTCTTAAGCTCCATTTGAGCTTGTCAAACAGGCTTATGTGCCTGCTCATAACTCATCAAAGTGAGTTTTCTCACTATTGCAAGGTTTGTCCCAAGCTCAAGAGAGCTTCTCTTGGTCTCGCTTTGGTTTACAAGTAGCCAACCAGTGTCTTCTTGAGGTTCCAACTTTTGTTTTGAATTTCAACTTATTGGGTAGCTTAATCTTTGGCTTAAAAGTAGTGAGTAAACTGTTTTTAGACTAATCTCAAATAAGCCAAATCGATCAATTTGTATTCCGAGGTTTAAGCTTGTTGTAACTGGTTGCTTTTGAGTTCTTTTAGTATAATATAGCTTCGTGAAGGTTTGGTGGTCCTTGGTTCTCACTTGCTTATTCAAAGTGCTTATTTATAAGCACTTACAATGCTATCTCATATTTCTTCACACAAGCCCATGTTTTTCTATTTTTCTTAGATTCGTGATATTAAATTAGACTTTTCCGAAATTTTCATAATTTTCCAACACTGCTTGCTATTTTTCTTAATTAAAAGCAGCTTTTAGGATTATTTAATTAGCTTTTAATACAATTAAATCGTAAAAGTTCAAAAAATAATTTTCATTTTCTTAGGTTAAGATAAATATAAAAGTAAAAAATTAATTTTCCAGATTTTCATAGTTTAATTTGTAATTTTTAGTAATTTAATTAGTTTTAAATAGTTTAAAATTCATAAAAATAGAAAATAATCGAAAAATATAAAAATAGTTTTGAAAATTCTATTTTGTTATTTTAGATTTTTCCAACTCATAATTTTATTTTTCTAGATTTGTTTCATATTTTCTTACATTTTAGGCTATTAATTAATAAGTAAAAAATTGTTTTAATTAATAATAATTAGATAAATAGTTATAAAAATAGTTTTCTTTTTCTTAAAATTTTCTTATATCATTAGGTTTGTAAAATATCATTTTCATATTTTTAGGATTAATATTGTGTAAGTTTCACGCTTTTATTTGTACGTTACGTAGTTTTAATTCGCTTTTATAAAACATAAAATCAAAACATCGCTTTAAAATTAGTGATAGCGTTTATTTAATATAGTTTATCTTTTAATTTCCTTTAATTTGCATTTAAGCCCCTGTAATTTATAAAATAACTCAAAATCCTTACTGATCACTATCCTTAGTGATTATTCGACATCTGATTGTGTTTAACACCAGTCATCCTCCGTGGGACTTAACGACCCGAGAATCCACTGTACTCTCCTGATCTAAATTGCATTTGCTTCTGAGCTGTTTTAAGTTTCTTACGGTCGGCCATTCACAAGTGGCCGGCTTGAGTGAGAAAACTTGACGGTTTGGGGCAGATCAAATTTTGGCGCCGTGGCCGGGAGGTCAGAAGCGTGTCCTAAGCATTTTCGCATCTGCACTTGCACATATACCACCTTTTGTAAAAGCAGCTTTTTTGTAAAGTTATAACAAAATCAAAAGTTCATTAACACTTTTCCTAAAGTGTTAACAACACCAAACAAAATATAAAACAACAAAACAATCGTAACGTTTTCTAGCTTGTGTTTCTTTAAGGTGATTCTTAAAGAAATACGATTTGGTTAAACGAGACGATACCAAAAATATTGTCCAAAAGTTTTTAAACCCATCAAGACAAATCTATACCCACGTCTTTTCGGTGGTACTTAATAAATACATAAAAATCAACCACCGCAAATCAAGGCAAGACACCTACTAACGGGGTGTGACCATAATAAGTTCCGAAAAATGATTTAAAACTTGCCTTTGTGTCCTTGTGATTTGGTGTACCTTTTTCAAAGAAGCCATTTCATTTGTGATTATTGGTTAAGTTCACTTGTCGCTTTGCCTCGCATTTATTTTGGAAACCGATTTTTATACTTAGTGCATGCGCTCGATCTTCCAGTTCTACAAGTCCACTTTCGTAACTTGGAAAGATTCCTCGAGACGAGGACGTTCGCTCCTTCACCGTGATCGAGGAACGTTTACCACCACCACCACCGCCGTAATGGCGTAAGACAAGCCGATGAATGAGCTTCTCCAAGCACCCATCGAGGGTTACGGAGATGCTATTGTTGTCCCAACCATCGGGTCGATACTTTTGAGCTCAAAACCGGGTTACTTAACTGCAACCCAAAGCCAATTCTATGGTTTTGAGCGGATGATCCTCATGCACACATTCGATGGTTTAACAAGATTGCATCTACCATCAAATACAAGAATGTCCCACATGAAGCCATCAAGCTTCTTCGTTCCCATTTTCTGTAGGACAAGCCGGAATTGGCTTGAGAAACAACCCCTCGCTCCATTGAGACATGGGAAGATCTAGTCACAAAGTTCGTTAACGAGTTCTATCCTCCATCCCGAACTACAAGTCTTAAGAATGAGATAATGAAATTCTCTCAAAGATTTGATGAATCATTCGGGGAGGCATGGGATCGTTACAAAGAGTTGCTCCGTAAGTTTCCGCATCATGGTTTTTCCGAGTTAATGCAAATGGATACTTTCTACAATGGTCTGAACCAAACTAATCAAGACTCTCTAAATGCCTCCGCGGGAGGTAATTTCTTGAGCAAGACCACAAAAGAAGCCTTGCAAATCATTGAAAACAAGTCCCAGGTCCGTCCTTTCCGCACAAAGACATATGTGGAGTTTGTTAGGACTCCTTGAGATCGTTTAGAGCGCTAGGGTTCTACAATAACATAGACAATATAGCATGATACGCAGCGGAATAGAATAAACAACTATGTTATTGACACAAGGTTTTCATCATTATCTCCCCAATTATATATTGATCAGAATATAACGTGTTACCTAACTGTAACAGGGATCTAAGCCTTCTCAGATCTTAGGGATATACAAAACAAACACTAACCCTAGACGTTTATAGAAACACGTCTAGGTTACACACACACCATCTATTAGACGTTTACATTGGAAGACTTGTATATATAATCTACACCCCATGTCCTCTTTATATACTAGAGGATTAGGGTTTACAAGATACTACGAAGGACTAATAAGTAAATCTTCAAGCAAGTCCTTCCATCTTTTTGTAGATTTATTCTTTTTCTCTTTAAGCCCTTGATGTTTCATTCTTCTATTTACTTTGTCTCATCAAATCCAAGGAACCTAAAACCCAACAATTCTAGGGTTCTACAATAACATAGACAATATAGCATGATACGCAATGAATAGAATAAACAACTATGTTATTGACACAAGGTTTTCATCATTATCTCCCAATTATATATTGATCGAATATAACGTGTTACCTAACTGTAATGAGGATCTAAGCCTTCTCGGATCTTAGGGATATACAAAACAAACACTAACCCTAGACGTTTATAGAAACACGTCTAGGTTACACACACCATCTATTAGACGTTTACATTGGAAGACTTGTATATATAATCTACACCCATGTCCTCTTTATATACTAGAGGATTAGGGTTTACAAGATACTACGAAGGACTAATAAGTAAATCTTCAAGCAAGTCCTTCCATCTTTTGTAGATTTATTCTTTTCTCTTTAAGCCCTTGATGTTTCATTCTTCTATTTACTTTGTCTCATCAAATCCAAGGAACCTAAAACCCAACAATCTTCCCTATTTGATGATGACAAAACAAACAAAGTCGTGTACGAACTTCCCTAGACTAAGTAGTGAAGTTGAGATGTAAACATCTCCATGAATGAAACAAATCTTGTCTTCCCTTAATCCATGCTACGCCACTCCAACATCTCTTCCCTTTTGTTATCAACAAATAGAATATAAGCATTAGAAACTTCCCTTGAGTGGTGCACGAACATAAAAGATTCTTCAAATCAGAAGCTCCATGTAATGATCACTTGTGAAGAAAACCAAATATAACGAATTTGATGAAGAAGTAAAATCACCCAAACTTGCATCTTATGTCTTGTTTATCCACGTGACTCGAACGATACTAACCAATGTATAAGGAGACCGCAATCTCTTGACAATAATCATGAGCACAATAACGTCACTCCTTAAAGTGTTTGTCAATTCTTCGTCACAATCATTGAAGCACGAACAAGTTACTTTTAAACGATTCCTACTGCTTAAAAATATAATAAGAACACGCATCCAAGTAATTCCACTTCATCTTCAAATAGATGATAAATAATTGCCTTCGTAATCAATTATTCAATAGAAACCAAAAACGAGCTTTGTAAATCTTTTAAGAACAACTTCAAAAAACCTTTGTGTGTAAACCAATATCCTGTGTGTGTCGTCCAACATCTTCAAACCATCAAAAAACCAAAAATCCTTCGTTGTCCGATATCGAATAATATAAGCAGTACAAAAAAATCTTCCTCGGACAAACTAAGCAGTACAAACCATTAAACCCAAGCAGTACAAACAGCTTTTAATCATGAGCCACAATCCATGACAATCCCAACTCTTACCAATGAAACTCAAATAAGCACCAACTTTCCATCAATAAACGTCATCAACAATAAAATCCACAATATAAAATCTCTTGACAATAAAATATTGTCATTGATGACAATAAAATAATGTCATTCGAATATTACCATGTGTTCACACGAGGAGTAGTGATCTTCTTGCAATTACTTGGCTCTATAAACGAATATGATGAACAGTACTAATATACCCACGCAATTGTACCAAGTCTCCTTGAACGAGCAGTAGTAACAAGTACGTACAGTTTACGTGATACTTACCAGTAGATAATCAAGAACGAGTAGCAAGTGGCAGCAGTTGCTAAAGATACTAGCAGTGGTTACCTTTCGAGAAGCCCATCAGTGGTTACGATATAACTAGAAGTGGTTGTGAGAAGCTTGTCAGTGGTTACGAGAAACGCTAACAGTGGAAACCCAATCATGACAGTACTAATGTCTTCGAGGCCCTTTTTCCATCACATTCATACATCTCGTCATATGTAATTCACCAGGTACAAAATAGATAACGAGAATCAAGAACTCAAGTCATCCAGTAGGATATGATGAGTTACATACGTAGAGCATCAGACCATGTGCTTCTGATAACTTTCTGATTAAAATAGCAACACAATGTAGCAGCTTCTCAACATCTTCATAACAACAACTTAAAAATACCTTGTTAAACCCAGATATCACTTCGTTTAGGAATATATGATCATCCCATGAAGACAAAACATAGGGAATAACGAATATGATGATCATTAATAGCAGCAACAAAGCACAACAAAAATAATGAAGAAGAAACCCTAAAATTCGAATATTAAATACCTCCTCTGCAGCCAACTTCGACATAGTATAACTTTTTACTGGAAGCTCAGATCAAAAATTCCTTCTGTGGAAAGTTAAATAGGTATATAGAGAAGCTCCACCAAAAATTTCAGCCCGATCCAACGGTTAACGAAAAAGTTACGATCGTTTCAAAACAGTCCTGCAGAAGCCTTACGGAAATTTTCAGTTTCGATTTTTTTCATCTTTTCGCCACATAAAACCTTGTGAATCCCTAGGTAACGAGCTCCCCAAGCTCTGAAACCAATTGTGGAGTTTGTTAGGACTCCTTGAGATCGTTTAGAGCGCTAGGGTTCTACAATAACATAGACAATATAGCATGATACGCAATGAATAGAATAAACAACTATGTTATTGACACAAGGTTTTCATCATTATCTCCCCAATTATATATTGATCGAATATAACGTGTTACCTAAGCGTAATGAGGATCTAAGCCTTCTCGGATCTTAGGGATATACAAAACAAACACTAACCCTAGACGTTTATAGAAACACGTCTAGGTTACACACACACCATCTATTAGACGTTTACATTGGAAGACTTGTATATATAATCTACACCCCATGTCCTCTTTATATACTAGAGGATTAGGGTTTACAAGATACTACGAAGGACTAATAAGTAAATCTTCTTTGCAAGCAAGTCCTTCCATCTTTTGTAGATTTATTCTTTTCTCTTTAAGCCCTTGATGTTTCATTCTTCTATTTACTTTGTCTCATCAAATCCAAGGAACCTAAAACCCGCCTAATGTGGACCTTCTATTTCATCTCCCGTGAGTACATCTAGCACCGATGCTAAGATTGACAAACTCACGGATATTGTTCGTGCTTTGGTTCTTGCTAACTAAAAGAAAGTCACTTTCACTCGAGACACCATCACATGGTGAAGTGAAGAAAGTTGAAGTTTGTGTTACTTGTGGTGGTCCTCATGCATACTACAACTGCATCGCCACCGATGGTAGTCCGTTTGAAGCTAATGCTATAGCGGTACTTCAAATCAAGGAGGTAATCAATACCGTCTTCAAAATGAACCAAACTACCGTGCTAACACTTATCGTGCACCACCGGTTTTAACGAATCCTAACCGAATCGAACCAACCTAGAATGAACCAAGGTTATCAAAACCAAGGTAATTTCTATTCGGACCCAATCAAGGTTTCCAACATCAAGGAAACCTTAATCAAAACAATTTCAATCGAGGGAATCAAATTGTGGAAATGTGAATCCTAATCAAGGAATTTTCAACAACAAGGTCATAATCAAAACATACGACCTCAAAATTTCCCTCCACACCTCCAAGACCATCATCGATGAGTTATTGAAGCAATTCATGAAATCCCAAGATGAAATGAACAGTTGTTGGTCACGGATCACGATCTCAAGAAGTCTTTAAATGATCAACCCTCGGGCTCGTGAAAACTTCCGAGCAACACGATCTCTAACCCGAGGCGATGCAAAGGCGATCACAACCAGTGGTGTTTCATATAATGGACCCATGTAAAACCTGAAATATTTGAAACATATAATTCGCACAATTTGAACTTTAACTTTAGTATGGATGATAAATTTGTGCCATTTAAAACTTTACCTTCTGATTAAAATACATTATATGAATTTTATCCTAAATAAATAAAATCCTAAAATAACCTAAAGTATATTTCTATTCTATGTCCCATTTTATTGATAAAGAATTCAATAACTAAGACAAATAAAAACTAGATATATCGAACTATGAATGTCTCAATAAGTCATACGCCCATATGTCACCAACTAGAACCGATTACATATTTTATTATTTTAGTTTTGCACTTTTCAAATAAAAGAAAGACAAATTTGTTTTTGGAAAAGGATTGTGATTGAAAACCAATTGCCCAAAATCTCGGCTAGAATCAATTTCCTTCACCCTTTTTATTTAAAACCAATTCCCATTTTATCTGAGATACACTCTTAAAACCCTAAAATCAAAAGCAGTGCCATTGTTTTATTTTTTCGTCAAAGAAGCCGGAGATGCGAAGGGACTATTGGTGATTGGTATAGCGTGCTAACCCTTGAGTGTTCAAGCTTGGGTATTGGCCGTGGTATATTCGAAAAGTGTAGTTTCGGTTCTCGTGTTCACCTTCTTCGGCCTGTTCTTGTCGACCCGAAGGTATTCCTATAGTCCTTGTGTTTATACGATCAATATAATATCAACCTAATCCAAAGGTGTTTCATAAATGCAACTCGAGTCGTTTTAAATCTTCATGTGACTAAGTGATATACATCAAGACGATAAGAACGATATGGAAATAACGTTACACAAGTTTTTGTTCGAATATACATATGTAACGGTTTATGATTGATGCTTGGGTGTGTAGTCATGTGTACGTATGGATCGATCAGGTCTTGTCGATATAGGCGTGGGTGTTAACGTGTGATTTCATGCAATCCTTGTGTCTCGTAAATTCTGATTTTGTATGCTTGATGCTATGTGAGTGTGCAAAGGTATAAATATGTATGTGTGGTGTTCATATCTGATGGTGTGCATGCATGAATTTATAAGTTCGAATTGTATGTACTGTAATCTAGTCATTGGGAACCCAATATGATCTCTTTATTCGGCTTTAAAACGGGTTACATGATCACAATTATAACGGTTTATTATGGAGTATGTTGTGTCAATCAAGATCGAAATAAACATGTTGTTTTTGATATAAAGAAATGGAATTAGATGTTTGTTTTTAAACGTAAATATCATGTAATGTGTCGAGTGCAGTTTTGTATTTGTGAAAACATGGTATGAGTTATGCATGATCATGATAGCAATGGATTAGTATATATATTAATTATATACATGCAATAATAGAAACCGTACTAACCTAAGTATACATGTCGATTTATACATGATCTTGCGGGCTGTTTTAATGATATGGTTTATGAATTGATATATGTCATTTATGGGCATTAACCTACTGTCTTGGTATACTTCGTTTATGTGTTTGTGTTGAGCATTTGTTCGAATGAGTATATATATATATAGGTGTGTGTTATGTGTTTTTCGAATGTGGTCCGTGTCCGTCATTCTTCATAACATTATTCGAGAATCGTCTTAAAAGTATGTCATTATTATATAAAATAAAACATTAAAATATGTTAAGATATAACAAATGATGTTAAGATCCGTTTCGACATTAAATGGTTCAGTAAATAATAAGACGATCATTATTCGTGTAGATTATTTCAAGAAGGAGTAACTCTCGATACTTGTGTTTTCGATTTGGTTTCATTCGCGGTTTAAGGTACGGATATTCTATCCCTTTCAAGAGGGGTTTCTCTTGACTTTTCGATCCTTTGACTTTATTCGCTTATGATATTTCGTTGCTATGATTCCTTGCTATTGACCCTATGATATCGAACCATTGCTATTGACCCCTCTGTTACTGAACCTCTGTTATTGAACCAGTGTTACTGAACCTATGTTATTGAACCTCTGTTACCGAACCTTTGATATTAGACTTTAATATTGGACTACTGCTACGAACATTGACTTGTGGACTACTGATATTGAACCTCTGATTATTATGACTGATATATTACTACACTGTGGACCTTTGTTTGAACCTTCAGATTGATACCCGAGCCAAATACTGTTAACTAGTCATGGGGGTTCCATGACCGTGTCATTGATGCACCAATGGCATGACTTTAGTGTGGTTGAGTGATGTTCCACACCGTCCCTTTCTGTTATCTGATTATGAGCTCGATATATATTGTATGGCCACTATCTCGTCTCATAGGGCGTATGGATGCATCCTAGATCATCTGCATCTTTATCGATGATATATATCTTGTTCTAGTGATGTGGTGCGTGTGCAATACACCCCTCACGGTCCGGGAGCTAGCTACTCTTTCGTTACCGAGGTCTCCTCCTATTGTGCGGTATTCCGAGGTCACCCTCCGAATCACGATGGTTACTATTGATTCTTCGGGTCGCTATTGCCACTCACGATATTCTTGTACTATCTTTGTTGGCTCGGGATAGATTTCTGACAACCCTTACACTGTTGATATACCTATATTGTACCGTCTGTTTACCCCAACGCACCATATTCTGTATTGACTAGCCATTACCCTGTACCCTTATGTGACTTATTCTTTTACCATTCCATTCACGTACCGGGTTATTATATGATTATTGAAATTGATTGTGCTATTGCATGCCTTATGTGACTTATTCTTCTACCATTCCATTCACGTACCGGGTTATTATATGATTATTGAAATTGATTGTTATTGCATGCCCCGCCTGCGATATGATTAGTATCGATGATTCACCGTTGTAATATGGTTAAATGTTATCCTACTGTTATGTGGCCCCTTTGATTTGTCTGGTGACCATGATAGTGTGAAATCGATTGTTGATCCGCCATGTTTACATTTACATTTATACTCTTGTTTGATTGAGTAAATGGTCCAACTTGTGACGTCTGGCTTGTTAATTTATTTAGTTGCTCTGCTATGTCTTTAATTCATTCAATTATGAAGTTCATACTGAATTTCCTACTTGTTACGTGTGACTGCCATGCTTTGACTATTGTTAGTATTTCTGCTGATATGATACTAATTATGTTATTAACTGTAGTTACTTGACTTGTGTGATTGCCATGCTCACTTTCTAATTAGTTGTTTCCGCTAGCCTTTGGACTTCAGTTTGGTTTATTTGTACTCCGACTTCCTGATTTATTGTATGCCTGGTTATTTATATGTGCTTCCGTATATGTCATCAATGTGCTATGTGCCTTGTCATCCTCTGTTATCTGTTCCTTCTGGATATCTGTATAATTGTGTTTCTGCAGGAATCCTCATCGACTCATTGTTTCCTTTCCGTTGCGACATTGTTATTGTTTCCTCTGTTTCATTTCATATTTCTGATTCTGTTTAGCTTTCGTTTTGTTATATCTGTTCACTGGGCTTTTTAAGCTCAGCCGCATTTCCTTTCCTGCGGCAGGTCTTTAGGTCTGAAGATGGGCTTGGATGGGCTGAGAGTTGGATTATCTGAGTGGGCCAACCCTAGTTACCATATTATTTTTGGACTTATTTTGAAGAGCTTTTGTTTGAAGATTTCATTTCATTTAGATATGTTATTTTTAAGTCTTCAACTTGTAAAGATTTTAATTGTATGTTCTGATATGACACCAGAATGTGACACTTCTGCCCTTGTCGGGTTGGGGTGTTACAATTATGGTATCAGAGCACCAGGTTTCGTCTTGTTGACCTTAGGATTGACCTGTGAGGACTGGGTAGACACTAGGCTTCCGTCTGTTATGATCTATTCCGATTCCTTTTGATTGTCGTTCAGTTTTGACTTCGATAATCTTTTATCTTCACTGTTTTGGTCTTCTTCTCTTCACATTTGATTTTATTATTTTGTCTTCGCACATCCGTTTGTCGATCGTTAGATGGAGACTAACCGCGGAGCCGAAGAAGATGGTGCCGACCTGCGTTCTTTGTCGCAATCCACCGAGCTCGAGAGGTTCGTTAAGCGAAGTTACACCCGATTGCGGTCTTGCTAGAGACATCAGGATACTGCTGGAGGAAGCTGGACAGATCAACCAAAGACGCAAAAGACGGAGACAAGATTCAACCGGTGACTGAGAAGGTTCATCTACTTCATAGGATTTGGGCGCGACTTATGTTACTTCGACTTGTTTGTCATGCGTTTTGAGGCGGTTTGATATCCTGTTAAGTGATTCTAATCGGTATTGCTTTTCTTGATTTGTTCGGAACTCGGTTTGCATCGTGAAGTTTTATCGTTTGGCATTTTGTTAATATCTCAGCTTTTCTTTTGGATAGTCAGTAATGAGTCATGAGGAACCGTTTCGAGCAAGTTGGTGGCCTTCTCTCTTTTGTGGTATAGTAAGTTGTTTGATGTGTTGTATGCTGTATGTATGTGATTCTGGTCTGCTCTGGTATGTTACTTGATATCTGTATGTGATATGTTTTGTGTGCTACTGGCTATGTGGTTTGTTATGACCCGGGACGGAATATGGTGACAATAAGGACTTGTTATGTGATGCAAGTATTATGACGCCTGATCAACGTGATAATACCGAGATCACATAATTTGAACTTATTGAAGTCATACGACATCTTGGGGAAATGCCTGGGTTGGTACGTGAATGGAATAAGGCTTATATCCGTTATTTGACACTCTTCATGTTCGTTTAAAATTTTGTACCTCCTTGCGAAATATCACCGACATCTGTTACGTATAAGATTTGTATGTTTTGGGACCGATATCGTTATGATCCGTGTGAGACTGTGAATTGCTACGTCTGCCGTAAACGTGTACGTCTCCGTGGACCTCTGCGACTTCAATTTTCGAGGACGAAAATTTTTCTTTTAGAGGGGAAGAGTTGTAAAACCTGAAATATTTGAAACATATAATTCGCACAATTTGAACTTTAACTTTAGTATGGATGATAAATTTGTGCCATTTAAAACTTTACCTTCTGATTAAAATACATTATATGAATTTTATCCTAAATAAATAAAATCCTAAAATAACCTAAAGTATATTTCTATTCTATGTCCCATTTTATTGATAAAGAATTCAATAACTAAGACAAATAAAAACTAGATATATCAGAACTATGAATGTCTCAATAAGTCATACGCCCATATGTCACCAACTAGAACCAGTTACATATTTTATTATTTTAGTTTTGCACTTTTCAAATAAAAGAAAGACAAATTTGTTTTTGGAAAAGGATTGTGACTGAAAACCAATTGCCCAAAATCTCGGCTAGAATCAATTTCCCTTCACCCCTTTTTATTTAAAACCAATTCCCATTTTATACAGATACACTCTTAAAACCCTAAAATCAAAACAGCGGCTGCCATTGTTTTATTTTTTCGTCAAAGAAGCCAGGAGATGCGAAGGGACTATTGGTGATTGGTATAGCAGTGCTAACCCTTGAGTGTTCAAGCTTGGGTATTGGCTGTGGTATATTCGAAAAGTGTAGTTTCGGTTCTCGTGTTCACCTTCTTCGGCCTGTTCTTGTCGACCCGAAGGTATTCCTATAGTCCTTGTGTTTATACGATCAATATAATATCAACCTAATCCAAAGGTGTTTCATAAATGCAACTCGAGTCGTTTTAAATCTTCATGTGACTAAGTGATATACATCAAGACGATAAGAACGATATGGAAATAACGTTACACAAGTTTTTGTTCGAATATACATATGTAACGGTTTATGATTGATGCTTGGGTGTGTAGTCATGTGTACGTATGGATCGATCAGGTCTTGTCGATATAGGCGTGGGTGTTAACGTGTGATTTCATGCAATCCTTGTGTCTCGTAAATTCTGATTTTGTATGCTTGATGCTATGTGAGTGTGCAAAGGTATAAATATGTATGTGTGGTGTTCATATCTGATGGTGTGCATGCATGAATTTATAAGTTCGAATTGTATGTACTGTAATCTAGTCATTGGGAACCCAATATGATCTCTTTATTCGGCTTTAAAACGGGTTACATGATCACAATTATAACGGTTTATTATGGAGTATGTTGTGTCAATCAAGATCGAAATAAACATGTTGTTTTTGATATAAAGAAATGGAATTAGATGTTTGTTTTTAAACGTAAATATCATGTAATGTGTCGAGTGCAGTTTTGTATTTGTGAAAACATGGTATGAGTTATGCATGATCATGATAGCAATGGATTAGTATATATATTAATTATATACATGCAATAATAGAAACCGTACTAACCTAAGTATACATGTCGATTTATACATGATCTTGCGGGCTGTTTTAATGATATGGTTTATGAATTGATATATGTCATTTATGGGCATTAACCTCTTGTCTTGGTATACTTCGTTTATGTGTTTGTGTTGAGCATTTGTTCGAATGAGTATATATATATATAGGTGTGTGTTATGTGTTTTTCGAATGTGGTCCGTGTCCGTCATTCTTCATAACATTATTCGAGAATCGTCTTAAAAGTATGTCATTATTATATAAAATAAAACATTAAAATATGTTAAGATATAACAAATGATGTTAAGATCCGTTTCGACATTAAATGGTTCGTAAATAATAAGACGATCATTATTCGTGTAGATTCGCTGAAGAAGGAGTAACTCCTGATACTTGTGTTTTCTGATTTGGTTTCATTCGCGGTTTAAGGTACAGATATTCTATCCCTTTTCAGTAGGGGTTTCTCTTGACTTTCTGATCCTTTGACTTTATTCGCTTATGATATTTCGTTGCTATGATTCCTTGCTATTGACCCTATGATATCGAACCATTGCTATTGACCCCTCTGTTACTGAACCTCTGTTATTGAACCAGTGTTACTGAACCTATGTTATTGAACCTCTGTTACCGAACCTTTGATATTAGACTTTAATATTGGACTACTGCTACGAACATTGACTTGTGGACTACTGATATTGAACCTCTGATTATTATGACTGATATATTACTACACTGTGGACCTTTGTTTGAACCTTGATTGATACCGAGCCAACATCGTTAACTAGTCATGGGGTTCCATGACCGTGTCATTGATGCACCAATGGCATGACTTTAGTGTGGTTGAGTGATGTTCCACACCGTCCCTTTCATTATCGATTATGAGCTCGATATATATTGTATGGCCACTATCACGTCTCATAGGGCGTATGGATGCATCCTAGATGCACTGCATCACATTCGATATATATCTTGTTCTAGTGATGTGGTGCGTGTGTGCAATACACCCCTCACGGTCCGGGAGCTAGCTACTCCACCGTTCTTGAGGTCTCCTCCTATTGTCCGGTATTCCGAGGTCACCCTCCGAATCGATGGTTACTATTGATTACCGGGTGCTATTGCCACCACCGATATTCTTGTACTATCTTGTTGGCTCGGGATAGATTTCGACAACCCTTACCTTTGTTGATATACCTATATTGTACCGTCTGTTTACCCCAACGCACCATATTGACTAGTATTGACTAGCCATTACCATTCCTGCATGCCTTATGTGACTTATTCTTTTACCATTCCATTCACGTACCGGGTTATTATATGATTATTGAAATTGATTGTGCTATTGCATGCCTTATGTGACTACTGTTTACCCTGCTGCGATATGATTAGTATGCGATGATTCACCTGTTGTAATATGGTTAAATGTTATCCTACTGTTATGTGGCCCCTTTGATTTGTCTGGTGACCATGATAGTGTGAAATCGATTGTTGATCTGCCATGTTTACATTTCTGTTTATGCTACTGTTTGATTGAGTAAATGGTCCAACTTGTGACGTCTGGCTTGTTAATTTATTTAGTTGCTCTGCTATGTCTTTAATTCATTCAATTATGAAGTTCATACTGAATTTCCTACTTGTTACGTGTGACTGCCATGCTTTGACTATTGTTAGTATTTCACGATATGATACTAATTATGTTATTAATCGTAGTTACTTGACTTGTGTGATTGCCATGCTCACTTTCTAATTAGTTGTTTCCGCTAGCCTTTGGACTTCAGTTTGGTTTATTTGTACTCCGACTTCCTGATTTATTGTATGCCTGGTTATTTATATGTGCTTCCGTATATGTCATCAATGTGCTATGTGCCTTGTCATCCTCTGTTATCTGTTCCTTCTGGATATCTGTATAATTGTGTTTCTGCAGGAATCCTCATCGACTCATTGTTTCCTTTCCGTTGCGACATTGTTATTGTTTCCTCTGTTTCATTTCATATTTCTGATTCTGTTTAGCTTTCGTTTTGTTATATCTGTTCACTGGGCTTTTTAAGCTCAGCCGCATTTCTTTTCCTGCGGCAGGTCTTTAGGTCTCAAGATGGGCTTGGATGGGTGAGAGTTGGATTATCTGAGTGGGCCAACCCTAGTTACCATATTATTTTTGGACTTATTTTGAAGAGCTTTTGTTTGAAGATTTCATTTCATTTAGATATGTTATTTTTAAGTCTTCAACTTGTAAAGATTTTAATTGTATGTTCTGATATGACACCAGAATGTGACACTTCTGCCCTTGTCGGGTTGGGGTGTTACACCCGCTATTCCTACTACCTCTTCTTCTTCTCTCCCAAAGGTAGTAGAAAGTGAATCTAAGACGCACAATGGACCTTCGACTCCAATGCCTCCTCCACTAGGAGCAATGAGTCAAGTTACCAAGGATACAACGGACAAGGTGCATTTTTCAAGCCCAATGGCATCAAGACACGTCCCACCGCCCGGTAGTCAAGCTTTAAGTCCGAACCCAAGTTCCAAAGACAAATTCGAGCTCGAAATGACTTCCGTCCGGCTCAAAAGTCTAGTCACTTCTTACCCATCAAGAATGAATGATGAGAAGCTCAAAGACAAAAGAAAGAGCAAATGGAAATTTTTTCCAAATCTTCAATGAGCTACACTTTGATATAAGCTTCGTTGATGCTCTCGTTCTAATGCCTAAATTTGCATCTACACTTAAAGGCCCACCGAGTAACAAAGATAAGTTATCCGAAATGGCTAAAACCCTCTCAATGAGCAATGCTCGTGGTCCTTCTCAAGAAGCTTCCTAAAAGCTTGAAGACCCCGCAAGTTTTTAATCCCGTGTGATTTCTTGGGATGGTTCAATGCTCCGCTTGGCCGATCTTGGCGCTAGCATTAACCTTATGCCACTCTCGGATGGAAGAAACTGCTCTTCCCGAACTTACTCCTACTTGTATGACTCTCGAGCTAGCGGATGTGCCACTACAACTCGTCCACTTGGAATAGCCGAGGATGTCGTGGTGAAAGTAGGAAAGTTTCACTTTCCACCGACTTTGTTTTAGTAGACTTCGATGCAGATCCTAGAGTTCCCCTCATCTTGGAGAGCTTTCTTGAGAAGCAGTAGTGCTCGATTGATGTGTTTCTTCAAGAGTTGACCATAAGGGTTGACAACGAAGAACTCGCGTTGAATATCAACCAAAACCCAAACCTCTATCCAAACAGTGTTGCCACAATTGATCAAAAATCAAAGATTCAATGCAACACTCTCAAATTTCACGGTTAAGAGGAGTCACCAAAAGCGTCTTTGAGTTAATGACTTTGAAAATCAACCCGGTTCAAACAAATGGTTTGAAAGTTGTACCGTGGAAGTCAAAAGTGTTCTTGATGATGATGATCTAGAACCGAGACTTCATCGAAGTGGTGGAAATTGCTAGCTCTAAGAGCACACCACTTGTCCCACCTCCGGAATTAGTTTATCGTATTGAGTTTGTTAACTCGTGGATGAAACCAAACTCTCTCGTTTCATCCGAATTGGATGATGATGTTTGTGATCCAATGGGAGACATTCTTCCCATTGAAGAATTGCTCAAAATGATCCATCATCTCCTAGTCTTGTTATTCCCGACTCTTCCATCCCTTCTCTCACCCCGATGAGGAAGATGACAACTTTGGAATGAAGTCGATGCCTTTCTTAGTGATGAGTCAATTCCAACGAGAATTGATAATACTTACTTTGATTCGGAGGGACATTCTTTTCCGGAAAATCATTAATTGAAGAACCGCTTTCCACCCTCCCTCCCGGACATCTTATTGACAATCACCATATAAGCTTCAAGTTTAAGCTTAAAAGTGTCAAAATGGTGATTTGCTTCTTTCGATGAGGAATGGACTTGCATTCTCATGCATATCTTTGTTCCATTCTTCACAGATGGTGTGGTTGCTCTTTCCCTTTTCTCTTTCGGAATGAGGACACCATCTTTGACCCGGTATCATTCTTTATAGTTTTACTATTAACAATACCGCAGCTTGTATCTCGTCGGGGTGGAACTTTCGATGTTCATATGTTTGTTAACACCGTGAACAAAGTCCGATTGAGATTGGTTTTCCACGTTACTTTCCCATGAACAAATTAATGCGGGATCGAGTCAAGCTAGCGACTCGGGAATCAAAAAAAGAGCATGCTACATGGGTTTTCACCGTGTGTACCACCTTAGTGTGGGGAGATGCCCACATGTTGTATATAGATCTTAAAATGAATGAAAATTGTAAATATCAAAAGAGAATAATTGTTGTGTTTCTACACTTAGCTAGTAATATTATCTTTTACGCTCAAGGATTGCATAATAGCGGGACTTTGAATATTGAGGACAATATTCATTTCTAAGTGGGGAAATTCGCGAATTTGATCATAAATGTACCCTTTAGTCCCTTTTTCCCCAAAATGGCCAAATTTAAAAAAATTTAGTGGAAGTACTATGTACTAAACACAACAAATGGTAATCGGTCCACCATGTCTAACCCACAAAAGATTGGCTAATCCAGAGCAAACGGCTCTTGGTAAAGATATCTCAAACCGTTGACGCTTGCAATTTGCCCAAAATTGTATGGTATTCATTTCACCATATCCTTAAAAGTGAAGAGTTGGCTAGCCCGCAAGTTTATGGCTTGTGGTAAAGGCGTGGAAAACCATAATTGGTAATCAGCTCACCAAAGATATTTTATCTAAGAGTTGGCTAGTCCGAAGCAAACGGCTTCGTAAAGACAAATCAAATCCATTGGAAGTCGGTGATTTGCTCAAAATCATTTGGTTATCGGTGTACCAATGTTCTTACTTGAACCGAAACATTTGGCTACTCCGAAGTAATGGCTTTTGGTAAAGAGATGAAATCCATTAAATTTTTCTCAAAACATTGCTAGGGACTAGCAATATCTTAGTGTGGGGATTGATGAGTGTCTAAATACTCATCATTTTGTACAAATTAGATCGCAAAACATCCGAAAACACTCGTAAATGCATCAAATGATAAAATATCGAAATAAGTGTTTTATGTGTTTTAAATGCAAAATATCAAAACTGTGGAAAACGTATCAAGTTTGCATAATTGGCGCTTTAGTCCCCAGTTTCAAAAGTTGTCAAAACAGTCCCGGTAAAACAAAATAAAGAAAAATGTTATTCAAGGTCCCTGAAATATTCTAAGTTGTCAAAAATGGTCCTTGAATAAATCTTTTGTCAAATGGCAGAAAAGGTCCCTCAAGTTTTGAAATTGTCACAAATAGTCCTTGGAAAATTGAAAATGTCAAAATTGGTCCTTGTACTATTGAAGGTTATCATTTTTAGTCCTTGTGACAACTTTGGGAAGATGGCAGAATTGGTCCTTCAAGATTTCAGAATTACAAGTCAAGCCCTTGTCATAATTATTATCCAAGCCTTGTCAAATCTGTTTTAACCCCTGCCACTTAACCCATTTGACCCCCTTGACCCTTTCATTTTGGACTGCCTTGGTCAAACTCAGTCAAAAACCACTTTTCCCTCCCACCACCTGTCTTCCCCATACCACTTGCCTGTGCCCTCACCAGTCATCTCCTTCCCCAGACCTTATCACCTCAAACCACCCCCCTCATCATCACAACCCACTACAATAAATGCCACCCCCCTACTTGCTATTTCAGAGCCCTACAGGTCAAAAAGAGATTTCCCGCCAAAATGATCAAACGGCCAAGATGGCTTCTAGCCATCCAATGGCTCCATTTGGTGGGATACACTCGACGAGAGAGAGGAAGCTGCTCGTGTATAAAGAGAGAAGAAGGAAGATAAAGTAGTAGTTAATTTTAGTTTCATAAGCATGTCGTATTTTTCTTAAAATGTTTTAATTAGCTTTTCAAATTGTAATTTCAAGCTTTGTGATATTGGAACTAAGTTATTTAGTTATTGTAATTCAGTTTGAGCCTTTAAATCAAAGTTTGATTTCAGTTTCAAGTCTTATATACACTGTTTAAAATTTCAAATTTAAACTCTTATGTCCAAGATTCCAACAGCTTATTTTTAAGTGCAAACAAGTTTATTTAAGCTTAACATAGCTTATTGTAAGCTTGGAATTCAGTTTTAAGCATATTTGGTGTATGGTCAAAGAAAGTCAACTGTGCAAGCAAATTTGGTTCAAACAGGTTAGAAATGGAATGGGATTGATGCAGGCTGGATATGGGTTGATTAAGAAGGATTTGGGTTGATTTATTTAGGATAGAGGTTCATTGGATCACTGTTTTCAAGCCATTGTGGCTGGGACCCTTTGTAAGTGATTTTCAAAGTTCACTGCATAACTTGAATTTGTGGTCATCTATAGTTCAAGCCTGCTTAATTAAGTTGTGTTTAGGTAAAGTAAACTTAGTTTGATCTATAGCATCGGCTAGTGCAGAGTTAGCTTCATTAAAATTGCAAATCACCAATATAAGGGTGTTTGGATTATGCAAAGAAAGCTGTGTTCTTGATAGCTCGATGAGTTAGAACCTGTTGGTTCATGCTTGTTTAACTCTATTATACTCATGTATGTCATAAAAGTGTGCCTAGAAGCTCTCAAAGTCAAAATCAAACTAAATCATCTCATTAGTTTATCTCACAGATTTTGACAACGCAAAGTCTTGTTTTGTGTTAAGATTATATAGAAATAACTTACGGTAGCTTCATTTCATCATAATACCTCAAGTTCATTCCACAAATTGGATCCAAAGTTCACAAAAGTCAAAATTAGCATAATCACAAAAGTAAAAATTTGCAAAACCGGTTTAAGCCCATCTTGGGTGATTTTAACAGATTCATTCTTGGGTCAAATCAAGTAAAACTTTGGGATTAAGAACTTCAACCGGTCAAGTTACTTATTAAGATTTTTGTTGAATTTTAGAAATTTTCTTAAGCTCCATTTGAGCTTGTCAAACAGGCTTATGTGCCTGCTCATAACTCGATCAAAGTCGAGTTTTCTCACTATTGCAAGGTTTGTCCCAAGCTCGGAGAGCTTCTCTTGGTCTCGCTTTGGTTTACAAGTAGCCAACCGGTCTTCTTGAGGTTCCAACTTTTGTTTTGAATTTCACTTATTGGGTAGCTTAATCTTTGGCTTAAAAGTAGTGAGTAAACTGCTTTTTAGCACTAATCTCAAATAAGCCAAATCGATCAATTTGTATTCCGAGGTTTAAGCTTGTTGTAACTGGTTGCTTTTGAGTTCTTTTAGTATAATATAGCTTCGTGAAGGTTTGGTGGTCCTTGGTTCTCACTTGCTTATTCAAAGTGCTTATTTATAAGCACTTACAACAAAGATCTCATATTTATTCACACAAGCCCATGTTTTCTATTTTTCTTAGATTCGGATATTAAATTAGACTTTTCCCTAAATTTTCATAATTTTCCAACACTGCTTGCTATTTTTCTTAATTAAAAGCAGCTTTTAGGATTATTTAATTAGCTTTTAATACAATTAAATCGAGAAAAAGTTCAAAAAATAATTTTTCATTTTTCTTAGGTTAAGATAAATATAAAAAGTAAAAAATTAATTTTCCAGATTTTCATAGTTTAATTTGTAATTTTAGTAATTTAATTAGTTTTATATAGTTTAAAATTCATAAAAATAGAAAATAATCGAAAAATATAAAATAGTTTTGAAAATTCTATTTTGTTATTTTAGATTTTTCCAACTCATAATTTTATTTTTCTAGATTTGTTTCATATTTTCTTACATTTTAGGCTATTAATTAATAAGTAAAAAATTGTTTTAATTAATAATAATTAGATAAATAGTTATAAAAATAGTTTTCTTTTTCTTAAAATTTTCTTATATCATTAGGTTTGTAAAAATATCATTTTCATATTTTTAGGATTAATATTGTGTAAGTTTCACGCTTTTATTTATACGTACGTAGTTTTTAATTCGCTTTTATAAAAACATAAAATCAAAAACATCGGTTTAAAAATAGTGATAGCGTTTATTTAATATAGTTTATCTTTTAATTTCCTTTAATTTGCATTTAAGCCCTGTAATTTATAAAATAACTCAAAATCCTTACCGATCACTATCCTTAGTGATTATTCGACATCGATTGTGTTTAACACCGCCATCCTCCAGTAAGACTTAACGACCCGGAATCCACTGTACTCTCCTGATCTAAATTGCATTTGCTTCTGAGCTGTTTTAAGTTTCTTACGGTCGGCCATTCACAAGTGGCCGGCTTGAGTGAGAAAACTTGACGGTTTCGGGCAGATCAATCATCATCAAGAATAGTATTCTTCGTTGATATATATAGACTGTACTACAAACCTGTAATAATGATATCTTGGCTATTCGAGAGCCTTGATCATTATTCCTCACAAAAGGATTATTGACATTTCATCTATGTCAATGAGTATCCATGTGAAATTTCTTATATTATGATAAAATGGGATTTTATCATAATTTTTGAAAAACCTCCCAAAGAATTATGAGTTATTCATAAAAAGGGAACCTCGTCAAATAGGATTAATATTAAACCGTCAAAAACCCCAAACCACAAGTTATAGAACTTAAACATCAACTCTAGGCAATTTAGAACTCCCAAACCAAGGTTATCAAGGAATGCTTAAGCTGAACTTTTGTTGTCATGCCAGATCCCTAATGCAAGGGATCCGTGGGATCCGTGCAACAGAAGTCAGCATAAGTTAGAAATGATCACTGTGGAAGTTCCAATATCACTCTCCCTTATCAAAGACTCATGAACAAAACCATAGTTACTGATCACAGGAGCAAATTGATCATTTCCTTTAAGCCAAACAATCTCTTGTGTAAGTATAATCTTCACTACATTGTTAATTTTATTCCTTGATTCCTAGGATTACAATTTTCATCTTTAGAAGTTGGGTTCAAATGGGTTTGTCATAATTTGTTACCACGTTGTTTTCTAAGATAATCTAAATCAAAGAATTAACATTGTTAATACAAATTAAACTCATTTCTTGAATTCAATGAAGATGTTTTGAGCAAAATTGTGATCAAACCCTTTAGGCTACTATTCAAAATTAACACCACATTGTGGTTTTGTTGTATAGGAACAATCATGCCTAGTAACATCCAACAAGATTATCATGATACCGCCCACTACATCCCAATGTATCATCGAAAGGATGAACTTAGCCCGGAGGATAGGAAAGCTTTCAAGTTGCTCGAAAAGAGACTTTTTCATGAAGGTCGTGTGGTAGAACCATCATTCCTTGCTAACACCAACATCCGAGAAGTTTTTGGAACAATTGGCTTTGATTGTCTTTTAGACATAAACGAACAAATTTTCCCGGTGTTCATGCTTGAATTCTACAAAACAATGAGAATAGTTAGGAATGAGAACGGGACCATCTCAATTGTCTTCATCATAAATGAGCATGAGTACACCCTTTCACTTGTAGAATTTGGAAGAATACTACGTGTTCCATATCAAGGAGTTTGCATGTATTCCAATGAATGGTCTTTGGTGAGCTACTACGACATGGTAGATCATCATGAAGTCTACCACATGAGAATCCTGGAAGCAGCCACGGTAAGGGATACCGTGTTCATGCAAAGGGCATCCCCATCGAGGGTCACTCGAAATTCCAAAGTGATCTATAGGGATCCATTTCAAATGGAGCTTTCCGAGATGTTCCCATTGTATAAGAAATGGGAAGTCGTGGTAAGAAAGAATGTGCTTTGCTTGGGAGGGAACAAGGATCACCCCAATGCGTGCTTGAGCTTCATGATTTATTGCCTTGTGACCGATACTCGCTTCAACCTTGCATATTACATGATTAAGAGAATGAAAAGTGTGAAAAGCATGGACAAAATGGTGCTCCCTTATGCAATGCTCCTATCCCATCTTGCAAACTTCATCTTTGCTTTAGATCCTTCTCCTTATTCCTTTGATCATAGCTTTTACAACTAAGTCATGGTGCCGTTATCCGAGGGAAAACTACAAGGTTCATGGTGGATGGCAAAAGGCCTCACCCACTAACGGATTCATCAGATGAGTGGGAGAGACAAAGAGAAGGAGAAGGAAGTAGCAACCCCCTTGGCAACAACGATCTTGACCCTTTGGACTATATCAATAAATTGTCGGACATTCATAGCCCATCACAAGAATGGCTACAAACTAAAGAGATATTCAAGTGTTTAGCCAACTTCTTGAAGAAAAAGAATTAGAGATGGTGGGATGAAGAGTGGAAGGGAGGATGAAGACAGGGAGTGATATGGAAGGAGATGGGGATGAAAGGTAAGGTCATAGGACCTTAGTTTGTGAAAACAATTTAAAGCAACGGTTTGTAACATCTTAACAATACTTATGTAGAGTAGGAAGTAGTGTGTAGGAATTGCCATGATTTGGAATTGAACAATTTATCTTAGGAACGAGTAGGATGAGATTTTAAGACATCTTGAATTCATTCAAGTAGTCATCGTCACTCATCTTTTAGCTACCTTTTAGTCCCCCCACACTTGCTATGCGTTATACTTGTTGTGTTCTTACATTTAATCATTGTAGAAATAACTAGGAGAAGCATTTGCTAAGAGTGCAAGAATTGCACAATTGCTGAAAGCCTTCTGATCTACAGTAGCCTTATCCCATAACTATAACTAGCCGAATCCCTCCAATGAGGGAACCGTGGGATCCGGGCAGACAGATACCAGATACAGATCATTATACATCAATATTATCCCTTGATCACATCATGTTAGCTAAACATGATTCTTTAATTCCACTTAAGGCTTCCTCAAGTACTTAGTTAGACTCTTAAAAGTCCACTTTCCTACCCAAAACCATCATTAAGTATCATCACTCCTTATGGTTGAGCATTTAAGACATCCACCACTTAAGACATCTAAGGAAAGTCAAATCCTCAAAATTCATAGGTACTAGACCTTACAAAAAGCATGATTATTTCATCACATCTCTGTCTGACAGACGGATCCCTGGTTTATAACCAGATGGATCCCTAGTGAGAGGGATCCGTGGGATCCGTATCTACAAAAATCCTTTAATCAGCTTTTCCTTCAAATTTAAGCCATATTTGGTAAACTAAACACTTTTAGTTACCATTTAATGATTTCCCAGAGCTGAAAAACACCTTAGTTGACCTTGGTGCATGCCTAATTCCCTTAGTGGTCATGAACTTAATTCCTTGATTCAAATTCACCCTTTATAATCAAACACTCTTGAGAGGTTAAGTCATCACTGTTATCACATTATTAAAAATCAATAGTTAGAGACTTCTATTACATCCTCACCATGACCAAAGCACTTAGCAACAACTCTTCAACCAAAGGTTCATCCAAACGGAATGGTCATATGGTTCATGAGATTTCATCCACAAAATCATCACCCATAAGAGATAATGGTGCTAGAATCCCACCTCAATAAACCCAATCAACAATTGCCAAGAGAACCGCAAGAATTAGCATTAGACTTTTTGGGTTAGAAAAGGGTTCATCAAGCTCTAAACCAAATGCACCTAGTTCTAATAAAACACCTAAGTCTTCATTCCTAGAACATAGACAACATTCCTTCACCGAACCTATCTCTCATCCAAATCTCTATTCGTTAGAGTACTCACCACCGAGAACTTCCCACTCACCAACATTCTCATTAAATAGGGAACAACCTACAACACCAACTAGTCCACCGTTGGAAACAAGGAACCATCAAGGACTTGATCATATGGAGGAATTTCCATTACCACCACCTTCGTTCTTAGTAGAACATCATCCTACATTGCTCAATGTAACCCCACCATCATTTGTAGAGCCTCCTCAAAACATCCAATCTCTTCTGGTTCCTAATCAAGACAATAATTGCTCTAATTGTCTAATCACCCAAGGACTTATTCAAGAAGTACGAAATGAGTTGCATTTCATGTTTAATCATCTTCTTGAAAGAGTGGACCAAATTAACAAGTCTACTCATCCTTAGACTCAAGCACATTGTTGCATGGCTAAGTCATTCTCTTAGTTTTTAGAGATTTGTAGATCATCTATTATGTTTTATTGAATGATAGTTTATGTGCCATATTGCAATGTATTGTTTGTTGCTTGAATACATATCTCACTTTGATGTTAACATTATTTGTTACATCACCATTGCTGAATTCTGTTATCAGATAGACGGATCCCTACGTTTTGCCTAGACGGATCCCTCCAAGGAGGGAACCGTGCAACATAAGACCAGTTTTCTACTAACTTGAGTCTTATTTGTAGGAAACTATGCACTATATATTTGTTTTCTAACCTTTGTTTTGTAGATTTTCAAAATACACATGAAGACTTTGACACACTAAGCTAGGGGGATCTTTGTGTCAAACAATACATTGTAAAACCATTTGCAATATAATCCTTATTTGGATTACATTTCATGATGTCCCTTTGCAAAGTTGCAATCATCAAGGTGGAGCATTATCGTCACTAAGACGAAACCAATTGCAATTATCATTGCAAAGCATTAGCTTAGTAGTTTTTATTACTTGACGCCCTCACAAAGGGATGGACTTGTCAAGGGGGAGTTAAGACGAGAACTATTCTCGTCACTTGTTCTTTATATTTTCTTTTTACACGTTTTCTTTAAAACATTGTGTTAGTTTCTTTTCAACGCTCTTTTTGTTTCGACAAAAAGGGGGAGAAGAGAGTAAAAACTCCAATTCGAACTTTTACGAATTTTAGTTTTTCCTTAAAATAATTTTATGTTTTTTCATCAACAAAAAAGGGGAGATTGTTAATACAAATAAGCCGTAAAAACATTTATTTATATTTTACGATCTTCTAATGTTTTGTCGATAACAAACGTAAAATCATTTTAACGAAACATATAAAATACGTAAATAGTTTGAGCCAATAGTTTTCTAAACACACTTACGTTTTCACATAAAACACTAAAACAAGTATAAGTGATTTTATGATTTTGTAATACATATGTACAACAACTAGTGTTTACATATTCGGCAAATATATACATAACTAGTATGTATTATAATGGGTAATATAAATGGGTAGAAACTTAAGTATTTGACCCATTGACCAAATACATTGAATGTAGTTGGGTACAACCCAAAGTCCATGACCCACACCCATGAAGCATGACCCATAACCCATTGCATGACATCATGCATAAGTCATATATGGATATTATCCATGACTCATGGTTTTAATCCATGACCCATGGACTAGATGCATTGCATCTTGTAGATACATTGTATCTACTTTGATACCCATGATCCATAACCCATGACCCATGACCCAAAACCCATGGGCAAAGAGGAGCGTCCCACGGATCCCCAGTAATACACTAGACGGATCCCTCAAGTGTGGGATCCGTGGAACAGTAGCTATTTTTCCTCTATAAATAGTGAGCCATTTCTTCCTTTTGGGTTGCCACTCCCACACATACTTTCCCCAAGTATTGTAATCTTCTAACCACAGATCCTAAGGATCTTTCTATGTAGTTTGTCTTTTGTTTTTGTGTGATTCTCTAGGTTCCTCTTAAAGGCGAGATCACCACTTCTTGAAGTTGAGCAAGCTCAAGTCCATGAGTTGCCATTCTTCGTCATCATCAAGACTTCTAAGGTTCTCTTGTTGATACTTCTTTCTTCCTCAATAGAAGTGTTGTGTCCAAGGCATTAGTGAAGGATGTTGAAAGAGTCAAGACGAAAGCATTAGTGAAAGGTGCTAAACGTCCGTGTCATAAGCATTAGTGAAGAATGCTAAAGGAGTCAAGACGAAGGCATTAGTGAAAGGTGCCAAACGTCCATGTCAAGGGCATTAGTGAAAGATGCATAAGTCAAGTTAAGTGGCACTAGTGAAGGATGCCGAGGTTGTATACTCGATGAGGTGCATCGATATACAAATAGAGATAGGTTGTGTCCAAGGATAATGATATCATTGATGGTGTTGTAATAAGGAGTTGGTCTCCTTTGGGGTTAGGTGTTGTGTAGTGTTGGGTAGTAGTTCCTCCATTGTAATAGAACTCGATACTTAGCCTAGTACCGGATAAAGGGTAGGCGACGTTGTGATAGGTGTGGTTCTCCCTTGTGAAAGAACCCGGTGGTTAGCCTAGTACCGGAAAAAGAGTAGGCGACGTTGTGAAGGCTTCTCCGCCATAAGGAGTTTGTAAGCTCCCGAAAAATTTCAATGTACTTAAAGCTTTAATCAGAAATTAAGCACGATCTATTTTGTCATGAAATTTTCTAAACATCACATTTGCATATCATTTGGCATATGCATGATCAACGCAGCTTGAGCGTTCAAAAATATACCGTTGTGATCTAAACGAAATTCCTCACGATCCCGATATTTTTAAAATACTTGACATATATATATAAAAAATTTATAAAATAAATATATATATAAAATAAATAAATATAAATTATAATTAACTTGGACCGGGCCTAAAAAACCCATCCATGATTTCTTTGGGCCTCACCAAGCCCAACTCATCCCCTATGATTTTCTTGGACCTCCGACCTACACCAAAAATCCAAGCCCAAAACCACACTTAATATTTTGGGCCTTGCCGGTTTGTACCACTAGCCCAACACACTTCTTTTGTTTCAATGAGTTATGTAGCATGTGCAAGTCTAAAACTTGTCCCTTGTTTCTTTTCTGTAGAGTCAAACAAGACCAAGAAGTAGAATACACCCAAAAACAAACTAACTCAACTACGTAGCATACCTTTTCTGTGACTAACTAACGAGCCAAAACGAAACACATATATGATTCTTCTTGCCTCTTGCGTGAAGACATCACAAAGGGAGACAAAGGTACAAACTTTAAGCCACCCTACAACTACTACACTAATGACCTAAATCCTTTGACCTTCCTTTTGACTTCATAATCCAACATGTAATATGTCTAACTTGATGTGACCTACCCTTAGCATGCTCATAAGATTGAGCCAAAACACATGTATGCTCAACACCCATTTCTTTTGTGCTAAAGTCTAGGCTTAGATGGTTTATTAAATATTCAAAGAACCATGCTTGGCCCCAACTCTTCTTCTTATTCGACTGACAAACACAACACAAAGCCACATATCTTTTCCTAAATTCATGGCATGTGTTTGCTAAGTCAAACCAAGCTTCATGCCACACCTTGTCTATATAAGCCACCACCCTTAGGCACTTCTCTCACAAGCATTTGTTCACAAACACATTCTCAAACACAACTCTTGTTATTACTTGTTCACTGCTGAGAAGGAAGGAGGAGAAAAGCAAGGTGTCGGGTTCCATTTCAATAAGTTAAGAAGTCATTTTGGTTAAGTTCGATTCGGGTTCTTTTAAAACAAGTCTTTGGTTCGAGTAGAGGAGTCTTCAAGTCATTATAGTTACTCTTTCATCTCAAAGCTCATACGTTTTCTTCTCCACCACTTTGGTGTCGTAAGTACCTCAACCCATTTCGATACGTAACGATAGTTGTAGTTTACAAATCATGCTTATCTCATTTCATGACATGTCTCGTTAAAATGAAAAATATATCGAAACTTTGCTAAAACTCATGCTAAGGACTAATATGAATAACAAGCATTGCCCATGACTTTAACTCCATAGGAAGATATAGAAGCAACTAAACCAAAGCATGCATGTACCACGACACAGATTCAATGTGGAAGAATGTTTATTAAAAATTTAACACATGAGCCTCACCTTATATAGCATGTAACGTAGAAAATAAACAAGTAGTAGCACTAAGTTGGTAGGCACGCTTGGTTTTAGGCAAGAGGTCACTGGTTCGAAACCCTCTTAGGCATTTTTCCTTCCTTTTTATTTTATAACTATCACACATTGACGGTTTCAACCCTCAACTTCAAACAAGCAACTATTCAACTATTATGAAACTTGGTTCTAAAAATGTTAAAATCCAACTTTTTGAAGTATTTTTATCAAAATAGTTTCAACAAGGGACTAAAAGCGACAATTCTGTAAACTTTGAGCATGAGATATTTTAGGGTACAAAGTGTCATTTTCTAAAAGTTTAGGGACTAAACTCGTACATTTTGAAACTTAAGGGTAAAAAGTGTAAATTCTGGAAAAGTTTAGAGAAACTTATAAACCCATCATAACTTCGTAAAAACGAGTATTTTGATCATATGAGTATTTTATTTTCGGATAACGTTAAATGTATTACGTATATATATATTTATAAGATTATAATTATATATATAAATCCGATAAAACACACGGGGAATCTAAACACGTTAAAATACTCAACAAATCTATTAAGATCACAACGGGGGAAAACATTTCACTTATGCGTAAGTGAGGATCATTAATTAAGGCAATGTAGCACATGAATTAACTTAAAATGTTAAGCACGACGCATTAATCGTTGGATTGAACAATCCAATGATCTATTGAATAAGGATATTCAATGCTCTATTATTTTGGTCATGAACCAAAATTCTCATTTTACTGAGACTCGCCATCTCATCATTTAAGGTTTCGAGTTGGAACCTCCGCTACATTGTGCTTGATCTATTTGTGCGTGTTCATTATCTTCAAGGTTAGTTCATAGCCTCGCTTTTACTTTATTTTGCAAACCCCGCGAGGGAGATACATGCTCTAAACTAGAACACAAGGGTTTTTCATAAATGCTCTATCTTCTTGATTATTGGTACTGCCTAAGTATTTAGCCACAAGTCCCCTGATCATGAACCATTAATCACCGCGAGTGAACGTAGATATCGTAAATAGTACTATGGGGATTTACGACCCCGTTTCGGTTATAGAGAAATACTCGGGGCGCACCATATTGAATTTCTTTAGGTAATTGGCTATTACCTCTTTTGGGGCATACTTACGTACACTGGTAATTCGGTGTATGCAATTGAGTTTTGGTTTCATGAGCTTAGCGTATAATAATCTGTGATTTTTCTTATGATATTGTTAGTTTACAATGATCATGCTCTTATACTTGTGTTCAACTATTTTAAACCTATGAACTTCACTCAACAATTTTTGTTGACCTTTTTAAGAATGTTATCTCAGGTAATCAGTGAAGATGTTGACCCAGGCGCGGAACGGGGCATGGCAAGGCTTATTTGGTGGTGTAAAACATAAAAGTTGTCATTTCTTTCAAACTCATGATCTTTCTTTTGGGAAAAACACTTGATCTATTTACAACGTTTTGTAACAAACTATGAGTTTTCGATGAATGATAACTATTTTAATAATATGTCACTTTTGAGTCGTTTTCTATAATTATTGACTATGATCTACATTCAAGTAACACCCGAATTAGTCTTCCGGTGTCGTTAAGATTTTCGGGGTGTTACAGATTGGCATCAGAGCCAAGGTTATAGAGAACCAAAGAGTTTTTCAAAAACATTTTGGACTATAACCGCACTTTTAAAACGGGACTATTTTACACTAATGGCTTACGTCCTTCCATGACCGCTCTATGCATTAGAATAGATGCATCACTAGATCATAAGTAAATTGCATTCATTTTAGTTTGGCATGGAGATTTGCTTGGCAAATATGCGTAGCTAACTAAAATCTTGTTAATTATATTAATTGGCATTTTACTTACATTAATTTATGGGTTGTTAAAGTACCATGTATGCATCCCACCCGGTTGTTACGTCCTCGAATCGAGATGGAAGACACTATGTCCTCTACGATTGTCAATATGCCACTCATCCCGGTCCGGTCATACGGCTACTATTTGGACGAGACCGAACCTTTTGAGGAAGGTAAGTTGCTCGAACTCCCACTCGCTCCAGCTATGATTGCTCATTCTCAAGAGCACAATGCTTTTGCTTCTATGACCTAGATCGATTACGAGTCATGACAATGGTTACCTTGAGATGTTCTTTGTGGATGATGGATCATCCAAGTCATCCAAGAGCACTGACTCTGCTTCATCTGACTCTTCTGGATCATCTTCCCTACCAATCCGTCGTCACCGACATAGGATCTGTATTCTTAAGCCTTATGAGCCTGAGCCGTTTGGAGTGCCTTATAGACTGCATCCTAAAGGCAAGTCCTTCAAACACACTGCTAGGAAGCGTGTGCGATCCATCAATATGACTCATGTGATACCACCCTTCCACCACCATCGGCTCGGTCACCACCTTTCGATCATCACCGGTTTCACCCTCTTGTTCCACCCATCGCTACTTCACCACCACTACCACCTAATGTGTTCTACCATCGGACCACCACTGTTCTGTTTCATCACCGCCTCTGACATCACCTTCGTTGGACACTTTTAGTGAGCCACTTTTACCGCCTTGCATCAAGTGTTATCCACCATCACTATCTCGATCCGACATGCCTACTCAAGTGGAAGTTGAGACCGGACCAAGGAAGAAGGCGGTGCTGGCGAAGGTCATTCTTGATACCACTACCCGTCGTTGGAGAGAAGAGGAGGAGCACCTAGTTCATTCGAGCTTGGAGAGCTCAACCACCGCACCGACTCCAGTTCTTCCTGCACGGTGAGCACATGCACCACACCATTCCTCTGTTGGCTACGAGACTCATCGAGAAGCGAAGACCAGTTGAGTGAGCTCCTGGCGCATTATGATGAGATTCCACTGGTTAGGATAGAGAGCTTGGAGGACGAGGTCGAAAACCTAATGATAGGTCGCTACTCCATTGATATTGTGTTTGATATGATGAGTACTCAGATCGTGTAAGCAAGATAGGCCGTGAACCGATTGACTCAGAGGTTGGAGACTACAGTTCAAGATGCTAGTACGTTGAGAGAAACTGCTTTAGGATGAGAGATATTCTTGCATCACGAGCTTGCATCCGCTCATGCTCACACTGCTATCTTAGAGGAGAGGATTGATGACCTCGAGGCGAGAGATCGAGCACGTGAGCAGCAGATCCGAGATTTGACAGCCATGGTTGAATAGATTCGCCGTCGTCATGACGCATCGGGAGATGCGTAGATCCTAGTCATCTTTATCTTAGTATGTATCATAAAGCCGCCATATGAGGCATTAAGGCTTGTATCCTTTTGGTTTGTAACTTTGGAACAAGAATTATGATGTTGTAACCTATGGTTGTGAGCAATACTATGTAATGATGTATTCTATGTATCCTATTGTTGAATTTCTTATATTCTTGTGTTGTGATATTATTCATCGGTAATGTATACCGAACCGATCCTTATGTCCTTACATACATGTTATGATTTGTTGAGAAAAATCATGATTCACTTGTTCTCATTCATAACGATATCATATCATTGATTTAAAGTGGTGATCTTGACTATTATGATCTTTATAATGTGTAATCACTTTTATTATCGATTGATGATTTCTTAATTTTGGTTTTTATTTCTTGGAAATTTTAGAAAAATGGTCAAGAAGAAAGCTACCTCATCCACCATCACTCCTGCAGCTATTCGAAAAATGGTTGTTGAAAGCGTTAGCGCCGCTATAGCACGAGATGACGCTAACTCTTTGCAAGAGCCAAGTGAACTCATTGCGGTGAACAATTGCCCAAGAGGCACGTGAAGCAAGCTACTGCAAGAGGTCGAGATTTCAAGAAAAGCGAAGTTGCAAGAGAATCGAGATTGCCGAGAAGCGGAAATCGCTCGAGAGGCTAAAGGCGGCGTGTTGCTCAAGCAACACGTGAAAGGTCAAGTCGCTCATCTTCTTTGAAGAGAATCGTGCCACAGGCTGCGTCTTGTTGAAATGGCAAACTCAAATGCAACTAACACTCCAACAAATCAAAGTGAGTCCACCGTGGCTCATAAGTGTAGTTACAAAGAGTTCATGAGCGCAAGCCGACATTCTTCAAGGGCATTGAAGGTGCTATTGGTTTACTTCATTGGTTTGAGAGAACCGAGGCGTATTTACGCTAAGTATTTGCAAGACAGATGATTGCAAAGTCAAGTTTGCAAGCTGGAACTTTGTTTGAAGATGCGTTATCTTGTTGGAAAGGCCATGCTCAACCAATTGGAATGGAAGAAGCTTGTAAAATGTCATGTTCGGATCTGAAACAAATTAATGAAACAGATTGCGAGAAGCGAGATCAAGAAACTCGAAGATGAGTATTACCACCGGCGTAAAAGGTAATGATCTCAAAACTTACTTCAAGAGATTCCATGAGTGAGAGCTCGTGTCCTCATCTGTTTCCCACAAATGAAAAGCTTTTGGAAGCTTTGATCGGAGGTTTACCTCAAAGCATCAAAGGAGATGTCATCGCTTCGAATCCAAAGTGTAACCACTGGTAAAATTTCACTTTGTACTAAGTTAATATAATCCATTTTCTACGTATATTTTTTTTATTTTTAAATGTTATTAGTTCATAACGACTAGTTAATGTGATTTAACTCACATTCTTACTTAACTGCTCACACGCGGACCGACACCAACCTGCCTTATGTTTATTTCAAATAAACATCCCTATGGGTCAAGTATAAAAGTTTTCAACTTTTAATTGCCACTTTAAGTTAATTCGTAAACGTACGATTACTAAGTGTTCAAACTAAACGTTTGATATCAAATAGGGTTTTCACTTACAAGCTGTAGGATCATGAATATTAGGTTGTTTGATGATTCGGGTGGTCTAGGATTGTGATTAAACAAGAAAGCCATTTTAGAGAGATGAAGAAAGTTGAGAGGAGGTTCTTGAAAGAGAGTTGCTTATCAAAAGTGAAAGGTTTATTCAAAGAAGCCACACCCTTCCATGGATGGAAGGGGTATTTATAGTTCTGAATACACGACCTCCTATCGGCTGTGGATCGGTATCTGATGGGTAAAGACCGTCCTTCCTCCACGGTGTTGCTCTAAACTAAACTACGCTACAAACTAACTAATAAACCGATAAATAACGTAACTAATGATATGTCTACGAGCTAACTTATGCTAGATAATACTTGGGGTGACCGACACTTCACTATGGAATTTTTTCGATTCTAACAATCTCCCACGATCTGCAAGAAACCGTCAAGTCTAACAGACTTAAAACGACAAACACAAATAAAATGAAGATCGGAGAATATAATGAATTCCGGTCGTTATGTCCCACGGAGACTCAATGGTGTGTTAAACACATGATCGACGATAGAATGACCACTAATGATAGCGATCGAGAAAGGATTTGGATTGAATAATTATACTCTTGAAAAAGCCAACAAATAACAACGACTTAAATACAAATTAAGAAAATTAAAAGATAAAGATATTAAATAAACGCTATCACTATATTTAAAGTGATGAACGTTTAAAACCTAAAACTTACGTTTAAATTAAAAACTACGTTAACGTATAAAATAAAAGCGTGAAACTAAAGAAGGAAAATACCTATGAATATAGAAAATACATTTTACAATCCTAATTATGTAAGAAAATTATTAGAAAAGGAAAATTATTTTAAAACTACTTATTTAATTATTATTAATTAAAACTATTTTAAACTATTTAATAATACTCTAAAATAAAAGAAAATATGAAATAAGACTAGAAAAATAAAATTAAAACTTAGAAAAATCTAAAATATGATAAAACTAATTTTAAACTGAAAATATATTTTTAGACTTTTTATGTATTTATTATTAATTTAAAACTATTTAAAACTAATTAAATTATTTAAAATACAAATTTAACTAAGAAAAATATGGAAAAATACTTTTTATTACTTTTATATTTATCTTAACTTAATAAAATGAAAAATTAATTTTTGAAGCTTTTCTTAATTTTTATATTAAATACTAATAAAATTGCTTAAAACTATTTTAAATTAAGAAAATAGCAAAACACCTTAGAAAAATCTGAAAATTTAGGGAAAGTCTAAAACAATATTAGGAAACTAGGAAAATTAGAAAAGAGGTGCTTATGTGGAGGATATAGAAATCGAAGAATAAGTGCTTATAAATAAGCACTTGAATAAGCTAAATGAAGTCCAAAGGGCACCAAACTGATATGCAAACTACTATAAGCTAAAATGACCAAAATGAAATGAGAAACAACAAGCTAAACCTTCTGATTATCAAGTTGCAATGATTTGAGTGATTTAATCTAATAAGCTAAAACAGTGACCTGTGGGCTACTTGCAGCCACCAAATAAGCAACCAAATAAGCTGAAAATAGAAAACCACCAATTGGAACTTCAAAAGGACTGGCCAAGAGTACTTAAACCAAAAATTAGACCATGGTGAGCTCTTATGAGCTCTGTACACCTGCTTCAATATCTGGGAAAAGCTCAGCACCAACTGAGTACAGTGGTGCAGGGCATTTAAGCCCTGAAAGGAGAGCTTATTTGAGCTTTTAAATAAATGGAAAAATTCCACAAAAATGCTTATAAGTACAAAGACCAGTTGAACTTTAAGAGTGCCAAATTTCACTGACAATGGCTCAAAAATGTAGCCATGAAAATTCTTTGCTTTTGGCTTAAAAGCATTTTAGCTACTTTTGACTTTTGACAAAATGAATAACTTTGACTATTATGAACTTTGATCCTCAAAAGCGATTGTAGATGATGATTTAAGATGTAATGACTCTGAATAAGCTACCTCTAATGATTATAAACTGTTATGCAAACTATCTCCATTCTACCCTCATGAAATTCATATGAATTCGGTGGACATCAATTTTGACTTCCATCGATCTAAAAGCGATCAAATGGTGAAATGATCCTAAAATACCTAAATGAGACTAAAGTAACTAGTGCTAGTCTTTGGACTACCCTCAATCTCGGTTTGACACCTAGTGCCAAACACCCTTTAAAACATGATAAGCAAATAACAACAAGCTAGTCTTTGAACCGACTTGCACCAAAGATCAAAATGAGCTAATATGACCTAGTTACACCTATATAAACAAGTCTACACTAGTATTGACCACGGATATACGAGATAAGCAAAAAATGTAAAACTGACTTAAAACTTGAAAAATGGAACAAGTACTAACCATCGTATCCACTATTGCGAGCCAACACCAAACCCAACCTAGTCTATTTTAACTTAATCCAACCCATTATAACCACCGCAACATCCATTTTCCTTTCCCATTCCCATTTGAGCTTCATGTTGACTTTTGTTGACCTGTGCTAAATGAGTTTTACTTGAATCATAAGCTTACCAAGAGCTATGTAGGGCTCAACTAAGCTTGTTTGGGTCTAAAGAGAAACCACTATAAGCTTGAACACAAGACGAACTCGAGTACTTCAACAGTAAATACAAAATTAATACTTTTAACCAAACCTTGAATTTAAGACTTAAAATTGATTACAAATACTGAGTTACCTTAAATTTAATACATAGAACTTAGATTACAACATTTGCTTTTAAACTAAAACATTAATTTTAAAAACGACAATTAAGAAAAAAATTACAAAAACTAACTACTCCTTATTTCTTCCTCATTCTTCCTTTTTATACATCCAATGAGCTTCTCTCCTTCGAGATAATCCCACTCTGATTTTTGGCAATTGGGTCACTTCAAGTGGATTTTGGCCACTTTGTCAATTTTGGCGGGAATGTGATTTTTAGCGGTTGAGGTAGAGTAAAGGAGTAGGAGGGTATTAGTTGAGGTTTTGAGTTGTGTGGAGGTGGGGGACAAGGGAAGGAGATAAGGTGAGGTTTGGTTGAGTGTGGCATGGGAGTGGTGAGGCTAGTGGGAGGGTGAAGTGTTTGGGCGCAAGTGGGTGTTAGTCAAACACTGTTTGACTTGGGTTACTAATAAAGGGGGTTCAAAAAGGGTTTAGTGCAGGGGTGAGAATAGGTTCGAGGTCAAAATGGTTTGAATGGCTTATAACTTAGGGACTAATGTTGTCAATTTCGAAATTGCAAGGACCTAATCGCCATTTCATCAAAGTTACCTCAAGGACCATTAATGACAAGTTTCAAAAGTATAAGGACCAAACTTATCATTTTCCAATTTTTCGTGGACCATTTCGCCAAATTTCAAACTTGGAGGACCAATTTTGTAATTTTCTCAAACTTTTGATATTTTTCACCAAAGGACTAAATTTGACAAGTTATGATATTAAAAGGACCTTTGGTGATTTTCTTTTCAAATTTTGACTCGGGGACTATTTTTGACAATTTTTGAAACTTGGGGACTAAAGCGCAATTTTGCAAATTTGATCGTTTTCATCCGATTTTGATATTTTGCATTTAAAATACATAAAACACGATTTGTGATATTTTGATCATTTGATGTGTTTCGAGTGTTTCGAGATGATTTTGTAGTTTATATTGTACAAAAATGATGAGTATTTAGACACTCATCAATCCCCACATCGAGATATTGCTAGTCCCTAGCAATGATTTGAGAAAACATAATGGATTTTAATCTCTTTACCAAAAGCCATCACTTCGAGTAGCCAAATGTTTTAGTTCAAGTAAGAACCTTGGTACACCGATAACCAAATGATTTTGAGCAAATCATAAGTTTCAACGGATTTGATTTGTCTTTACCGAAGCCGTACCCATACGGACTAGCCAACTCTTAGATAAATTATCAATATTATCTTTGGTGAGTGATTACCAATTATGGATTTTCCATCGCCTTTACCACAAGCCATAATCTTGCGGGCTAGCCAACTCTTCACTTTTAAGGATATGGTGGTGAGAACCATACAATTTTGGGCAAATTGCAAGCCATATAAACGGATTTGATATATCTTTACCAAGAGCCGTTTGCTCTGGATTAGCCAATCCTTTAGTCTTATCAAACAAAGCGGATCGATAACCAAATGAGTAAGTGTAGAACACTTACTCCAAAAAAATTTTGGCCAAAAGCGGGAATTGGGTAGATAATATATGAAATTCGTGAGAATTCCCCACTTAGAAATGAATATTGCCCTCAATATTCAAAGTACCGCGGTTATGCGAAACAAAGAACGTAAAAGGAAATATTAAGGCCATTATTTAGAAAGATTTTTTTTTTTTTTTTTTTTTTTTTTTTTTTTTTAAGAAAACTTATATATATATAACATGTGGGTACTCCCCACACTAGTGTGGAACACACGGGTGAAAACCCATGTTAACTCATCGTTTTTGATTACTGAGTCGCTAGCTTGACTCGACCCAATTCATTGGTTCATGGGAAGCAAAGTGGAAGAAACAATCTCCATCGGACTTTCATTCAAGATGTTTGGACAAACATTTAAGCACGTGAAAGTTCCACACCGGCGAGATAAAGAGAGACCGGCTCAAAAATGATAAGCGAAAATGCCGGGGTCAAAGATAGTGTCCTCATTCCCGAAGGAGTGAAGAAGAGAGAAGTCACATCATAAGTGAGGAATGGAAGAAAGATGTTGATAACAATCAAGATCCATTCTTCATCCTCTAATGTAGACATATCGGGAGGAAGGGTGAAGGTAGTATCATTAATAAGCAAACTCTTATGATAGAGTACACCTTCCTCCGAGCCAATATCATCCTCAAGATCAAAATGGAAATGATCATATTCGGAGGAGATATGTCATGAGAGAGTTCACCGGAGAACTCTTCATGAAGAGAAATCATTGGAAAAAGCCTCAAGCTCGGGCTTGTCCAATGCGAGTCACTATCCACAACGGGATAGGAGATGAAGTCGACTTAGCACAAAATGATTCGATCTTAGAAGCGAGGAGATTTATATTGAACAATTGTTCACGAAGTATCTCGTCCTCAATTTCGGATCATCGAATCTCTCACTTCCTCTAAGCTAACTAGCTCGAAGGTAGCTCCTCGACATAATCGATGTCTCCATAGGATAAAGAATCGTCAAACGAAGTACAATCGTCATCAGAATCGGAGAACATATCAACATGATCATATGGAATGTCAAGAGGAGGAGAAGAATCATCATTAAGAGGCTCATCACACACATTACCGGAGATAACCTCGGACTCACTTGGGGTTGGGACAAGGCTCTCAACACTAGACGATTCCATTTCTGGAATAGTGCTAAGAGGTTCGTCCCCCATTATGAGAGAGTCAATGGAAGCAATAAAAGGTAAGATAGGTATGATAGCAATAGACTGAGGGAGTTGAGAAATAAGATCGTTCAATTGAGTAACACTCTCCTCGTCGTCCTCATAGTATTCCTTCATTTGAATACTATCCTCATCATCATCGTCATCATATCGGATTCTTATGTTCATCTGCTGAAGCTTACACACCATTCTTTTCATTTGTAGTTTCTTTCGAATGCGTATTTCTTCAGAACTTTGAGGAAGATTACACTCCTCGTAATCATTGAAGTGTTGTGAAGGCTCGAAGTCGATGGTGATGGGAATTGTGGGGTTGGAAATTGTCAAAACCGGAGAATTGGAATTTTGAAAATTTTGATTCACCGGTGACATTCAAAAGTCGCATGAGGACCCCACAATTCTCACAACAAAGATAATTGGAAAATAACTTTCACCAAAGTTCGATTGTAACATGGTTGAGCTCATAGACAAGCGGGACCCGTGGTGGACAATCAAAACCGTAATGAGAATCATTCCCATAAAACTCGCATGAGTAGGATTCGTATTGGGGTGTGGAGGTAGGTAGGAAAAATCGGTGTTTCATTTGAAATGGGATCGGGATTACCGACAAATTTGTCTCGAAACCCACATTGGTACATCTCCGACAATTTCCACCGTTAAATGGACCTCCACACTGGAACATGTCAAATACCATGACATAGAGAATTAAGCAGATAAGAGGATAAGAGATAAAGAATTAAGCAGTTAAAAAGATAAGGAATGAAGAATTAAACAGATTTGAGGATAAAGAAATGTAGAATTAAGCAGTTGGAGGATAAAGGATGGATATTTTTGGATTTTGAAAATATGCCAAAAACAAAGAATGAAAATATTTTTGGTGTTGATAACACTTTAGGAAAAGTGTTAATGAACTTTTGGATTTTTTTTGATAACTTTACAAAAACTTTTACAAAAGATGGAATATGTGCAAGAATGGGTGCGAAAAAGCTAAACACACGCTAAAGCGATCCCGGCAATGGCCTAAAATTTGATATCATAAAACCGTCAAGTCTAACGAGACTTAAAACAACTTAAACACAAATACAATGAAGATCAGAGAATATAATGAATTCCCGGGTCGTTATGTCCCACGGAGACTCAATGGTGTGTTAAACACATGATCAGACGATAGAATGACCACTAATGATAGCGATCAGAAAGGATTAGGATTGAATAATTATACTACTGAAAAAGCCAACAAATAACAACGGCTTAAATACAAATTAAGAAAATTAAAAAGATAAAAGATATTAAATAAACGCTATCACTATATTTAAAGTGATGAACGTTTAAAACCTAAAACTTACGTTTAAATTAAAAACTACGTTAACGTACAAATAAAAACGTGAAACTAAAGAAGGAAAATACCTATGAATATAGAAAATACATTTTTACAATCCTAATTATGTAAGAAAATTATTAGAAAAGGAAAATTATTTTTAAAACTACTTATTTAATTATTATTAATTAAAAACTATTTTAAACTATTTAATAATACTCTAAAATAAAAGAAAATATGAAATAAGACTAGAAAAATAAAATTAAAACTTAGAAAAATCTAAAATATGATAAAACTAATTTTAAAACTGAAAATATATTTTTTAGACTTTTTATGTATTTATTATTAATTAAAAACTATTTAAAACTAATTAAATTATTTAAAAATACAAATTTAACTAAGAAAAATATGTAAAAATACTTTTTATTACTTTTATATTTATCTTAACTTAATAAAAATGAAAAATTAATTTTTTGAAGCTTTTCTTAATTTTTTATATTAAATACTAATAAAAATTGCTTAAAAACTATTTTAAATTAAGAAAAATAGCAAAACACCTTAGAAAAATATGAAAATTTCAGGGAAAGTCTAAAACAATATTAGGAAACTAGGAAAATTAGAAAAAGAGGTGCTTATGTGGAGGATATAGAAACTGAAGAATAAGTGCTTATAGAAATAAGCTCTTGAATAAGCAAATGCAGTCCAAAGGGCACCAAACTGATATGCAAACTACTATAAGCTAAAATGACCAAAATGAAATGAGAAACAACAAGCTAAACCTTCTGATTATCAAGTTGCAATGATTTGAGTGATTTAATCTAATAAGCTAAAACAGTGACCTGTGGGCTACTTGCAGCCACCAAATAAGCAACCAAATAAGCTGAAAATAGAAAACCACCAATTGGAACTTCAAAAGGACCTGGCCAAGAGTACTTAAACCAAAAATTAGACCATGGTGAGCTCTTATGAGCTCTGTACACCTGCTTCAATATCTGGGAAAAGCTCAGCACCAACTGAGTACAGTGGTGCAGGGCATTTAAGCCCTGAAAGGAGAGCTTATTTGAGCTTTTAAATAAATGGCAAAATTCCACAAAAATGCTTATAAGTACAAAGACCAGTTGAACTTTAAGAGTGCCAAATTTCACTGACAATGGCTCAAAAATGTAGCCATGAAAATTCTTTGCTTTTGGCTTAAAAACAGATTTTAGCTACTTTTTGACTTTTGACAAAATGAATAACTTTGACTATTATGAACTTTGATCCTCAAAAGCAGATTGTAGATGATGATTTAAGATGTAATGACTCCTGAATAAGCTACCTCTAATGATTATAAACCTGTTATGCAAACTATCTCCATTCTACCCTTACTGAAATTCATATGAATTCAGTGGACATCAATTTTGACTTCCATCGATCTAAAGAGCGGTCAAATGACTGAAATGATCCTAAAATACCTAAATGAGACTAAAGTAACTAGTGCTAGTCACTGGACTACCCTCAATCTCAGTTTGACACCTAGTGCCAAACACCCTTTAAAACATGATAAGCAAATAACAACAAGCTAGCTGCTGAACCAGCTTGCACCAAAGATCAAAATGAGCTAATATGACCTAGTTACACCTATATAAACAAGTCTACACTAGTATTGACCACAGATATACAGATAAGCAAAAAATGTAAAAACTGACTTAAAACTTGAAAAATGGAACAAGTACTAACCACTGTATCCAGCTATTGCAGGCCAACACCAAACCCAACCTAGTCTATTTTAACTTAATCCAACCCATTATAACCACTGCAACATCCATTTTCCTTTCCCATTCCCATTTGAGCTTCATGTTGACTTTTGTTGACCCTGTGCTAAATGAGTTTTTACTTGAATCATAAGCTTACCAAGAGCTATGTAGGGCTCAACTAAGCTTGTTTGGGTCTAAAGAGAAACCACTATAAGCTTGAACACAAGAACAGTAAACTGAGTACTTCAACAGTAAATACAAAATTAATACTTTTAACCAAACCTTGAATTTAAGACTTAAAATTGATTACAAATACTGAGTTACCTTAAATTTAATACATAGAACTTAGATTACAACATTTGCTTTTAAACTAAAACATTAATTTTAAAAACGACAAAGAAGAAAAAAAAATTACAAAAACTAACTACTACTTATTTCTTCCTCATTCTTCCTTTTTATACATCCGATAAGCTTCTCTGGCCTCTCGAGATAATCCCACTTGATTTTTGGCAATTGGGTCACTTTTGTGGATTTTGGCCACTTTGTCAATTTTGGCGGGAATGTGATTTTTAGCGGTTGAGGTAGAGTAAAGGAGTAGGAGGTGTAATAGTTGAGGTTTGGAGTTGTGTGGAGGTGGGGGGAGGGGAAGGAGATAAGGTGAGGTTTGGTTGAGTGTGCGAGGGAGTTCTGAGCTAGTGGGGAGGGTGAAGTGTTTTTGGCGCGTGGGGTGTTAGTCAAACTGGATTTGTTTGACTTGGGTAATAAATACGGGGGTTCAAAAGGGTTTATATGGCGGGGGTCGAGAATAGGTTCGAGGTTAAAATGGTTTGAAATGGCTTATAACTTAGGGACTAATGTTGTAATTTCGAAATTGCAAGGACCTAATCGCCATTTCATCAAAGTTACCTCAAGGACCATTAATGACAAGTTTCAAAAGTACAGGACCAAATCATCATTTTCCAATTTTCGAGGGCCATTTCGCCAAATTTCAAACTTGGAGGACCATTTTGTAATTTTCTCAAACTTTTGATATTTTTCACCAAAGGACTAAATTTGACAAGTTATGATATTAAAAGGACCTTTGGTGACTTTTCTTTTGAAATTTTGACTCGGGGACTATTTTGACAATTTTGAAACTTGGGGACTAAAGCGCAATTTTGCAAATTTGATCGTTTTTCATCGATTTTGATATTTTGCATTTAAAATACATAAAACAACGATTTGTGATATTTTTATCATTTTGATGTGTTTCGAGTGTTTTCGGATGATTTTGCGATCTAGATAGTACAAAAATGATGAGTATTTAGACACTCATCACCCCCAATGGAGGTTACCCCATGTTTTACATTTTGAATCCTAGCATTCTATTTTATCTTAGGTCTTGAGCTCGTGAGACTTTAATTCTTCACTTTACATGCAATCTTTGTGCTTAAGTAGTGCAACTTCAAAGTCCGCATTGATTTGTACTTTTAGTGGAGGCCTTTAATTGATCCACATCTTTGATGATCTTGAGCTTTCTTTGAGATCATCGACCACGATAAATCTCGGATCACCCTTAGTTGTGTTGCCATCATGTGAAGTTGTGACTTTCGGACCGACATGCTCACACTTTTGAATCATGACATCTTTCCATCGAGTAGCGGAAGCCTTCTTGGTTCATGATATTTGCGCAATGGGCGAAGCATAGTATAAAAATATCGTAACCGGGTTATGTAGATATGCACCGGTCATGATTTCTACAAATTAAGTGTAGATCTTGTGAGCATGCGGCTTTGGATTGACTCCTCAATTACGATCGGTTACAATCGTCCAAATGTACCGCAAACAACGATTAGCAATAAAACACACAAATGTGTCTTTGATCACTTTCATTGAATTGAGGTACACGGCCCACGGTTCCCGTTGATCGATGACAATCTCGCTTATGATCGGTAGGATTCATAAGAATCTCCTTGATGTGGTTTCGCATTTGTTCTAGTTGTTCTCAAACCGGAATGTCTCAAAGAAGACAACACGGAGTGAGTGAACCAAACAAATTGAGATTCACCGATTGATGAAAATGATTTGAAAAACAATCGCGTATTGCTTGAAGAAAGAGTTTTGCAATACGACGAAGGTTTTATGAGAAAGATCAATTTTCAATCAAAATACTTTTGTATTAGAGAATGAGTACACATTCAACGTGCTAGCGAAAAGAAGAGATTCGCACATCAAGCGGTTTTCTCTAAAAGTATTTTCAATCGAGATACTTTTGAATTTGAAATGAATACACATTCGACGTGCTAGAGAAAAGAAGGTTTGCACATCGAGCGGTTTTCAAAAGTATTCGTCAATTCCATTCCTGGACCAAGGTTGATTCAAGAATGAATCTCCCCATCGTTTCTATCCAGTTGTCACAAGTTTGATCTTTTTAAAATCTCACATGTCACCCACCAAGAGCTTGTTTGATGTTGGCTCTAGAAGGATTTCCATCTTCATCGTGAATATTTGTTACATATCACTCAGATGTTCTGGCAATACCACAAGGATAATGCGTAGGACTCTTAATATATAATCTTACTTTCCACATTGTGTGAAAGCAACAAGTCTTCATTAATATAGTGTCTAACGAGATATTGTGGATGATCTCTTGCTCTAGACTCAATTGTGCATATTTGATTCTGTGTTGGGAGACTAGGAGAGGGTCTCCTTCTTCAATATCAACAATCTCTAAGAGAAAGTCGATAGATTATGTCGGTTCCCTGTGAGAATGAAACAAGCCCTTTTAAGAGGAACTTGAGTAGCTTGGGAAGTTTAGTGCGGTCGTCCTTTGGGTCCATGACGTCTTGTCTTCAATACCAGTGTTACCTTAGTAACCACTTAGTAGCATATGTATTGAACTCGGTTATGCCCTAAGGTTGAATTATTGGAGGTCGTTTTTTTCACCCTTTTCACATTCAATTCTTTTCATTCTTCAACCCTTGGTGCTTACCGAGAGTTCATTACTAGAACCTTGTTGGGTTTATTCAGTTCTAGCTCTATCTCATCCGCAATCTTCCCATATTCTCATTTTTCTCCTTTTTCAACATTCCTAAGGACTCTACACTATCTAGTGGATTGTCCAGGAAGATCCCCTGCAGATTCGGCGGATCGTGGGGCGAATACCTAACCTAACCATCCTTATAACACCATGCATAAATTAAATTGGTGGGTCTTTTAGTGCAGTTCATTCTTCCTTGAAACCAATTGAAAAATCATTAGGAAAAACAATCAAGGTACACGTGATACGAGATCAAAGCATTTTGTACCTAATAGTTTGATCATTTGAAAACCTCCCCTCAACATGTGCGTATGATTTAGAAATTGTTTGGCACATGGAGGCAAGAGTTCTTTGAAATAATTTCTTTGAAATAATTTCATGATCACAATTTTCATAGAAAAGCCATTTGATTTTCTTGGTAAATTCTCCCCTCAATATATGCGTAGTATATATTGAAATCATTTATCACATAGAGGCAAGAGTTCTTTTGAAGCACATTTCACGATCACACAAGCCATTAAGAAACCATTTAAAAACTCAATCAAGGTACTTTATGTTAAAACATAAAGGCATTTGCACCTCGATAGTTATGCTCCTCCTCAAAATGTGCCGAGATTGAAAGCGTTTAGCACATATGAGAGAAGCGACCGCACAATTAAATCAAAGCGATCACCTTTTATCAAATTTCATTATTAAATCACAAATTCTCCCCGATCAAAATATCAAACCCTTTGAGATTTTGGATCCCAAGTGATTTAATTAGGTTTAGAAAACATGGGAGAAAATGTGGCCTTATTTAAATACTCATCGGTTTTGGATAAATCCTCCTCCTCAACATGTGCATTATGTATATTGAAATCGTTTGGCACATGGAGCGGGGAGTGCCTTTAAAGGACTAAAACCAATTCCATTTAAAAGCATTTGAGATTTAAAACACGATCTCTACCCCGATCGAAATATCAAACCATTTGAGATTTGTGATCCCAACCGATTAAATCATTTAGAAAAATTTGGGGAAAGGCGTGGCAAGATTCAATTTTGAAAGATGACGAGATAAGGACCATTTTAAGACATTAAAGATTGTTAGTGTCGGTATGATAGTTTTAAGAGATCTTTTAAGTAAAACAAAACAATTTCACAATCAAACAAGAACAGAAAAAATTTCATTTTGAAAGACCTTGATTCTAAAGAAAAAATCATACCATGACATAACATTAAATCTTTAGATCACCACTTATATTGTACAATTCGGACTTTTATGAAGCAATATTGATTGAAAATAATTAATTTTAAATCACTCTCCCCCTCAATCGATGACCGAAGTCGATAATTGAGTGACTTAAGTTTTGATAAAATGAAGTCCGGTGATTTTCAAAATTTAGTCCGATATATTTTCAAAACAACATTTTTCCATTTTCAAAACAATTTAATTCATTTTACTCAAAAAATGTTTAAAAATGGTATCCTGCACAAAGATACATTAGTGGTTGAGAAGCTTTTGTTGATGTTGCTGATGTAGGGCTTGGAAGAAAAACCGTCTGCTGATGCAGTGAGACTTCTTCTTACGTTGCATTTTGAATGCCAACTGAGGTCCAATTAAGCTCCGTTTCTTCAATCACTTAGAAGAAAACCATCTGGCGATGCGGTGAGACCTCTTCGTTGCATAAATGCCAACTCTACATAGAAGTCCGATTAAGCTCGTTTCTTCATATGTCAACCCAAGATATAGTTACCCTTTCCTTTCGGCATCCAATCATCTTCAATTGTTGAATCCGGATCGGGAACATTCTTATATACCAATATACGCATCGTTAGTGAACACACATCTGAGATATATGGTGGTCGACATCACCATAACAATAATCGACTAATTAAAGTCAATTTAACATAACAATCGGATCATATAAGGCATGGGGTTTATGTGTTAATAAAACTCTAATCATCTAAACCTAACAATCATATCCTAAATTCCTAGTCCTTCGACACGAGGCAAATATCATTTTAATTAAGCACGTAGGATAATTAAAGCTCGTTAGATGATGTAGATTTGAACACATTCTCCCCTCAATCAATGACTCATTTTCGGAAGAGTTTAAAAAGCGGTGAAGTCATTGATTGAGTTTTCAAATTTTATCAAAACTCAAGGCGATTGTTTTTAAAGCAACTCATTTACCACCATTTGAAATAACCAAATATTTTTCGAAGAATTTTAGACGGAAAAACATTTGTGTAGGAGCAATGATCCTTGACATACTTTCCTTGTTTTGTTTTTAGGATAAGTGCAGAAATATTTTGAAAATAGTTTAAGCGTAGCACTTTCCTTCTTTAAAAAGCGGGTTGCTATCGAAATAATAGCAAGCCATAGTTTAACACGGTCACTGATCAAGTAAGCGCAAGCCATTATTTGAAGCCGGGTTACGATCGAAATAAGCATAAGCCATATTTTGAGACATGTTTAGAAAAGAATATTTACACCTCTGCTCGAACTTCATCTAAAGTCTCGTGCCATTATTGAATGACATTTCTAAGACCGTAGATGTTATCGATACGGAAGACATGTCAACAGAAAACATATTTTTGGAATTTTTCAAATTTTTCGATTGTTATGGGTTTTGTTGGTTTTATATTTTCTATTTTCTTTTCTTGGTTTTATATTTTTGTATTTGGTTTTGGATAAATATATACACGGATAGAGTAGATGATATAGTAAAGAAGATGATGATACGGTACCGAGATAAGGATATCGAAAAGACGTCGTAGAAGATAGAATCGTCATCTCTTAAACTTCCACCACCAAAGCATCCGAGGCTCGAATAGAATGTAGAACATGAGCCTTAGAGAAAATGAGACTTTGCGCCTTCCCCCAAACCGAAAATCCATAAGATGAGCAGATTCAAGCTCTATTTCAAGCTTGCCTTAGCGGTGCCTGTAAAAGCACACCATTATCATAAATCCCGCTGCTCCATTTAAGAACAATAATCGAGATTCTCCGTTCGGGGTTATATCATCCAATAGAAGAACAGCAACGTATCATCCCACACATAAATAACTCTTCTCAAATTTCATTCCACTAAAGTCTGACGCAATCCATTTCAAAAGGTGTCAAGAGAACACTTCCCCCGTATAGTTGAAATGATGCAGTCCGTCTCTTAGTATAATGCTCAAGAACTCTCCCGAATACACTTCATGAGGGAATGAAACACCTCCCATGTTCACATTTTCTTCCACGATGATCGTGTATGAAGCTCAAGAACCCAGTACACCAATACCCAAGAGCTCTCCGAATACACATCATGAGGGAATGAAACACCTCCCCATGTTCACATTTTCTTCCACGATGATCGTGTATGAGCTCAAGTATCCAAGTATACCAATACCCAAGGAAGGAATAATTGATAACATTGAAGAAGCAAGCCAAGTCATGATTATCTCTGCGGATGACAATCTCGTGGATGTCGACTCCGAATAAGTGATTATATCTACGAATCACCGATTAATCCTCAAGTGAAACAAATTGGCGCCTCAATGTACACAATTCTCTCTCTCGATGATTGTGATAACATCGAGATCATCACGCACTTGTGTACCTCTTTTATCTTGAAACTAACTCTTCCATCGCTCCCCACATAGTTGGAATAAGAATACTAAACGCCTTGATGAGTAAAACCTTGAGTTTCTCTGCGGTCATGACATTTGTTTTCCGGGATATCTTCAATCACTTAGAAGAATTAAGTTCATCAAGTTTACTAGCCATGAGTCAAACCTTGAGTTTCTCATGTAATAACATTTGTCTTCCGAGATATCTTCAATTTCTTAGAAGTATTAAGTACATCAAGTTTACTCGTTTAGATGCTTGTCTCCTTCCCTTTCTACGGTTTTGATACTTGAATCAAGCAACTCTTTGAATGCCCAAATACTTGAAATTTGTTGAGAAGATCGCTTGAAGTCTTTGTGAGAATCAACATCTTTGAATAATGTGAGCAAGTCTAATTGGGGATTAAATTTGACATATCACATTCCCCAATTAGTGCTCTCCCTGACCGACAATCTTTTGATAAATGCCCGGATTAAGAAGAAGTCTTTAGATCATTAAATGCAACTCGTCTTTGGTCTTCTAACATATAGCAAGAAATGTAGAGCAGATGTAGACTCGACCTTCTTCAAGATTGTCCGGTGGGGAATAGATAGTTAACATCTTCATTTCACCAAAACACAAGAATATCACCAAAAGCATCCCAATTAACTTACATCTTGCAAATCCCTTAATTAAGATCCTCCCAATCAAACAAGAACGAGAAAGATGTTCATCAAAGAAATCGACAATCGACCATAGCGAACACAAGAAATGGTAACACCAAGCAAACAATCACATCAAACAAGAACGAAGGTTGTTCGAATCATCATGTTGATGTGCGTGAAGCATTAACGAAGCACATTGTCAATAAACTCATATCGACTGTGAAGATGTCAACTAACGACTCTTAGAAGAAACTCCATGTAAAGATGACCCGATAAGAAGAAGCTCGGTTCTTACATGAGTTTAGAGCCGTATGACCATTAAATTCTCAAATAATAATCAACCATGCGGTGGTTTCACTTCTTCTCCCTTCAAGAATTGCATACGGGTTGCCATTCTTGATTAAATAAGTGAAAATCATCCGAATGTTCTATTCACACTTCTCTCCCATAAAATAAGCACGTGATGTCGCCATCTTCATTATAATCGAGCAAGTGGAATGAGAAGAACAATCGATGGTAGCCCAGTTCACTTGATGACCAAGCGCATGGAAAAAGTATGAAGCATGTTGATGAGAATGGTCATAATAAGAAGATTTCTCTTCTTCGAAGATAATCTTGTACTTGAAGCGTACATTTCTTTTCTTTAGAGAACGAGGCATGAGTTGTTGTGTTCATACGTCATAATCTCTCTCTTTTCATCTACTCTTGGCAAACTTGTAATCAGCCCCATTATCATTCAGTAGGCTATTTGTCGTGACAACTGATGGAGAAAACCCAATATGATGAATTTGACCATGAAGTAAACACCCCGAACTCGTGACTTAAACTTGCACATATGTAACAAAGAGCGGTGCCGATTTCCATTAGCATCTCTAAGTACTCTCTATGTACTCTATATTCTTCAACCAACCAACCATCAAGTATAAGACGTACATTACCTCTTGAAAATCCACAATTGAATGTGACACTGAGCACTACAACGTAACTCCTTAAAGTGATAGTTATTTTGTAGTGGTAAGAGCCCAATTCCCCAGTGGTAAAGAAAAGGTAAAGATACCCAACAATAACTAGATTTCCAAGTCTTCATTTTTATAATAAGCTAGAACAAGGATCATGAAGAATCTTCATCCAACCATTCCGATATCTTGGATACTAAGTACACTCGCCCATGATAATTCACTTCAACCTCAAATAAATTATACTGAATTAACGCCGTTGTCACATCTTGTGGTTCAAAGCTCAATTCTAGCCTCCTTTGACGTTTAAAGTGAACTATGATAATGGTTTTCATCACGACCATGGTTAAAACACGTAACCCGTAAAACCATGTAATAACCAAACTACCATGACGAATATTCAAACACATCAATTCATGAAGTACTTCCTTTTATCCCTTCTTTGAGCGTAAACCGCAACACCGAGATCGGTAAGATCGAATTACACTTTCTCTTCTCCAAGATGGTTCAATCATTACGGATTTTACAACTCTATGATTTAAACCAGAAATAGTTTCTTTCGGGATTTTACAAAACCAAGAATAACCCGTAAGATAGATCCGTAAATGCACTTTACTAATACCGGGATGTTTCCATTGTCACGGATTTTACAAGTCTATGATTTAAACCGAGAAATAGTTTCTTTCGCGGGATTTTACAAAATCAAGACTAAACCGTAAACAATGTCAGCTTGAATGTGTTATGACAACTTTGGTTTCGGTGAATAATTGTTTTAGGGAAACATGCAGCGGTTCATCAGCGGTTCATACTCCAACATCAACAACATCATCAACAATTCTTTACCCAAATGTAGACAACTTCACAAACCACACTAAGTCGAATAGTAAAAACTACTTCCCCCTGAGTTTGACCGTAAACCATCAAAGTACACGTTTCTCCCCCATGATGGTTTCGAACTTTCGGAAGCATCATAAACTTGTACGACCATTTGCACGAAAAGTTCTTGTCATAAGCAAGCATCTTGAAAGATCACGACTGACGTTGAAGATACTTGAAAGATTTTGCTTAGACTGTGAAGTATTATTGACATTCAGTGGCGACGAATATATCATGAGAATTGTTGATCACACTACAACCAATCAATCCATTGGTACACACATCATTCACGTATTCTGACGGCTATTGCAGTGACAACAAGGTGAAGTAAACACGATACGCCAAACTTGATCATGAAATGAAATTCCCCAGATTAATTACTTAAACTTGTATTCATCCTTGTGAAAAAGAAACGGTGTACCCAAAGTACAAAACCTCTTGATGTATCCTCAACTGCGTGAGACACCGAAGTGATAGCTACGTTGTGGGTCAAGCAAGAAAGAATCACAACCGTAACTAAATAGCCAAGTCTTTATCACCCTCTATAAACGCCCAAACAAGTCATCTTCGCGGAAGGGTAGAAAGAAAGAAGACGAACTAAGTAAACGTGCCCGAAAAACTTACTTCAAATTCAAACAAGAAATACCGTACCAACAACCTTGTAGTCAATATTGTTCATCAAATGAAGCCGGACGTAATAATCTTCGTGAGGATGCATAAACCAAGCATACCCGACCCACACAACACAACAACTCTAATTATCAAATCGGATCACAACAAACCTCATCATCATCAATTCTCTTTAACAAATCTCATAATCAATCAAATCTCACCATCATGTCACATCATCAAATCACCGTCTCAAATCTCATATTATCACAAAATGCATAAAATCCAAATCTCATAACTTCCAAATCTTGAGAATCCTTCCAACCCATCATATATCGACCCAAACTTGGTTCGTGTAATAATCGAGGCCGGTCCATGAGAATCAATCCAATCATCCAAGTTACATATTTCCTGGTTCTAAATTACAAAATTCATATCCATGGTTCATATATTTCTTGGGCTATTAACGAACATTTGAAGAAATCACTAACTCTTTCCGGTCCATCATTATCTTCGGTCTATATTAAATAATCAAATCTCACAAAACCGATCCCAAGTCAACATTAATCAAGATCCACACTATATCCAACTTGGTCCAACTCCAAATAAAATCCGAGTACAAATTTAGAGTAGTACACATTGAGTAACATAAATTTAACATATACTCAAATTTAATACCCAATGTAACAATTTGTTCATACATATGCTTAGTCCAATGTTTGATATATCATGTGATCCCAACTTTAAACATTTGGCCAATGTTCTAATTTTAAGGAGTATACCACCTGATCCCTTATTCTTCCATCCAATACCCACAAATGCAAGGCCCAAATTCAGACGAGGAGCCCATGAGCACATGAAGAAGTACAGTCCAATTGACACACGACAAACACAGAAGGTACCCTAATGTTTAGGGGATATATAATACCACTAAATCACATCACACCCTAATCTTACTCAAACCCTAATCACATACGGTCCGCCCCATTCCAGTTCATCAAACCTAATTTAACTCACCACACCACCAAATCTATCACACTGTAATAAAAATCCTCCATGAAAACCTTCCTAGATGAGTACCCATTTCGACCTAGCCACAGGGATGGCATGAGGTTGAGACCTGGTTCGAGTTAGCCATAGAGATGGTGTCAAGGTCTTTGTATCAAGGCTACAAGATCATTACTTCAAGCTCGGTAATGACTTTGTGAGTTACATAATGTTTTGATTGTTTGTTATTCCCTTGTTTGACCGAATAAGAATACGAATGAAACCTTTAATAGGTTTTGTTCAACATCGATTTTCGGACATTATCACAAAACAATGATCGATGATGGATTAACATGTGATAAGATCTTTAATAAGCGAATATTAATAGATATTCACATGAAATCGAGATCTTTTCATAACACGACTTTACCTTGAATTGAACAAAATATATGACTCGAGTATTATATAAGATCTATGATGTTAACACTTTCTTGTGAAGGACTCTTGAAGTCAGATTTAAGATATTACCACAAGGAAAGTAGACTGAGATCTTTGACTTAATTAATTTTTGTTTGAATCTTGGTCACTGAAGCTGTGGATATGTTATTATTTGTCATTCCTTAAGAGTCTTGTTGAATGATGAGAGTTGATGGAGTAAGGTTAGTATGGAATTGAAAGTAGAATCAGTTTTGTTCTTGGCATCTCGTTTTTGTTGGACTGATGATAGGTTTGAAATCTGAGGTCGATATGTTGAATGATATTTGGTATATGGTATGTTGTGGTAAAGGTCGAGTCATATTCTTCTTCATCTTCATTCTGTCAACTCGCATACTCATGTTGAGTCAAGTCGTTTCATATAGTTGTAACAACATCTGATTAGTCCAACTTGCTTTGACAACTCGCATCTGCTTTTCTGAGTCAACTCGCTTATGTTCATTGTAGCCGGACAGCATGACAGCAACTCGCTTTGACATTATTAAGCAACTCGCTAAATAGCGAGTGCAACTCGCTTATTTTTCAAAATGTCTTATAACAACTAGCATTCAAAATGCTAGTACTCAACTCGCATATCCATTATAGCAACTCGCTCAATAGCAAGTGCAGATTACCATATCGAGTTAAGTAACTCGCATTATTCATGACCAACTCGCTTTTGAAATGCCTTTGAATGGATGAAGGTAGCAGTCGCAACTCGCATCCAAGAATACCACAACTCGCTCAACATTAAAAAATGTTTAACAACTCGCATGTATTAATAAGACCAACTCGCATCCAAGCGGATAATGAACAACATCCGAAGCGAAATGCGGACTCAAATTTAGACCCATTGATTTAACCGACTTGGCAATAAACCGACAACTTGACCATATTACAATCTGTAAACTGTAAACATTTAAAGAGAACCATTTAACCACATCGGTTTTAAAAGCGTACATGACCACGCATACATGATTTGCACCATGTTAAATGTAAAACAATGACCACTCAAACTTTTACCACTTATAAGATCATATTCAACCATCAAACCCAACCTTCACAAACCGCATGAAAGACCACTTAAAAAAACATAAGAACCGTATAAAGAACCCGTTAAAACCATGAGATAAACCGCGAGAATCAAAACAAACAACACAACTGATAAAATCGTTTATAAGCTCAGCTAGGGATCAATAACAAAGATAATAAACATAATACGCAGCGGAATAATCAAAACAATACTTTGTTATTGAACAAGGTTTTTCAATCACTAATACTCACTAATCTTAGACGTTTATAGGAACACGTCTACTAACTAAACTAATAACCTAGGCGTTTACATGAACATACGCCTAGGACACACTAATCTAAAACCAATACCCTAGACGTTCTCCCCTAACGTCTAGGCTAAACACACACCTTTTAGTCGACTACATATTGGAAGACTTAATTAAAACCTACATCCTATGTCCTCTTTATATATTAGAGGATAAGGACTAATAAATAAAACTTCTTTTGCAAGCTAGTCCTTCCATCTTTTAATAGGTTTCCTTCTTGTCATATTAAGTCCCTCTTGTTTCATTCTTTTTGTCTTTATCAACTTAAACATATAATTCCCAACAATCTTCCCCTAGTTGATAATGACAAAACCATTCTTGAACGAACTTCCCTAGACGAAGTAGAGAAATTGAGATCATGGATCTCACCATGAATGAAACAAGTATGTCTTCCTTTGTCTTCCCCTTTATCCATGCCACGCCACTCAAACATCTCTTCCCCTTTTTGTTATTATCTAAATAGGGAACGATGCAAATAATGATCTTGACCACTACGAACCAATATCATACTTCCAATTTAAGCCGTCCAATGCTTCAAATCGCCCACCATTACGCATCATAAGAAAATGGATCCAAAAGCAAGTGAAAACTTCAACAAGCGGTAGTAATAATGATCAATGAGTAAAATCAAACACTTCCCTTGAGTGATGCATGTAGATGGTTAAACTTTTAACAATAAGCTTCTCTTAAAACCATATGTTAACCATCTTCTTGATTCTTCAAAATCGTAAGCTCCTTGTAATGATCACTTTGTGAAGAAAAGCAAATATAACGAACTTGATGAAAAGTAAAATTTCCCAAACTTGTGTCTTAAATCAGTACTATCCACGGAACTCCATACTTATACTGGACAAAATATAAGTAGACCGCAATCCTTGAAAAGAATCCTCAACTAGTATGAGACACCGAGCACTACAATGTAACTCCTTCAAGTGATAGACAATGTGCATAGAGCATTATAAGAAAAATCACACATTGCTAGATTCAACAAGCTAGATGATAAGAACACAAACCAAGCAATTTCACTTCACCTTCAAATAAGTGATAAATAATCTTCTTCGTAATCAATTCTTCAATAAATCTCCATAACAAGCCTTTTTAAATCCTTTTAAGAACATAAATTTCTTCCTCTGTGTGTGAACAATAACCTCTGTGTGTGTCATCCAAAAATCATGCTCAACTTCCCCTTAAATCAAAAATCTTCTCGTAATAAAGCATGAGCAGTATGTTGGGAAGGAGCAGTACTTTTAAAATCCTCCGAGCAGTACTTTCATCAAGCGCGAACAGTACTTTTAAACCTGCAGTACCTTGAAAATTCCATCTCGTCTGATCACCAGTACTTTTAAAAATCAATGAGCAGTACCTAAAAAAAATTATGCAGCAGCAACAGTACGTTAACAAATTACCAGTACTTTCAAAAACCCCCAACAGTACTTTCAAATTCACAGTACTTTGTAAGAACTCAAGCAGTACTTTAAACATTCTTGGATCAGAATCAAATCACCACTTCGTCCACATCGAATACAGAATAGTTAAGTAATAGGGATCCCTTGTTAATATCACGTGAGAAACTAAACGTGATATCACAACATATTGATACGAATAAAGACAAACTGACCAATCCACAAATTAAATTAGTATGGAGTACCCACGTGATCACAATATAATATCTCGTAGGTCTCATTATAGTCATCAAAAGACAACCTCAAGCCCATGTGATCATCAAACAGTAGAAGGCAGCGCATCAATAACAAACTCATGGGACCCGATCATCCCGAACCCACGTGAATCCAATCAAAACCTTTATATTACTTGCGTACCAATCAAAATAATGCAGTACGTCGTACACAGTAATAACCCAAATTGATTTAAATATTCAATATATCGCCATGATTAAAAATAGTACCAGGTGTATAATCGATACCATAAAGTCGAGTCAGATCATCTTTAAAACTGCATCTTGCCAATAAAACCTTGTAATCCCTATATCAAGAGCTCCCCGCTCTGATACCAATTGATAAAATCATTTATAAGCTCAGCTAGGGATCAATAACAAAGATAATAAACATAATACGCAGCGGAATAATCAAAACAATACTTTGTTATTGAACAAGGTTTTTCAATCACTAATACTCACTAATCTTAGACGTTTATAGGAACACGTCTACTAACTAAACTAATAACCTAGGCGTTTACATGAACATACGCCTAGGACACACTAATCTAAAACCAATACCCTAGACGTTCTCCCCTAACGTCTAGGCTAAACACACACCTTTTAGTCGACTACATATTGGAAGACTTAATTAAAACCTACATCCTATGTCCTCTTTATATACTAGAGGATAAGGACTAATAAATAAAACTTCTTTTGCAAGCAAGTCCTTCCATCTTTTAATAGGTTTCCTTCTTGTCATATTAAGTCCCTCTTGTTTCATTCTTTTTGTCTTTATCAACTTAAACATATACTTCCCAACAATAACCTTGGCTCTGGTACCAATTGTAGGATCACGAATATTAGGTTGTTTGATGATTCGGGTGGTCTAGGATTGTGATTAAACAAGAAAGCCATTTTAGAGATGAAGAGAGTTGAGAGGAGGTTCTTGAAAGAGAGTTGCTTATCAAAAGTGAAAGGTTTATTCAAAGAGCCACACCCTTCCATGGATGGAAGGGGTATTTATAGTTCTGATCACACGACCTCCTATCGGCTGTGGATCGGTGTCGATGGGTAAAGACCGTCCTTCCTCCACGGTGTTGCTCTAAACTAAACTACGCTACAAACTAACTAATAAGCGATAAATAACGTAACTAATGATATGTCTACGAGCTAACTTATGCTAGATAATACTTGGGGTGACCAACACTTCACTATGGAATTTTCTGATTCCTAACACAAGCAAAACTCTCACTCACACACCTACTTAGCTACTGTATTTCAAGAATAAAGGAAGAGGAAGGGAAGGTTGTAGCTTTGTAAAAACTTTGGTAACATATTAGAAGTCGAATCGGGATAGCCGATTCTAGCTGAGTCTTTCCAAAACACAAGGCCTTGTAAGTTTTCTAAACTTTTTCAATATCACTTACATTTCCTAATATCATAAAAATATGTTTAGAACCATGGGATTAAGAAGCATTTTTTTTCTTTCTTTTCTGTTAACGAGAGCTCAAATAAAAACACCTCCTTCGTTACATATTTTTTTCAAACTTAAAAATTCAACTTACAACATGGGTCACTTGGATAAACTATTAACATGTTAATAAACTACAAAAACAAGACATAAGCTTCATAAGATTTGACCTTGTTTTCTTTCTTTTTCTCTTCCTGTCGCGAACCACCCCAAACACCTCAGTTTACTTTCTTTCTCTTCTGGTCACGACAGCAAAACCAAGCACCCTTATCATATGTTTATAAGCTAAACTACCTATTAAGCCCTTTACATAAGCTTACCAACATACTATCAAACTATAACAATAAGCTACAAGACTTTTAAAAGCTTTCGTCATTATTTTCTTCTTTTTCTTTTCTTGTCGAGAACCAAGCAAACACCCCTCTTTGATCGGGTTTTAAACCCATAAGCTATAAGCTATAAGCCGAACATTTTGGTTACCTAAATAAGCTCCTAACAAGGTTTGGAAAGCCACTAGACTTTGGCCAAAATTCCCGCGAGAACTCACTTTGCTTCTCTCTTTTCTTTTGGTCGCATGCACAAAACCAAACGCACCTTAAAGGGCTGTAAAAGCCTATAAGCTAAATATTAAGCTCATAAGCCTTCACAACTTATCCTTAATCTTAAAACATCTTATATTGATAAGCTATAACAAGCCACATCCTTCGTGAATCCAAAAACGCAAATTTGTAAAATAAGGACTATGTACGTAACGACAACCATGCATGGAGGTTAAAAGCGTTAAACTTGGAGTTTCTTGGTCCAAAACTGTAAATTTAGTTAATGTTATAGAATAAGGACTATGCATGTAATTTGCAAAATGCATAAAGGGCTTGTCTTGCCAAATTTTTAAAACTATATATATATAGGACTAAACTTAAAAATAAATTCATGCATGGGGATAAAAAGTGTAATTATGAATTAATAAGTTACAAAAAGAACCTCTAATGGAAATCAAACTTAAGCAAGGGATATAAAGTGTCACTTTTGAAACCCCAAGGTAGAAACTGTCATTTCACTAAAGTTGAGGGGTATAAATTGTCATTTTATAAAAGATCGAGGGTATAAACTGTCAATACTAAAAACCATAATATGAAGTGTAACATATTATATTATTACGGGAATGTACTTTTAATACATATCGACTTGATCAATATATGGGATATCTTTGTCTCGTTAATAATCAAACAACCTTAAAAATGAAATATGATAAAACTTATTCTCCGCTAACTTTTGAAAAGACTTCAAAATTATAAAATCTATCATTTGTACTTTTCTCATTTAACCATACGCGTTGTTCTAATTCCACACAAAGATTCACTAATAATTATCGATAAAACACATATTGTACTATTACTAAAATATTACGTATTGATAAAGTTTTGAACGACAACAACGTACTAAAACTTGACATACCAACTCAGTTCGCGTGTCGGAGCAGTTTGTTCACACAACTTGATTAGTTTTCCAACCAAACTACTGTACTATCAAGGTGAGTCCGTAGTCCCACTTTTATATGTTTTTCAACCCTGTGGGGAGATACATGCTACAAACCTGAACACAAGTATTTTTCTGTATGCTATCCTGATTGATATTGCCTAAGTTCCCACCATTGCCACTAAAAGACCCTCATATCATGCACCATTAATCACTTGCGAGTGAACCCGAGTATAGTGAATAGATCTATTGGTAGTTGATGCCCCATTTGTGTTAGCCGGATAGGTAACCAAATGCACTATATTTGAGAATAAACGGGAGAATGGCAAGCTCCTGCCCGAGGGCACTATTACAGACAGCATCTTTATGATGTATGTACTAACATCATTTTTATGATGTCTAACTGTTAAGGTTTGCGTGTCATGAGACTTAAGGCAATATACGGTACTGCAATATTTCCATTATCTAAATTATGTTCAACTGATTATTATTCAAACACTATGGATTCACTCAACCTTTGTGTTGACTTTTATAGCATGTTTTATCTCAGGCAACTAAAGCACGACTTGGCACGGAGTGGCAATGGAATTTCTTATAAAAAGGGTGTCCACTATGTTTTCATTCAAACTTAAGTACTTCTATATGTATAATATTCCGTTGGGACCTCTCTTTTGTATAAACTCTGAATAAATAAATGAATGATAACTGTTTTATCTAAAAACGTCTCTTTTGAGTCGTTTTCTATTATTATGACTACGATACCTGAAGTAATACCCCAAATTTATTTCCGCTGCGTATATCAAAATATGGGGGTGTTACAGAATGGTACTAGAGCCATAGTTATAGAGAACAAGGTGCAAACCTAAACTATAACTATTTCTCACACTTAAATAAAGTCCTCAGGTACGCCACCAAAACACTACTTATGCGTATTTATTTGATTATTTAGTTACATAGTGAAATATTTATAATTACCGGGTTCTTACGAGTTATGTCTACTTACGCCCCTTATTATCATCCTATCGGATTTCGAGCCCGAGGATACTCATCCCTCCACGGATCCATCAGTTCATTCCCCAGGACCTAGACACGCCACGAGTCGATCCTTGGAGGAGCCATCTAAGGACATCCCGATAGTACCTAATATTGCTCCTTTTCCTGATGACCCGTATATGCAAGTTAGAAGGGAATATCATACCATTGCAGACTCAGGGTCATCTGAGTCAGAATCTTCTTCGTCTACTGTGTCACCACCGGCATCACCCACACTAGTTAGACGTAAGAAAGTTCGGATCTTACAGCCTTACAAACCCGAACCATTCATGGAACTATACAGCTACCACCCTAATGGTCCAATCAGAAAGAACACACCACGTAAAAGGGTATTTTCTACCCAACCACGTTCTTTCAAGGCACCATTAACACCATCAGATCCACCACCACCACCCTTATCGGACGCTCCACCGTTTCGCCCTAGGAAGACCCGTGAGACTGCACGGAAAAGGACATTTCATGTGCCTTCACAGCCAGCACCACCATCACCACACCCACATCCATACATGCTACCTACATATGTACCACCATCAGTTCCAGCATCTTCACCACCACCTCCGCCATCACTTCATCCCCAAGATGTTATCCTTGAGGAAGTGATGCCACCTCGAAAGAGAACCTGCTTTTATCCACCACCATCATCTGCAGATTTCACTCCCCCATCTCAACCATTTGAGCTCGAAGAGAGAGAAAGGGCCATTATTGCACGATACAACTCTTTACGATCACCCACTCCTGATCTCCCTACTCCACCACGGGTGTTCGAGATAGAAGAAAGTTCACAGGCAGCAATGGACCGAGAGCCTACGACATGAGGAACATATTGACACTGCCTTAGGTCACCTCGATGAGTTACCTCTTGAGCGCATTGAGTCAGTCGAGGATACAGCTGAGGATCTAGTTGCTAAGCAAGCAACCATACAGCAGGAGTTAGACACTTTAAGCACAGGGTTAAAAGAGACTCATGAAAAGGTAAATAATCTAGAGGAACGTCACGGACAGCTAAGACAGGATATACCTTTGCTATATGACAATGAACTGAAGTTACTACAAGAGATGATGAAGCGGAACGATGATCTAGTGATAGCTCAATCTATGATTGCCACATTAGAGACAGTTGTGGAAGATATTCAGGTTCGATACCAAGAGCACATGCAGACTCTTCTCAAGAAGATCACAGAGCTTGAGAGTCGTCTTGGAGGAGCATCTGGCAGCCATTAGACTAGATCTTTATCTACCAGCCTTTGTACCATATCCAGCCATAGGGTGTGTATATAACACTAGTATCTAGTTTGTTGCTTTTGTACTATATCCCGGCCATGGGATGTGTGGTATAAATATAACAATAGTATCTAGCTCGTTGTATATCTACCAGCTTTTGTACTATATCCCAGCCACAGGATGTGTGGCATAAATATGACGCTTGTATCTATTTTGTTGTATAACAAACTTGCAAGTTATTTATGACTATATGTGGTTGTGATTTCGTTATACCTTGTTGTGATATGATATCGGTTGATGTGGGCTAGAGTTGATCATTTTATATACATGAATGATAGTATCGGACGATTTTGTGACTTTGTATTATGGCAAGATTGTTATAATTCCTACGTATTCACCTTGTTATTTGCATTATTCTAACATAACACGGTCATTATACAAATTCTAAACATGTGTTTTGTAGTATTAATAGAAATATGCCTCCAAAAGGAAAACAACTACGATACCGAACCAACCATGACTCAGTCGCTATCGGAAATTGGTTGTCGATAGTGTTGATACATCATTAAAAACTCAAGAAGCAATGGCTCGCTCGGCAAAGCACCAATATGAGGACCGGAGAAAGCGAGACAGATGTAGCTCGAAAATGCACCTACAAAGACTTTATGATTTGCAAACCAACCTATTTTAAGGGAACCAAGGAGTAAGCGATCTTGCTCGTTGGTTTGACGCACGAAAAAGTCTTTATGAGAAGTGGTTGATCGACGATCGCAAAGTCACGCTTGCCATGTGGACTCTTCGGATGATGCCCTGTCTTGGTGGAATTCTTCCGCCCAAACTATGGGTATTGAAAGAGCTTACCAACTCACCGGGATGATTTCAAAGCAGAAAATCTTGAAAAGTATCGTCCTCAGATCGAGATCAAAAGCTAGAAGATGAGTTCCACCTTTTGATAGTGAAAGGAGACGACCTCAAAACTTACAACAGAGATTCCAGAACTCATGGTATTGTGCCCAACCATGGTACCGCACTTGAGAAGCTGTTGGAATAATATACCGAAGGACTACCTCGAAGCATTGAGGGGAACGCCACCTCGTCTAAACCCCAGAAATTGGAAGAAGCCATCTCCACCGCTCAAAATTACTGGATCGAGAAATCAAACATAATTCTACACAAAGGAATAATGATCACAAACAAAAGTTTGATGACAAAAGAACCACCCATCACAACAACAACAACTACCCCAACAACAACAATTACCGCAACAACAACAACCGTAGCAATAACTATAATTATCAGCAAAACCGCAACCACCACCACAACCAACAGAACCGCATACAGGAAGCTGTCAGAGCCTATATTGCCACACCTGCTGAAGGGAGTGGTTATATTGGAAAGTACCCTCTGTGCTACCAATGCATGTTGCATCACAATAGGCCTTGCATTGTTAGGTGCACAAAATGTCGGAAGATCGGCCATCAGAGCAAAGACTGCAGAGCCACTGGTGTTAACTTACAACCAATAGCCGTGATATGCCACGAATGTGGTGAAAAAGGACACTACAAGAATCGGTGCCCAAAACAGAATGCTAACCAGAACAACAATGCCCGTAGAAGAGTTTGCTTGCTATAAGACAAAAACACTCAGCATAACCCGGATGTGGTCACGGGTACGTTTCCTCTTAACCAACATCTAGCTAAAGTATTATTTGATTCAGGAGCCGATAAAAGTTTAATATCTATCCATTTTGCTTCCTTACTTAAACTCACTCCCACTGCCTTAAGCAAAACCTACAAAATTGAACTAGCCAATGAAAAACTAGTAGGCACCAACTCAATAATCCAAGGTTGCACCTTAACCTTACTAAACCAACCTTTCAACATTAATCTCATACCCATTGAACTCGGTAGCTTTGACGTAATCATCAGCATGGATGGGTTATCCAAGTACCATGCAAGAATCATGTATGACGAAAAGGTGGTTCACATTCCATTCAAGGGTGAGACTTTGATTATTTGAGGTAATCAAAGTAAAACCAAATTAAGCATTATATCTTGCATCAAAACCGCGAAGTATATCGACAGAGGATGTCACGCATTCCTAGCTCATGTGACAGAGAAAAAGTTGGATGAGAAATGACTAGAAGATGTACCCGTGGTAAGAGACTTTCCAGAAGTTTTTCCTGAAGAATTGCCTGGTCTACCACTTATTCCCCAGGTAGAATTCCAAATTGACTTGGTGCCAGGAGCAGCGCCAGTAGCACGAGCCCCCTATCGCTTAGCCCCATCGGAAATGCAAGAACTTTCCAATCAACTACAGGAGTTACTGGATAGAGGTTTCATTCGACCAAGTTCTTCACCCTGGGGAGCTCCTGTCAAAAAGAAGGACGGATCATTTAGGATGTGTATTGATTACCGGGAGTTGAATAAACTTACGGTGAAGAATCGATATCCATTACCAAGGATCGATGATTTGTTTGATCAACTACAAGGATCGAGTGTCTACTTGAAGATTGATTTGAGATTGGGTTATCATCAGCTACGAGTCAAGGAAGAAGATTCCTAAAACAGCCTTCCGAACAAGATACGGTCACTATGAATTTCAAGTAATGCCATTTGGGTTAACCAATGCACCAGCCGTGTTTATGGATCTCATGAACCGGGTGTGCAAACCTTATCTGGATAAATTTGTGATTGTGTTTATTTATGACATTCTCATCTACTCTCGAAACAAAGAAGAACATAAAGGGCATTTGAGAACTATTATGGAATTGCTCAAGAAAGAACAATTATATGCAAAATTCTCCAAGTGTGATTTTTGGATTCACACTGCGTTTTAGGCACGTGATTGACCGCCACGACATTCACGTAGATCCCTCTAAAATAGAAGCAGTCAAGAATTGGGCAACTCCTACAACACCCACTGAGGTACGTCAATTCTTAGGACTGGCTGGCTATTATCGTAGATTCATAGAAGGATTCTCAAAGATTGCCAAATCTTTAACCGAGTTAACTCAAAAGAACAAGAAATACATCTGGGGAGAAGATCAAGAGGAAGCATTCCAGCTGTTAAAGCAAAAGCTTTGCGAAGCTCCAATTCTAGCGCTACCCGAAGGAAATGATGATTTCGTTGTTTACTGCGACGCATCACATCAAGGTTTGGGCGCCGTATTAATGCAAAGGGAAAAGGTTATTGCTTATGCCTCCTAAATGCTCAGGCCTCATGAAGGGAAGTACACGACTCATGATCTCGAACTAGGAGCAGTAGTGTTAGCCTCCAACATATTCTTGACCGTAAAGATTTAAACATGTGGCAAGCGTCGATGGTTAGAATTGCTAAGTGACTATGATTGTGAAATTTGTTATCACCCGGAAAAGCAAATGTTGTAGCGAGATGCTTTAGCGAGGAAAGAACGGATTAAGCCTCTTGAGTCGAGCTTTAGTCATGACCATTAACTTGGAATTTCCATCCAAAATTCTCAAAGCACAAAGCTGAAGCAATGAAAGAAGAAAACGTTCGAAGCTAAAATTTAAGAGGTATGGACAAGGCGTTTGAAAGTCGCTCGATGGAACACGTTATATAAAGAACAGAAGCTGGTTGCCACTCTTTGGTGACTTGAGAAATGTGATTATGCATGACCCACACAAGTCAAAATATTCCATTCACCCAGGTTCCGAAAAGATGTATCAGGATCTCAAGAAGCTTTACTAGTGGCCAAACATGAAAGCTGACATCGCAGAGTATGTCAGTAAATGTTTGACATGTTCACAAGTTAAGGTTGAGCATCAAAAATCGTCTGGCTTGTTAATTCAACCAGAGATTCCCGAATGGAAGTGGGAAAGAATAACCATGGACTTCATCACTAAGTTACCTAGGACATCAAGCGGGTATGACACTATTTGGGTCATCATTGATCGCCTTACGAAATCAACACACTTTTTACCAATCAAGGAGACAGATGAAATGGAAAGCATCGCCCGATTATACCTGAAAGAGGTAGTCTCACGACATGGAGTACCAATTTCCATTATCTCAGATCGTGATTCTCGTTTCACATCCCGATTTTGGCAATCGCTTTAGAAAACTTTGGGTACTCAGTTAGATATGAGTACTGCTTACCACCCTCAAACAGACGGACAAAGTGAAAGAACCATCCAAACGTTGGAAGATATGCTCCGAGCATGTGTAATAGACTTTGGAAAATGATGGGATAGACACTTGCCTTTGGTATAATTCTCATACAACAACAGCTATCATGCCAGTATTAAGGCGGCACCATTCAAGCACATTATGGTGGAAGTGCGATCACCCGTCTGTTGAGTGAGGTTGAGAGGCTCAACTCACCGGACAGAGATCAATCAGAAACCACCGATAAAATAGTACAAATTAAGCAGCGTTTACAAGCGAGCGAGATAGACAAAAGAGCTACGCCGATGAGGCGAAACCTATGGAGTTCAAGTTGGGGACAAAGTCATGTTAAAAATATCACCAAGGAAAGGTGTTGTTAGATTTGGAAAATGGGGAAAGCTGAATCCCAGATACATCGGGCCATTCAAGATTCTTGAGTGAGTAGGCCTAGTAGGCTACAAAATTGAGCTTCCTGTAGAGCTCAGTAATATACACCCTACCTTTCATGTCTCTAATCTTAAGAAGTGTTTATTAGATGAAACACTTGTTATCCCAATGAAAGAACTTCAGCTCGATGACAAACTCAGTTTTGTGGAAGAACCCGTGAAGATTATGGACAGAGATGTCAAGCAATTGAAATGAAACCATATCCCCATTGTTAAAGTTAGATGGAACTCTAAAAGAGGACCAGAATTCACTTGGGAACGGGAAGATCAAATTCGTACAAAATATCCTCACCTTTTTCCCAACACCTCAACCAACACGGACCGAATCTCGGACGAGATTCCGTTGACGGGAATGTTGTAACCATCGGTAAAATTTCCCTTTGTACTAAGTTAATATAATCCATTTTTACGTATATATATATATATATATATATATATATATATATATATATATATATATATATATATATATATATATATATATATATATATATATATATATATATATATATATATATATATATATATATATATATATATATATATATATATATATATATATATATATATATATTTAAATGTTATTAGTTCATAACGACTATTTAATGTGATTTAACCCACATTCTTACTAAACTGCTCACATGCGGACCGACACCAACATGCCTTATGTTTATTTCAAATAAACATCCCTATGGGTCAAGTATAAAAGTTTTCAACTTTTAATTGCCACTTTACGTTAATTCGTAAACGTACGATTACTAAGTGTTCAAACTAAACGTTTGATATCAAATAGGGTTTTCACAAAACCCTAAGTCATTATAACTATGATTTCACATAATGATCGATGCTGAACCGTCAAGTTTTATCACACAAACTGACCACTTGTGAATGGCCAACCGTAATAAACTTCAAACAGATCAGACACCAATGCAATGAAGATCAAGAGGAGTGTAGTGTTTCCCCAGGTCGTTATGTCCCAACGAGCTGTGCGATGAATCACCAAACGAATAGTGATCGTGAGAATTTGAACGGAAAAAGGGTTTGTGATAGATTATAACTAAAGAAAAAGTATAAAAACTACAAGGGCTTAAATGCAAATTAAAGAAAATTAAAAGATAAATTATATTAAATAAACGCTATCACTATTTGCAAAATGATGTTTTTGATTTTCTTTTATAAATTTAAATTAAAACTACGTGACGCACAAAAGAAAATGTGAAAGCTGACAATATTAATCCTAAAAATATAAAAATGATATTTTACAAACCTAATGATAAGAGAAAATTTTTATAAAAGAAAATTATTTTTAAAACTATTTATCTAATTATTATTAATTAAAAACTACTTTTAACTATTTAATAATACCTAAAATACAAGAAAATATGAAATAAAGCTAGAAAAATGAAATTATGACTTAGAAAAATCTAAAATAACTAAAGAGAATTTTCAAAACTAATTTTATATTTTTACGATTATTTTCTATTTTCTATGAATTAAAAACTATTTAAAACTACTTAAATTGCTAAAATTACAAGTTAAACTATTATTTTTTGCTTTTTATATTTATCTTAACCTAGGAAAATGAAAACTTATTTTTTGAAGTTTTTCGATTTAATTGTATTAAAAGCTAATTAAAAGGTTTAAAACTGTTTTAAATGAAGAAAATAGCAAACCGAACTAGAAAAATCTGAAAATTGTGAAAAGTCTAAATTAATATTTCGATTCTATGAAAATATAAAAATAAGTGGCTTATGTGTGAGAAATTGAATAAGAAGGCAAGGTGCTTATAAATAAGCACTGAATTAAGCCAAAGGTGCCAAATGAGAACCGGAAGCTAAAATATGCTAAAAGTACTCAAAATGAACTAAATACAACTACTCTATACCACTAAAGTGTTGACTACAGATTTGATGTTTTGAGCTTAAGTGCCAAAATCGCTTTACCACTACTTTATAGCCTAAAAATAAGCTACTCAAATAAGTGAAAATAAAACCGATATAGGATCCTACACTAGACCAAGCTAGCTACTTCTAAACCAAGAATGAGACCAAGATGAGCTAAACCGAGCTCTTGACAAGTCTGCCAAGAAGTTCATGCACACCAAGATATAATCGAGTCAAGGCACAGGCAAAAGTGGCTTATTGAGAGGCTTATTCAACCTTTATAAAAGCTTCCAAAATTAACCAAAATCATTTTAAACAACTTGACCACCGAACTTATAAAACCCAAAATTTCACTTGATTTGAACCGAAATGAATCAATTAAAATCACCCAAGTTGGGTGAAAACGACTTTCAAATTTTGACTTTTGAAGCAGCTTTGATACTTTGACTTAAATGAGATTTGAAATCAATTTGTGGACTGAGATTGATGTATTATGATGAAATGAAACTAATGCAAGCTATCTCTATGAATTCTAAACACAAAACAAGTTTTTGATTTTGCAAAATTCCAACAGACATGAATTTAAGACATGTTTAAAGTGATTTTGACTTCTACTGGCTTGATGTGCAAATGAGTGACTCAAATGATCCTAATGTGCCTAAAGGAGACTTAGTAAACCGAATCTCACCATTGCTATGACGCAATTCCAAAAGTAAGCTTAAACCAAACACGTGTTTATGAATGTGTTAAGCCACTTAATAATCTAAAACAAAAGTTTGATCCACAAATGTGTAATATCTAGGTTCAATCAAATATCACCACTAATCAAACTGTTCTAAACAACTTTACACCAAACTAAAATGCATCAACACTTAATGCGCTTACAAAATTTAAGCAAGAATGAAAATGAATAGAGACACAATGAATTCTAATTAAATGTAATTAAACTATACTAATCTTAACAATACTTTAAGCTACTCTACAACCGAGAATGATTAAAGGTAATTGACAAAAACTTGGTACTCACATGAGGTCCTAGCCACGTGGCTTGTCAAACATCCAAATGACTAATACCAAACTTATATCAACCCGCATCAAACTTGAATTCAATCAGCATCAACCCATATCATTTCATTGCTCGCTTGACCAAAATGCTTCACAGCTTGACTTTCATGACCAAGTACCCAAGTTTGTTGAAATCGAATTGTAAGTTTACCAAAGCTATCAAGAGTTATATAAGTTTATTTCGATTGGAAAATAAGCTTTCTAAAAGCTTGAATATAAGAACTTGAAACCTGGATTTTTCAACAAAGGTACATAAAACATGAATTTAGATAAAACCTTGAAATTGATGCTTAAAAGTAGATTACAATGACAAAGTAACTTGAGTTTAATACATAGAAACAAAAGATTACAGTTTTAAGCTTGAGCTAAAACATTTATACTAAAAACGACATAAATGAAAATTTAAAACTAAGAACTCCTCCTCCTAGCTTCTCTTTCTTCCTTTTTATACACCAAAACTGCTTCTCTCTCCAATCTGAGCATTTCCCACTTTTAATCTTGGCCCTTGGATGCTTGGAACAATATAGGCCGTTTGATCACATTTTGGCGCCAAAATGGTTTTAGCAGGGGCGGGTTGAGTGCAAGGGAAAGGGAAGAAATTAATGCATTTTGGAGTTTGGTGAGTGGAGGAACATGGTGAGTGGGAAAGAGCTGGAGGATGGAATGGTTGAGTGTTGCGCGAGTTAGTGAAGAAGTTAAGACTCATGAGGTGGTGTTTGTTTGACCAGGAGTTGACGGGCTTAATATTATAAAGGGAAGGGTCAAAGGAAGGGTCCAAATGGTGTATATGGCGGTGGGTCCAAATGGAAAGTGGTCGAGGTCCAAAGGTTTATAATACAAGGACTTGTTTTGCAATTTCGAAAGACCAAGGACCAATTACGCCATTTTATCAAAGTTGTTTCAAGGGACCAAAATGACAAGCTTCAATAGTACAAGGACCAAAATAGACATTTTCAAATTTCCAAGGACTGCTTTTGCCAAATTTGAAACTCAAGGACCAAACTTGTAATTTCTCAAAACTTTGACATTTTTCACCAAAGGACTAATTTTGACAACTTATGATTTTAAAAGGACCTTGGTGACTTTTCTTTTGAAATAAGTGCTGGGGACTATTTCGACAACTTTGAAACTTGGGACCTGAACGCCAATTATGCAAACTTAGCTCATTTTTCATCGATTTTAAACATTTTGCATCCAAACATATAAATGCAATTTGAGATATTTTCGATGTTTGATGCATTTCGAGCATTTTAGATGTTTTGCAGCTCAGATTGACAAAAATGATGAGTATTTACACACTTATCACATAACAAAATCATAAACCTTAAAGTACAACACCTCAGAGCTAATGTACAAGCTTTTAAAGCACGAAAACCTAATCTTACGTTATTTCCCGTTACAAACCTTAAATTTCCAAAACTATGATTTTATGTAAATAAAATCACAAAACTTAATTAATATATTTTTTTTTATAAATTAATATTGTACAAACCTTTCATGCACATGTACAAGTATCTAATGCATAGAGATTTAAAAATGTATCTTATACACACCAATAAACCAAAATTAAAATTACAATGTAAACTATTAATACAACAAATCTAGCTCTATATACAAGAGACCTAAGCTCAAATGCAATTTATACTTTGTTTTGTTATTTAAATTGCAACAAAACACAACTAAAATAAAACCAAGCTAAGTCCTAAAATGAACTAAATCTCAACTAGCCTAATATGAATACCTTTAGCCCAAACTAGTTTTCACTTACACATTGTCTCTTAGATATTACGCAAGTTAAGTCAAAATTTCAAGCTGGCACTCATTCGAACAAGATACTAAGACCACCTGGACAATCCCTAAACCCCATATTATCCTCAGCATGCATTGTGCCTTTCACCCTTTTGCAAGTTGCATCCAATGAAATACTATTCTTGTTGTCTATATAAGTCGAACCCAAAACAAACTCCATTTTATACCACCTTTCACTTACAAGCAAAACTCTCACTCACACACCTATTTAGCTCTGATTTCAAGAATAAAGGAAGAGGAAGGAAGGTTGCGACTTTGTAAAAACTATGGTAACATATTAGAAGTCGAATCGATAGCCGATTCCAATTCTAGTCTTTCCAAAACACAACAAGGCCTTGTAAGTTTTCTAAACTTTTCAATATCACTTACATTTCCTAATATCATAAAAATATGTTTAGAACCATGGGATTAGAAGCATTTTTTTCTTTCTTTTCATTAACGAGAGCTCAAACAAATACACCTCCTTCGTTATATATTTTTTCAAACTTAAAATTCAACTTACAACATGGGTCACTTGGATAAACTAGTAACATGCTAATAAACTAAAAAAACAAGCCATAAGCTTCATAAGATTCGACCTTGTTTTCTTTCTTTTTCTCTTCCTATCGCGAACCACCCCAAACACCTCAGTTTACTTTCTTTCTCTTCTGGTCACGACAGCAAAACCAAGCACCCTTATCATATGTTTATAAGCTAAACTACCTATTAACCCCTTTACATAAGCTTACCAACATACTATCAAACCATAACAATAAGCTACAAGACTTTTAAAAGCTTTCGTCATTATTTTCTTCTTTTTCTTTTCTTGTCGAGAACCAAGCAAACACCCCTCTTTGATCGGGTTTTAAACCCATAAGCTATAAGCTATAAGCCGAATGTTTTGGTTACCTAAATAAGCTCCTAATAAGGTTTAGAAAGCCACTAGACTTTGGCCAAAATTCCCGCGAGAACTCACTTTGCTTCTCTCTTTTCTTTTAGTCGCAAGCACAAAACCAAAAGCACCTTAAATGGCTGTAAAAGCCTATAAGCTAAATATTAAGCTTATAAGCCTTCACAGATTATCCTGAAGCTTAAAAAATCTTATATTGATAAGCCATAACAAGCCACATCCTTCGTGAATCCAAAAATTCAAATTTGTAAAATAAGGACAATGTACGTAACGACAACCATGCATGGAGGTTAAAAGCGTTAAACTTGGAGTTTCTTGGTCCAAAACTGTAAATTTAGTTAATATTATAGAATAAGGACTATGCATGTAATTTGCAAAATGTATAAAGGGCTTGTCTTACAATTTTTAAAACTATGTATATATAGGACTAAACTTAAAAATAAATTCATGTATGGGGATAAAAAGTGTAATTTTAATTAATAAGTTACAAAAGAACCTCTAATGGAAATCATATTTGCCAAGGGATATAAAGTGTCACTTTTGAAACCCCAAGGTAGAAACTGTCATTTCACTAAAGTTGAGGGTATAAATTGTCATTTTAAAAAAGATCGAGGGTATAAACTGTCAATAATAAAAACTAGAATATGAAGTGTAACATATTATATATTACGGGAATGTACTTTTAATACATATCAACTTGATCAATATATGGGATATCTTTGTCTCGTTAATAATCAAACAACCTTAAAAATGAAATATGATAAAACTTATTCTCCGTTAACTTTTGAAGAGAATTCAAAATTATAAAATCTATCATTTGTACTTTTCTCATTTAACCATACGCGTTGTTCTAATTCCACACAAAGATTCACTAATAATTATCTATAAAACACATATTATACTATTACTAAAATATTACGATTGGTAAAGTTTTGACGGCAACAACACATCGAAACTTGACATACCAACTCGGTCGTGTCGGAGCAGGTTTATTCACACAACTTTATTAGTTTTCCAACCAAACCACTGTACTATCAAGGTGAGTTCGTAGTCCCGCTTTATCGTTTTCAACCACGCTGGGAGATACATACAAACTTGAACACAAGTATTTTTCTCAGATGCTATCCCGATTGATATTGCCTAAGTTCCCACTTGCTACTAAAAGACCCTCATATCATGCACCATTAATTACTTGCGAGTGACGCGAGTATAGTGAATAGATCTATTGGCGCTGACGCCCATTTGTGTTAGCCGGATAGGTAACTAAATGCACTATATTTGAGAATAAACGGGAGAATGGCAAGCTCCTGCCCGAGGGCACTATTACAGACAGCATCTTTATGATGTCTGTACTAACATCATTTTTATGATGTCCAACTGTTAAGGTTTGCGTGTCATGAGACTTAAGGCAATATATCTGATCGCAATATTTCCATTATCTAAACTGTGTTCAACTCGATTATTATTCAAAAACTATGGATTCACTCAACCTTGTGTTGACTTTTATAGCATATTTTATCTCGTGAAACTAAATCACGACTGGCACGGAGTGGCAATGGACTTTCTTATAAAAAGGGTGTCCACTATGTTATCATTCAAACTTAAGTACTTCTATATGTATAATATTCCGTTGGGACCTCTCTTTGTATAAACTCCGAATAAATAAATGAATGATAATTGTTTTATCTAAAACGCCCTTTGAGTCGCTTTTTATTATTATGACTACGATACTCAGTAATACCCCAAATTTATTTCCTACGTATATCAAAATATGGGGTGTTATAGAAAGATGTTGAAGAAGTTGTCATTGTATCCCACCTTATGGAACCGGTATTGAAGCTTGCAAATGCACAAGGCTCAAGTGACAACAAAAGAAAGCTTGATGAACGAAAAGCTTGAATTCCAACCACCGTCAATCCAACAACAACAATCGAACAACCAAGATCACCGTAGGACCTTACAAATATCAACCTTATCACAAACCCACTTAACGAACACAAGTATCACCACGTGAAACCACGCCACGCCAGAGAACACGCTCAACACAAACATAAACTTAAGCTTAGAAGAAAGAAATAAAGATGAGAAAGATGGTGACTTAAGATGTAAACCGTATGTATGAATAGAAAGATGAAAACAATAAGTTGTATATTTCAAAGAAAACACACACACACACACACACACTACACACCCTCAAATGAGACTTTGAGGGTATTTATAGTTCAAGTAACATAATGCCCTAAAAGGCTTTCTATGGGCTTGGGTTGGATATGGGTTGGATTGGATAAAAGGCAAGCTTAATATAACTAGTACCCATTTAGCTTAGTCCAATCCACGAGTCTGTTGACTATTCTATCACGATATCTAACACACGATATAAAGTTCCTAAATTTGAATGACCATCACTTCTAATAAAACTATTATATAATAATCTCCCTGCGGGTGGTCATTCAAAAAATGCTCCACTTGATTTGGTCTTTACTTTTCTCGAGCTTGAAATTTGTGCGTAGATATAGAATAGTCTTGATTCTTTGTTCCTTTATGCTTTGTGATCGATAATGTGGTTGTCGCCATTGTCAACTTCGTTGGTTTGGTGTCTCCACGTCTTTTCCACCATGCCCACACTTCTATTTGTCTTTTGGTTACCAATGATGTGGTTCTCGAGTCTTTAAACTTTGTAGATTCTTTGACATTGACGAAGAATCATCTTTAACTTTAATGTAGCCTTTGATTTTGATGAGAACTTCATTTGTGATGTGGTTGGTATGAGCATGTGGATAATGCACGATCTCTTCCTCCCATGAGCATCCATAAGAAAACACATAAACACGTTAGTAATAAGCGGATTCCCAGACTTACAAGTTTGAATTTCGAGGGTGTTAACAGATAGTGTGAAAACACATCTCCAATTCTCACAAAGGCCGCTCTGAACTGGAGTCCCACAAGTGAGATAACACGATATATCGAAGTACACCTCAGATTCAGATGAGACGCCGAGGTACAATCAAGCATCACCCCACGATCAGAGACCGTTTGAGACACACTGCGTAATCCACGGGAGTTACGAAGCGACTCGCTATCGTGGCTTGATGTTGACCGGCAGAGTTTCCATTCAATCATCAAGATCATGATGTGAAACTTCTCATAAATGTTCTGCGTATTGCTAAGATCTGCGTGGGACTCTATAATATATCACTTGTGTCCTTATTGATGAACGAAGCGATGTCATGTCAAGTGTTTCTATGTGATCTTTGATGAATCTGGCTCTAGACTCAAAAGTGCATTTTGGTTTTCCGAGCGGAGACTAGGGAGAGGGTCTCTTTCTTCAATACCAACCAACTCTAAGAGAAAGTCGATAGATTATGTAGGGTTCCAGTGAGAATGAAACAAATCCTTTTAAGAGGAATTGAGTGGCAAGAAGGTTTAGTTCAAGGCGTCCATCGGGTCCATGACGCCTTTGTCTTCAATACCAAGTGTCATCTAGTGACAACCAAGAGCAGATGAATTGAACCCGTTTCGCCTAAGGTTGATTATGGAGGGCTATTTCTTTTCACCCATTTTCATTACTTTTCTTTTAATTCTTCAACCCCTTCTTTCTCCTTTCTCACATTACTCCTTTTTTCAATCATTCCTAAGGACTTAATACTAACTATTTGTGATGTCCTTGGTAGATCCTCCTGGCTCGGATCATAGGACAGATTTCTTATCCTTAGTCACCTTATAACTCCATGATCGTCCTATTGTTGCCATAAACCATTTTTCACGAAAATCTCTCGAATGTTTATGATAGAAAATATCTTTGAAACATTCAAAATTTTATATTTTCATAAACTCCCCTTCATGTGCTTATATGTTTTGATGTAAATCGCACATAGAGGGTAGAGTTCGACTTTGAATTGATCGGCTCATGATAGACAATTCCACGAGACACAGTTACGTTGCCTAGTTAAAGAGTTCCATTGTCATTTTTTAGGTGACAACTAGCTCCAATAACTAACTTGAAGTTGTAAACACTCTTGAAAAGGAGGTTAGACCCATGAAAGTGCATATCTATCACAAGTTTCTCGAGATTGTACATTTACTAACATTGATTCCCATCAATTTATTGGTTCCGTCTCGAGTCGAGCTCATTGTGAGATTCAAACACCGATCATAAACATTTTTATCTCATTTTAATCACGCCTCCCCTCAAAAATAGCATATTCGTGATATTTTGATATCAACTGATTAAACAACATTTTAGAATCTTTTGGGAGTCAAATGGATTTGATTTAAGCATGAATTTGGAACATTTTTGTTTTATACTCCCCCTTTAATAAAGCATAATCAATTAAAGGGTTTAGAGAGTTATCTTGAGCATAAAATATTTGAAAGATTTTGAAAATCTTTTTGAACAATCTTGAAAAGGTGCTCAAGATGATGATGATTTCTCACCATTTTTAAATGTAGTGCCATCAAGCGTACACTTGATTTTTTCTTGTAAAACACGAGTTTTGATTTGAAATAATCAAAAGTCATCATTTTAGTCCGTGTTTCGCATCAAGTATACTGAAAGCCATTTTGAAGAAATTTTGAGGAACGACATGTTTTGGAAAACATTAAAGAACTCTCGCTCAAGCATCCGTATACATGCCCGTATTATTGTTGAATGACATTTCTAGAAATGTATAGAATATCGATTATCACGAGAGACATGTCGAGAAGAATATTTTAGATTTTATATTTTCTATTGTTTTTGTATTTTTGTAAGTTGTATATTTTTATATTTTGATTTTGTTGGTTTTTCAAATTTTGTATTTTGTTTTTCAAAGATATTTACAATAAGCTTTTTGGAAAATCATTTTCAAGAAGATTCGAGAAGACGCTCTAACTCCTCGGGGTTAGCTCAGATTCCAATTCGTCGAACTAAATCGTCAAACCTTTCTTTTGGAAGGGCTTTAGTAAATATATCGGCGAGTTGGTAATCTGTCTTCACGAAAAAATAATTCAACAATACCTTCTTCCACATGTTCTTTATGAAGTGATAGCACTGATATGCTTAGTCTTTGAGTGATGAGCAGATTGCATGATATGGCTATGGTACTTTTCGAGTCACAATACATAGGTATTTTATCGAAGTAAAGCCATAATCGTGAGTTGTGTTCGCATCCAGAACTTGAGCACAACACGCAGATAGAGACACATACTCGCCACAAGGTTGAAAGTGCAAGCAATCTTGTTTCTTCAAGACCACCACTAACTTTTCACCCAAAATTGTGCTCCTCCCGATGTACTTTTTGTTAACTTGATCACCGCGTGGTCCGTGATCGAAAAAGCAATTAGATCAAACCGGATTCCTTGGATACCAAAGACCCTTGTGAATGGATGTCTTGTGCACCGAAGATCCTTTTAACCTCTTTGAGGTGCAGGTAGGCTTAGCTCAAACCTTGCTAATAAGCAAACAAGAAAATGAATATCGGTCGACTAGCAGTAAGGTACATGAGAACCAATCATGCTCGATATTTCTTGGATCAATAGGTTTCCAAATAAATCGGCTCCAATTTTTGGTGACGTTACCATTGGTGTTCAATCGAATCACAATTATCCATACCATGATTTTCAAAATCTCGTTGTATATTTTGCTTGATTAATAAAAATTCCACGTGGGACCCGATGTATTTGTAAACCAAGAAAAACTTTAGTTCCCCTATCATGGACATTTCAAATTTGCTTTTCATGAGATTTTCAAAATGTTTTGAAAGATTCGGATTAGTGGACCCAAAAATGATGTCGCCCACGAAATCAACAATCAAAATGTCGTTTTGCATTTTGTGTAAACAAGGTAGGATCATCAGTTCCTTTGGTGAAATTGTTAAGGATAAGGAAAGAGGACAATTATCATACCACGCCCTCGGAGCTTGCTTTAAACCATAGATTGCCTTTTGAGTTTGTAGACGTAGTCGGATGTTCCATGTCTATGAAGCTTTGGCCGACTCACGTATACTTCTTCTTTCGTAGTTCCATTCAAGAACGCGGTCTTAATGTTCATCCGATAAACTGTGATGTTTTTGTGAGCGCATAGGCTAAGAATATCTGACCGCTCAAGTCTAGCTACCGCGCCGAATGACTCTTCAAAGTCTATCCCTTCCTCTTTTCAGATCCTTTGGCAACAAGACGAGCTTGTTGCTAATGACAATCATTTCTTCATCCCGCTTGTTCTTCCATAGCCATTTGAGATCAATGACGTGAATGTCAATTGGTCTTGGAACCATTCCCAAGAGTCATGTAGACTAGATTGAGAAGTTCCTCCGCATCGCTTCTATCTATCAGCTGGTTTTGCCATTGCCTCACTTATATTCTTTGGCTCTATATTGCTAATTGAGCAAAGGTAAATGCATAAGTCGAATCGGTGTAAGTTAGCGCCTCGTTCGAATTGGCCTGAAGGTTCACCAATAACTTGTTCAATTGGGTGGTCTTTGTCCACTTGAGTAGAAGGATACCGCTGGTTAAACGATGCGATTTAGATGGTTCTCGAAGCATGAAGATGATTCACCGATTCCGTGGCAAACGGGTTTTCAAATAAGTCTTCATCTAACGTTGCATCGCTTTGGTTTTGGTTTTGGTTTTGGTTTGCTCATCAACCGCTGTTAGAACGGTGCAAGATCCGGAGTAGATGTAGATGATGTTGATGGAGTTGGTGCATTGGTTTTCGACCGCTGTAGATGCATCTTCATTGGTGGTGGTGGATGATTTTGAGCGGCATGGAATGATGGTTTGATGCATTTGTCAAGTTCCACCATAGTATTCATCGAACATTAACTCAAGAAATTCTCCCATTCTTATTCTTTAGGATTGTCAAACGAAGTTGATTGAGCTCTTTGAGGCACGAGTCCCGAATCGATGTGTCCGTAAGTCTCTGGGTTTAGAGCGGGTTCTAGAGCAAGTCTCTCGAAGCCATTTGTGAAAGTTCATCAAAATTCACGCTCATCGCTCCATGATCCTCCTAGTTCTTCGTTATACACCATAATGCCCTCAGCCGTCCTAATATCCAATGAAGATTCCAATATCACCTTTAGCTTTCGGTTTCCTAGATCTTCTCTGCTGGTTTGTCGGATAGCACAAAGCGCCAAACACGTGAAAGTAAGAGATATCGTTTTTGTTGTTCACTATTTCATATGGGGTTTTATTGATTCTTGGATGGATTAGGATCGGTTCGAGTGAAACAAGCAGCAGCAAAAGATCACCCATAGAAATAATGGTGCACTAGAATAAATTAGCACAGCGAGCATGCCCACAAGAGTAACGATTTCTTCTTTCAACTACCCCATTTTACTGTGGAGTTCTAACAACCGATGTCGATGTGTGATTCCAACATCTTCAAAATAAGTTCTTAACTCCTAATTAGTGAATTTCGTGTTGTTCTGCTCTTACTACTCTTACCGGAGCTTGAAGAAGTACTTGAACACGCTTCAGAAGGTGATGATGATGCCTGTGCTTCGCCTTTGATCTCAAAACCTAACCCATGTATATCTTGAATAATCATCGACGATAACAAGAATATACTTTTTCCCATTAAAGCTTTCAACTCTCATTGGGCCACATAAGTCCATTTGCAACATATGCAACCTTGCTTCAACCTGGGTACGAGTTTGGGTTTATATGATGCTCTTTGCTTTTCCTTGTTCGCATGATGGACATAAGTGTTAGGAATTAGAAATTCGGTATTAAAGAGTCGGTCACCTCAAGTATATGTAATCGATAGAAAGCTCGAGTCGTAGTTCTTTAAGTTAAGTAGTATTTAGTTGGTAACACCGGAGGACGGACTGGTCTTTACCCACTGTATGCCCCGATCCACACCCATGTGTGTATGCTTTATGTAAGACTATAAATACTCTCTACCTCCCAAGGTAGAGAGTCGAGCTCATAATAATATCTTTCACTTTCTCTCACTAAGTTCCCTAAACCTCTAACTTTCTCTTTCTCGAATTCCATTCATACGCCACTTTGTGTTATGGTTCGATGTGTCACAATTCTCAAATTCGGTCATTTCTTAAATTAAATATGCATCATGTTAGTTCATTCATGATTTTGCATTTCACATTTAACGCAGAATTTTATATTAAATAAACGTTATCGCGTGAGTTATTATTTTGAATATTTAATCTGTTACTTTCAAAATGATCCCGATGTATTTTTATACTTACATTTAGTTATATAAACTATATTTTGAGTTTTCCTAGTGTTTTGAATTTATTTCAGATATAAATCGTTAAAATTATATTATTACGCGTTTTCTTAAAACTTCTCGATAATTATTTTATCACTCAAATTTCACAAGGAATGTATTTTACAATTTTAATATCTCATTACATTCTATTTTGATCTATTAAAAACTTACTTGTACCAAAACTACCATTTACCTTTAATTATACATATTTCCTACACAAGTTACTTATATATCTTTTGACAAATTTTATACAAGTATAGAAAGAAAAAAATATATATATATAA